>OZ005659.1:116691831-117226831 GCA_963930645.1 Salticus scenicus | reverse complement strand
TTTCGCCAGCTTTATCGATTGGATAAACCATCTGTAATGTTTATTTGGTAGGTAGTGTGGATTCCTTCTTAGTAACAGCCGTGAAGATAAACAGAAGAAGCGTTATGTCGCAAATAACACAGGAGTGCGAAATCTTTGATGCAATTATTTATTGGCGTCCAAAATCATCGTATTTCTTGCAATTTCAATAACACATAAATTCTGAACTAATTCACAGTAAAATATTCACCCGAAACATCAAGATTAAAGTTTTATGTAGAATATATGGAATGATGAATGAATGAATGTATATTACTGTAACGGGATGGACACGGGGAGACGGGGAGAGAAGCAAGCAAAAACAGTCCTTATCGAACAATAGCAGAGGCAGAAGTGAAATATTGTTGGCTGGATACATTACACAAAACAACAAACTTATGATGCCAAGAACAACACTCTCCCTTTTTCAGTTAAGTATCACTTAGTACATTTAAAAAAAATATATTGGCGATTGATTTCTTAGCCAAAAAACCGTTATCAATTCGTGAGAATCTGGCAAACTAACCTTAAATCTTGACCACAAAAATTTATCGTTAAATTCTTATTTACAGACTTTAGTTGATAAAGTAATACATTATATCTATTTAAAGAGCAGATGTTAAAAATGACACATCAGAAAATATTTTATTCTGTTTTATTTAACTGAGTTGAAAAGAATTGTCCTCCACAGAATTAAGCGATTGAAACCTCATTTCTTACTTTTATTATTATTATTATTATTTTTTAAATGAAAGTAATAGAATGGCTTGCTCTTTTTGGAAGATTCGAGACCGCATATATTAACTCTCTTTTTATAAAGATAGAAAAGGTTTTAGAAAAGGAATTAAATTTCGAAATGTAATACATAATTTAGAATATGTGATTTTCGATATCACACCATCAAATTTATCTTTTTCTGGAAGCAAATATTGACAATACATATAAATATATATACATATATATACATACATTTTTGTTTTGAATATGTGATAAATAAAGGTATTTAGACACTTATGAATAAGCGTTTTGGCGAATATTTAAAAATATAGCGTGTTTTCTTAATTTACTTCTTTTGTGTGTGTTCAGAGAATTTCAATTAATGAAATAACATTTTCAGATAACTTAAAATTTTTAGAAAGAATATATACGGCGATCTGTATACAAATCCCTAAATATTTCATTAAATATGAACATTTCTACTAAATAATTATTTCTAGTAAGTAAATATGCACAAGAGTTAATAAGAATTTTTGGACAATTTACCGAACTAAAATGTAGAATGTGCCTTGTTGGGGGAGGGGGAAGAAAAGCAAAAAAAAAAAGATAAGCAGTATCGTAAAAAATCATAAAAAATATTATTATAAAAAATTATTACACTGAATTAAACTTGATAAAATAAAATTATTAGGGGCTTTGTCAAAAGTGCTATTCTGAAATAATTAATTGTGATATTTGCTAATGTGTAAGTTATTTAAAAATAAAAATACAATTAAATGCTTATATAATAAATCGTCCAAAATTGAATATTTTGTATAGTATAATTTAAGGTAAATCATGTTTTTATTCAACGTTTTTTATACTTTATTAAAAAATTCTTTAGTTAAAACTGCTCTCAATAAATTGTTAAAGGATATAAGTATGGGGAAATATTTTTCCATATGCTTACTTTTATAAGGTAATATATATTAACCTTTTGAGAGGGGCTCTTTCGAAATCCTATGGTGAAGCGTGACAGATGCTGTCACAGCCCCTTTCAAAAGGTTAACACCTCTTAATTTGAAGTACATATTCTTTCGTTTATGCATCAACTGTAATTACATGATATGGCACTTATATTAAGTAAATCGTATTAGCTAATTTCCCTTGAAATGAAATAAACACTATTATATTGCAGTGCATTATATTTCTTTCGGTCTGAACAACTCGATGAAAGAAATACAAAAATAGCGTAATGAATTTCCCCTTTCATTAGTTCTATTTTCTATATTTAGGTAATATCTTGAAAATTAAATGACGATACTATTGAAGTACAATGTAAGCAATATATATAATTATATAAACATTTTTGAGGAAAAGGAGCGCACAAGTAACTTTATTTATTGTCATTAAAAATAACACAAAAGAACCCTAAATATCACTTTTAATTTCTTTTCGACTATCTGCTGTTGTTTATTAGACTGAATGGTTATAATTTCTTTGAATGTTCACTTTTTTTTTTATTATTTCAGTAATAATAAAAAAATATACCTATTTACAAATTGTAACTACAGTTGTATAACAGAGATATGTTTATTGAATACTTATTTATTATTTCTGAAATGCTCAAAATTTAAAAATTCAATTAATGATTTAATTTACTAGATTAAAAATTCGTGATATTAAAAGTAAATGTATTTTAAAATTTAACGAAATTTCCGTTTGTATATGTAATGTATAACGTAGGTCATCCAAATGTGGCTAGTTTTCCTAAGAATCCCACCCCCCTAAAAAAGGTTTCAATTAATTTTTAATTACAAAATGGCACAGCTGCATTGTAAATTATGTATCTTCAGGATATTTAACTGAATTTAAAGAGATTATCTTGATCGAGCGCCATTGTATGTAGTAATTTCCTTTTAGACGAGGAGTCGTTTTAATTTCCAGAAGAAAGAAGACATTTTAATTTACATGTATTTAAGTTCTTAGAACTTTGAGCTGTAATATGTTTTCAGAAAATTTATTTCCTTATTTTTAACAATATTAACTTCATTTCAAATACGTTCATTAAAAATAAATAAATAAAATAAATAAATAAAATAATAATAATAATAATAATAATAATAATAATAACAATGCCGTAAAAATGGCAACCAAATGGCGACCAAATTGGCATAGATATATGGCAGCCCAGGGACACGTGGGGAACTTAACAAATAAATACACAAATTCATATAATAAGGGTAAATTTCAAAATTTGGGCTTAAATATCTGATATATATATATATATATATATATATATATACCATTTATTCTCTAATAATTTCACCACTAGTAAGAATTCTAGAGATCTCCAGAAAGTAGTGAACAAATCCTGGAATAGAAGTCCCGAACTACATTGCACAAAATGAGGTTGAAAGTTTTTTGTTTGTCAAAAGGTAAGATGGTTAAGAAGAAATCCGAAAAATAACAAAAAATGCGCCTTAATAACATTTTAAAAGTGCTTTCAAATTATAGGCCACCTTTGGGACCCTATGCACCAAAGCTGGTCCACAAGCTACAATTTAAATTGTATTATAAATATACTTAAATTACATTTTACAAATAAAATTATACTTGATATGTGTAAGAGATAAGTGTAAAATTTTAGAAAATAAATAATCCTGCTGCATACACTCAACTAGAGACTTATAGAAATTCATCAGAACTTAACTATGGCCACTTTGGCTCACCTATCTTATTTGTTTTGCTTCTGTTCCTTAAACGTATATAAAATTTATAATTAGGTGATATATATATATATATATATATATATATATATATATATATATAATAAATTGTATTTCCTGCTTATATATTATGAAAAATTATTATATAATTTTAATTAAATTATTTTATTATTTTCATAAATATATTCAAATTATGTGTTACAATGTTTTTCTCAATATTATAGAACTATCTGTATTTCATAAATTTCAGATTTTGTGAAGTGAAGGCTAACACATTTTTTTTTTCATTTTATGCATTATGTTTATGGCTGAACTTGCGCTTTTTCTGTGTTTATTGTTTCCAATATATATTTTTAATAATAACATTTCATTTAATGTATGTGTCATTATTTGTGACATTTGCTATAAAGTTAGAATAAATAAACGTAGTAATATATGTATGTTACTGTTGATTATCGCCCCAAATTAAGCATCTGGCTTTTCTATATTATACTTCTTTATGTTCCTATATACACTGCTCAAAACAATTAAAGGATATTGTAAGTTTTATATAAAATAAAGATATAAGCGAAATTTTCTTTGCCGAAAATGGAAGAAGAGAATCACAAATGCAAATTTTTCTGATTTTCAAACTGTAGAGCATGCTAATTTTGAGTTCGACGTCAAAAACGTCGCTTCAGCGGCAGCGAATGAAATTTGACTTTCAATTGAATAAAAGACAATGAAGACAAGGATGATCGGCATTCAGTGACTGCTTTGTTTCGATGAGTACGATGTCTCAGCGAAGTCATTTAACCGATTCAGAAGCTTGGAGAGTTGTTGGTAGGTTAGAAGGGGGCCAAACTCAAGCTGAAGTAGCGCAAGCCATTGGAGTGTCACAAAGTGTGATTTCCAGGATCTGGAACCGTTTTTTGGAGACTGGAAGTGCAGGCCGAAGACCAGGGCAAGGTCGTAGACGGGCAACAACGCCCAATGAAGATCGTTATTTAGTGTTAACGGCTCGGAGACACCGAAATATGAACGCTACTCTTCTCCCACAACACCTTCGCTCGGCTACTGGCACCACGGTTTCAACAGAGACTGTCCGCAATCGGCTCCATGGTGTAGGTCTGTATGCTCGCCGACCGATGGTATGCGTTAGACTAACACCAAGGCATCGTCGCGACCGCAGGGAGTGGGCAACAGAGCATGTGAACTGGAGGAGAAATGAATGGAGCAATGGTATTTTTTCTGACGAGTCCCGTTTTTCGGTTCAGCCTGATAATAGGCGTATTTTCATCTGGAGGAACCGTGGCAGTAGGAATAATCCTGCGTTCGTGCACGAAAGTGTCAGATTTGGCGGTGGGGGAGTGTTGGTGTATGGTGGCATCTCCATTGACGGGCGCACAGACCTCTACATCATTCGAGATGGACCTCTGACTAGTCGCCGATATAAGGATGAGATCCTCAGACCTATTGTAGTCCCTTACGCTGCAGAAATCGGAGATGACTTCATTTTAATGGTAGATAACTGCAGGCCACATCGTGCTAACCTGGTGGAGGATTTCCTTTTCGAGGAAGGAATCGTACGAATGGAATGGCCAGCGTGTTCAGACATGAATCAAATAGAGCACGTTTGGGACGCTCTATTGGAGTTGCTGGCTGCCAACCACCCCCACAAACTCTCCAAGAACTGGAAAGAGCTCTTCTGGAAGAGTGGGACAGAATACCCCAACTCGTGATTAATAGCCTCATTGACTCCATTCCTCAAAGGTGTTCAACGTTGCTGGCCGTCCGTGGAAACCATACCCCCTACTGAAAATGATTTCCTTTGAAGAAAACACCTTTTCTTATTCATTTTTTTTCTCATATGCACAAATTGTGTTTTTTTCATTTTGTACACAAATGCTCAATAAAATGCATTTTTTTCTGCCAAACATGTGCAATTTATTCTCATGTTTGGCAGTAGGTTATCTCATATAACCTACTACGTCTGTCGACCATGTATCAATCAGCTAAAAAGTTTCCCAGCCACAAAATCCACCTAAAACCGCAATATCCTTTAATTGTTTTGAGCAGTGTATATGCTTATATTTCAAAGTAACATTGCTGCATATGCACAAAAAGTTTGAACATATTTTTTAAAATTAATATATTTGTTCTTTATTTTGGTAAAATTGGAGTTTGAGGGAAAGTTCTGTCGCATTTTACTACCTGCGTGTCTGTCTCACCTGCTTGTCTTGACCTGCCAGGTCAAGACAAGCAGGTAGATTGCATTATGCAGGGCCTATTTTTTAGCGTACTTCTAGTGGGATATAAGTGAGAGATTTCATTACCGTTCATGAATTACTAGTTGCGAAATACAGAGTAAATAAAGCGGCAGGGGATAAAGTTCATTTACAACACTGCATTTGGAATGAGTTCCAGAAAGGAAGCAACGCACCCATTGTTTGTAAAAACTTATGTGAAATGCAAGGAAATGAAATTGTAAGTATTCGGACTTGTCAAAGGTTGTTTGCCAATTTCAGTTCCAGAAATTTTAGTCTCAAAGGAGACCGTCGATCTGGTTACCATCCAAGGTCTATAATGACAATTTGAAGCCCATGTTTGGAATTAACTCACATCTAACCACTAGAACAATTGCAAAAGAGTTCGGAATACACCATTCGACTGATGAGGAACACATCAATTTAAAGCATTTTCGATTTGTCTTGAAGCAGAATATTAGAGTTCTGCTCGATTTGACCGAAATAAATTTATCGGATCGCATGAGGATATTCAGATTTTTCCTTGTTAACCGTTTTTGTACGTGCTCATTACGGCAAATACACGGCAAAAGTTTATCCTTAACGAGAATATAAAGAGAAATAAGTTTACTGGAAACCTACAACATCCGTCCCAATTGCACAAAACCAATTCTTCACCAACGGAAGATGTTGCTCTATTTGCGGTTGGATAGAATAGGTTTAGTGTACTACGAGTTACTTAAACTGAAACAAATGATCAATTCAAATACCTACTGTAACCAGCTTTATAAATTGAATGCATGTAATGAAAAATATCGACCTTTATTAGAGAAGAGAAAATAAATTATGTTCTATCAAGATAATGCAAAATCACATACTACAATGGCAACAAAATAAAGGTTGAATAAGCTTCGGTGGGAAGTTCTGAATCATGCACCGTAATCACCGAATTCTGAACCTATTTTGATTGCTTCAGAGTTATTTGATGAAAAAAAAATATTCCTTTGAAAGATGTCTCTATGACAGTTGCTGATTATTTTGAGTCGAAGAATGAGAACTTCTACGTTAGAGGGATCGACAAACTCCCTTAAAAATGTCATGGATTGGTAACAAATAATGGATAATATATTATTAATGGAAAAGTAATATATATATATATATATATAAACTTATTTAAATACTCTATTTAAAATACGACACAACTTTTCTGATAACCCAATATGTTCTAGCTACACAGTCGGTAACAAAATTATCCAAAAACTAGCGAAAAATCCTATGTAAATAAAGGTAGAGTTAATACTGTTTTGGTAAATAAATCCTTGTCGAATCATGTTCTTTGCCAGTCTAAGAACATGATTCGACAAGGATTTATTTACCAAAACAGTATTAACTGTATTTTTCTTTTACATAGGAATTTTTGCTGGAGTTCGAATACCTTTGTTACTGACTGTATGTTTCTTTGTTTCTCTGAATATTATTAAAATGTTTTGATTTTCATATACACTGTAAAAAATATGTCCTATTTGCTGCCAGAAGTTTTCTGTAGATACAAAAAAAAACTTTCTGACAATGTAATTTTTTCCTAAATTATACGTATTTCCTCAAAATGCGGAGAATTTCTGGCAGCAAATAGGACATATTTTTTACAGTGTATTTTAGATTTTGCCAAGTCAAGGTTAATAATATCTGTCATTTTATACACTATGTTTGTAGCTGCATTTGTCCTTATACCATGCGTACTATTTCTATTTTTATTGCCTTTTTAATTACAATATAGAGTTCTAATTATAATATTTTATTTAATTTATGATGTATTGAAAAGTGACTGGTTGTCATATAATTGCATACAATTGCCCTAAAGTAATGATAAATAAATTATTTAACATATTTATGCTATTGTGAATTATTGTGGTAATTTAATCATCTGTCTTTCCTGCATTATACTTCTTTTAATTATTATACATAAATATTTCAAAGAATTGTAAAAGGGGTTTTTAAATATACAGCATCACATATCATGAATTATTTGGCATTGAATAGTATAAACTTAAACATTCATCTAAACTATAATATAAATCTCCCAACTTAACTATTACAAGGAAAGAAATAACCTGGTATTCTTAAAAACATTCAAAAAGAATATATCGTGAGATGTTTTACGATTTATTTGCAAAGAAATGCATCAGAACGCACTATTAAAAATATTCTAAAATATTAAATACGAAAAACTGCGTTATATAAAAACGCTGCAATTTGTACAAAACATATATATATATATATATATATTCAGTATGCAAAAATAAATTTAATAAATCTTTTCTAGAAATGCATTATCTTTATATTCCAAAGAAAAATATTCTTTAAATTTCTACTGAGTTACCTTAACATTTATTGGCATTTTGAGACTTTTTTTTTTTTTTTTTTTTCTGAATTATTCAATTAATAAATTTTTTTCATGCGCATACTTGTCAGATATATCTATATTAATAAAATCAGACTTTTTTCGGTAAATGTCAGAATCAAAATATTTTTCGATATCTTAACGTTTCACACACCATGAAAGCCAAAAATGATTTCAGAAAATTTTGCCTGCGTGTGTGTGTGTTCACATATACTCAAGGAATCTATGGGAGTGTATTTAAAGCAAATTCATGAACCTATTTTCAATTAAAATTCATAAAAGCTTTCTCTATTAATGGTGAAACCTTATTAGTTTCCTTTATTATAAAATTTATGAACATCAATTTAAATATTTATTTAAGAGTATTTGTTAAACAGAATTAATTTACTAAACTTCAAATTCAGATATCTTTTCCACTGACGCCTACATATCAAGAAAGAGAACTTTCACAGGAATGTAATTTGTTTAATTAGAAAATTCTTTGTTTACATCGAATTACTTCGGAACTATATCTGAGCGTTTTAATAGTTAGGATACAAAAATGCATTTATGGTTTTCATATACAAAATTATTTACCCAAAATTCGGTATGTCGTTTAAGTTAATATAAGAATATAAATGAAAAAATAAAAATGTCCATATTCTTCTTTTATTTGTGATTATAATGAGAACATTTGCGTTTTCTCACGCGACAGGACAAAAACAATGTCACATAAAAGATGACATTTTAAAACTTTGTATTGAAAACTACAACAAAAATGCCGTAAGAAAACATTTTCTATGTCAATGAAATATTTTAAACTATCTATAATGATTGATCCAGAAAACACACTTCTATTTAGAGCCATATTAGGTCGTTGCAAAGGTTCGTGCGGACGCGGATCATTTAATTGCCTCCAAAGACGAGAGCTTCTATCGCCGTGGTATACATTTGTTACCCGAAAAATGGGCAAAGGTTGTAGAAAGTAATGGAGAGTATTTTGATTAAAAATTGTCATTTGATTTGATGTATTTTTATTCAATGAAGCAATAAAAAACCACAAGAACGTTTGCAACAAACTAATATATTAAAAATATATATAAACTGAAAGAAAATTATGATTTGCCAGCTCATGTTCAATGTATTGTGCCATACAATGTCTAATTGACTGTGGAATTGAAATAAATTTCGATATTTTCTCATTATTCTTTCAAAACCTATATCGACACAAGTTTAAAATTCAGTCTTTTCAATAACGGAAACTTTGACAGTGGATCCAATATCCGATTTAATGAAAGAAAATTCTTTGTAGTTTGCACATTTATGATTTCCAAGCGACACACAACCGAGACATCAGTTCACATTAGTGCGATAACTGTGTCTTATAAAATGTGTAAGACACAGTTCATGCACCAATGTAGGGGCGGATACACCATTAGGAGTCTATATATATATATATATATATATATATATATATATATATATATATATATATATATATATATATATATATAAGCGGTAAAGATAAGATGACTGTGTCATAATATTACGTTTGTAATAATCAAGAATTATCATGCCAAAAAAAGTAGAAACTATATAAAAATAAAAATGAAAATAATAGCAATAACAACCTATTTCTGTTTATTGGATTCTTTAAAATCTTGTAAAAAGATGTGGAATTGGAAATACAGTGTAACCACGTTTCCAAAGACTAGCAGTGAGGGCGAGTCCAAAAGAGGGGTGCCAAATTGACCGCCAGTTTGAAATTTGGAGAACATCGGTCATTCGAATCTCTCTTATCGTTATTTTCTCTGAATCCACTTTTATAACCACTATTTTAATACTGTACTCCTTGAGTCAGCACATGCGCAGAGGCTTCCATGTTTTCAAGAAATATTATTGAAGAGAACTTCCTGGTTCTGCGTTACTTAAAAAAAAAAAATGGTGTGAAAACCACTCGACTTCCATTATCCACTATTACACGTATTATACTCATTTTTTTGGAGGTGTGATCAGAAACGATAATGTGATCAATATTGACATAATATTGACCTAACGAAGTAGACACCTAAAATATTTCCGGTAAGCGAAACTTAATAAATGTGTAAATAAATATAAAACTAAGTTTACATAGGAAGTTTAAAAATAAGGGGGGGGGGAATGGCAGAGTTATTTTTTAAAACATCAATATCCAAGATCTAAAGCTGACCTACCTAAGCAAGATTACTGTTAATTTCCCTGTAATATCTAAGTAATACATGAGAAGGGATATCTAAAATTCATTTATGTAACAATTTTTAAGAAAATCGTTAGAGCCGTGTTTGAAATGCGAACTTTAACCAAAACTTTGTATACTCAATTATTAACCAGAAAATAATAAATGCATAAAAAGCATATTTAAAGGGAATTTTATATTGCGAGTTTGAAAAAAAAATCCGTATAGAGGTTTTTAAAGGAATATACTTGCGAGACCTGAAATATAGCTATTTATACAGGACGCCTCTCGAAAGGATATCTAATAGAATGTTTATACAGAAACTTTGAAAAAGTCTTTTGAGATATGGATTCATCTGTACACCAGACCTGTTTAAGTTCTCGAGTTCCGTCGTTCTAGTTTTATTAGTTTCCGAGATATGATAGCCAGAAGATTCCCCACATACATACATACACTCACACTGACAAATTGCCAAAAGAAATGTTTCTTGGACTCAGGAGACCTTAAAACGTGTAAATCAAGTGGAAATTCGATATCGCATTTTCGGACGTAATACAATACTTCTATTACCTACGGTAGTCAGGTAATGGAAGTAAATAACGCAGTATGTAATAATATGTTCTTTTATAAGTATTTCTTATAAAAGGAAATCATTACATGACCTAAAAATACAATATAATACTAGAAGATATACTTAATTTTGTGATCTCCCTTTTTTGACCCCACCCCCCCTTTTTATGTTACTAAAAATGTAAAATATTATCTAAAATTACAAGTTCAAATATAAAATAATATGAAGGTTTACAGTGATTTATTACTTTATTATAATACACACACACACACATAAAAATTTTATATGTCGTATTTTTATAAAATTATTTACATGTTTGTATGCAATGTATTATGTATTTTATCATTTATGCGTTAACAAGCATTTAAATGCTCCAGTCCATTAAGTTTCAAGACTAGAGTTTTTTTTTTTTTTTTTTTTTCCTCAGCACTGTTTATATGCGTGTAATATATACACAGATTTTTATAAATAACTGAATCTCTACCTCCCTTTGTATATTTACCTATGTTGTATATCTACCTACATATCTATATTGATGGTTGTACATAGATATATAGATATTGCTAATTTCTGTTATCTGGCTGGATCTAGAGCAGCTGCACAGAGGCTAATTCAAAGACTGCATTCCGAACGATTATTGTCTTTTACCTCCACCAAAGGTGCTCTTTTTACTCGATTATAGAGCTTTCATTAATTATAGTGTTACATCTAAATAAAGCAGCATTTTAATATTAACTGTTTCTTGTACTATTAGTATGGATATTTATTTACTTATTTAATAAATTTTAACAAACGTATATATATATATATATATATATATATATATATATATATATATATATTCAGGGCGCGAAATTTCCGCTCGCCAGATCGCCATTGGCGAGTGGAAGTTTTACTGTGGCGAGTAAAATTTCAATCTAAATGTAGATATAATTCTTACAGTATATGGTGCTACAAGAAAAAAAGAATCGATCGTAAAGTCGTGCTAATCTTATTTGAGGTGACATGACGTTCTCTTTTAAGAGAACAGTCTTCTTTATCAAAGCTCTGTTCTCTTAAACGAAAAAAACATTAGAGGAATAAAAAGTCCTCTTTTTTATGATTTTTGTACTCTGTCCTCTTTTATGAATGAAAAGGATTTAGTCCCTAATTTACAAAATTTCGCAAAACTGAGAAGCTTAATCGGTTGTTGGCTGTATCTGTATCGAACGATGAACACTAACTTTTCTCTGCGTTTGGTTCGCAAAAGAACAACTTTCTAATAAACTTGCCAAACCATATAATAGTTTATGTCTATGCAGATTCTTCTAATCACTAAGAAATAAAAGTATTCCCTATATTTTTACGGATTTTTGATCCAGAACACGTAATCACTATTGAAATTGTCATGAAATAATAAGAAGGTGGTACTCCGGTTGGTACGCGGTGGGTTAACGTGTGTTCTCACTTTTGCATGAATAATATTCCTCATAAAAATAAGCTCACCAGTGATCGAGAGGTTCTGTCCTCGAAGCTGATATACGTGAGGCTTGGTTGAGTTCGATACCCAGTCGCGCTCGTTGGCTTAGCTGTTAGGAGTTTTCCGTGGTTTTCTCAGAAACTAGCGTAAATATGGACTAGGACCTCTTAGAAAGATCCCACGGAGGACTCTACTACTCAGGCCTAGAACCCTAGTGCAGACAACTGGCCTTAATGATAACACTACCACCACCTCACAAAAATATGCATAAGTTAGTTGAATTCATTTTATGTCCTTCTGGCTGTCCTCCCACAAAGCTGCTGTTCCCTTCAATGAACAAAATGTAGACATGTGAAAGAAATCTCCTCTATATATGCCTACTTTAAAACTTATTAACTACTAAGACTAATTTAGATTATACTTATATTTTTACAAAATGTTGATAAAGAATGACTGTTCGTTAAAACAAATCGTTCCATCTGCCGAATATTAAATTTATTTTTTCATTTGCCAGTTTTTTTTTTCTTTTATGATTATGATTTTAATAATAATAAAAAAAATTCATACCAACTTGTTTTATGCAACTGCGTGAAAGTACCACAAAAAAAGTCTATAGCAAAAATTTACAATAATAATAATAAAATCTATATTGTCCAGTGACACCTATAAAAATTAGGGATTTTTCCTATCTTATCCGTATATTATTAATTTAATTTAAGGTGTACTGATCCAAATTCATCATTTAAGATAGAAATGTTCCCACCACTTGCGTAAAGTAGCTTTTGAATTAGTTTTTATAATCATTTTCATTCAATTTTGTGTCCTCTAAAATGACCTCTTTTTCAAAATTGAATGTCTTCTTCTATTCTGTTATAAAATAAAAGACATTGCGTAATTTCTCCTCTTTTTCCAATAAAAAATTCTGCTCACCTTATACATAAAAAATAGAGTAAGTTAATCACATTTTGTGGCGAGTAACTTTTTTTTTCAGCGAGTGTAATCTAAGTTGAAATTTCGGGCCCTGTATATACATATATATATATATATATACTTTCCCCCCCTATAAAAACAGTAAACAGTTTAATATGTATTACTGAAAAGTAAAATGTACTAAATTTTAATTACCATTAATTTTTACTTTTCAATATATTCTTTTTCATATTACTCGTACATGTAGTTTTATAAAGAATAATTCGTCCGCTCGAACATTGAAATTGTTTGAGAAAAAAAGCGCGGCAGTTTATCAAAATTGCATTATCATTTCTTCAGATTACTTGACTTAATGGCGAATTAAACACAATAAAAGAATTAAAAATGTAATGTGTATCTCATTAAAAAAATTATAGTTCTACTTTTTATTTTAAAGTAATTGTATTATTTTCAATATTTATCTATAATTTCGATACAAAGAGAGAGAGAGAGAGAGAGAGAGAATGAAAGATTAAATAGTTTATTGATATATATATATATATATATATATACATGAAATAGTTAATTTCCTACTTTATTAAACAAAATAGAGACAAAATATTTTTTTTTTCATTTTGTTTAATGAGTTCTAAATTAAACTCAGAGCTGTTTAATAATATTTGAAAATGTTCTTAAGAATCGATATATTAAGCTTCATTTTAATGGTAAATTAATAATTAGTTTCTTAGTTATTACAAAATATACTTTCTTTTAATCATATATATAACAGAGAAAGTATTGCTTAGGGGTCAAATTTTCAAAATTGTGTTTTTGTTATATTTACACGTCCTAGGGCCCCCCAATCCGAAAAAAACATTTTAGTGATTGTTCTGTGTATGTGTCTCTGTGTGCGTCTGTGTGTATGTTACAAGTATATCTCAAGAACAAATATGAGTTAAAATTCCAAACTCGACATTCTAAGTCTGTAACATTAAGTGATGCTACACTAAACTTTTTGTTGAAATCAAGTAATTGGTTCATATACAAGGTCATCTAAGAGAATTCAAATAGTTTACGTCTATAGGAAAATTTCTGATAAGTTCAATGTAACACCTATAGACTGCCTTAAAGAAAATGGGATTAACATATTTTTTATATGCATAAAATATTTTCTTGTGCTGTTTGTGGTATGAAAATCATTCATCTTTCGTTTATAAGCTTACACAAAGTATTTGGATACACTGGATCTATACACAGAAGTGTATTCCATTTTGTATTAGACGTTCTTATATAATAGGTTTGTACAAAAATAAAATTAAGGACACAATGGGGTGTACATATACTTTAGAAAAAAAAAAAAAAAAAAAAACAGATTTACCCAAACTATGCTAAACGTTCTTTTCTATTAAATGTAATTGTCGGAAATGCTTTGCTATATTTTACTATGTTGAAAAACACTACTCAGGAAGAAAAATTCATTCTTCACGCCCTTTCTGTAATCAAAGTATTTTTTAAATTTCAGTTTTCAACTCTTTTGTATAATATTACGTTTTCAGGTGATTTGGTTACAAAAGTCCAATTTTTAAAGTTTGACCTGTGTACATACCCTAATAGCACCGTGATCAGAATGTGTAGTCGAAATCGACTACAAAAACGAGTCACGTGAAGTCGAAAATTAGTCACATCTATGTCATTGCGAGGTCGATATGTCCGCTTTTTTGACGGTCACATGTGACGTGGATATGCCGTCACCCTGTGACGCGTATATGACTGGAGTCTCATAGTGACCAGAATGTGTAGTCGAAATCGACTACAAAAACGAGTCACGTGAAGTCGATAATTAGTCACATCTAAGTCATTGCGAGGTCGATATGTCAGTTTTTTTTACGGTCACATGTGACGTGGATATGCCGTCACCCTGTGACGCGTATATGACTGGAGTCTCATAGTGACCAGAATGTGTAGTCGAAATCGACTACAAAAATGAGTCACGTGAAGTCGAAAATTAGTCACATCTAAGTCATTGCGAGGTCGATATGTCCGCTTTTTAGACGGTCACATGTGACGTGGATATGCCGTCACCTTGTGAGGCGTATATGACTGGAGTCTCATAGTGACCAGAATGTGTAGTCGAAATCGACTACAAAAACGAGTCACATGAGGTCGCATTTCAGTCACATCCAAGTCATTGTGAAGTCGATATGTCCGCATTTTATACGGTCACAAGTGACGTGGATATGTTGTCACCGTGTGACGCATATGTGACTGAAGTCTCAGTGACCAGAATGAGTAGTCGAAATCGATTACAAAAACGAGTCACATAAGGTCGCATTTCGGTCCCATCCAAATCATTGTGAAGTCGATATGGCCGCTTTTAGGCGGTCACAAGTGACGTGGATATGTCGTCACCGTGTGACGCATATGTGACTGAAGTCTCAGAGTGACCGGAATGTGTAAGTCGAAATCGACTACAAAAACGAGTCAAATGACGTCGAAATTTGGTCCCATCGAAGTCGATATGTCTGGTTTTTAGACAGTCACAAGTGACGTGGATGTGTAGTCGCCTTGTGACGTGTACGTGACTGAAGGCTTAGAGCGGTCACAAGTGACTTTGTTATGAAGTCACTTTGTGACGCGTATGTGATTCAGGTCTCAAAATGGTCACATGTGACTTTTTTATGGGGTCTCTTTAAGCTGTGTCTTAGAAATATCTCTCTTTGTGCTGTGATTCAAGTCTCAGAACAGTCGCAAAGTAACTTTGTTACGATTATGTGACTCAAGTTTCAGAATGGTCGCAAAGTGACGCTGTTAGAATGTTACTTTGTGACGCGTATGGTACTCTAGTCTCAGAACTGTCATACAGTGACACAGTTATCAATTCTTTTTGTGACACACATTGTACTCAAGTCTCTGAAGTCATGGATGAAGCTTTTGTGCCGTCATCATGTGATCAGGTGCGATTCAAGATCCAGTAGAGCCATGTGCGATGCTTTTCCATAATCATTTGAAAACATTTTTAGATCATATTGTCTATTTGTGTTGTAATGAAGTTATAATCCTCATACCCTGCATGACTAATTACAGAATAGTGTCCATGTGACTAGAGAAAGAAGTATTTCCGTTAAAAGGTGAAACATCCCTTAAATATTTAAGAATTAATTTAAAAACAATAATTTTGAAAAGTAGTTTTAACTCTTGAAAATAATTCCGTATAATTAAGGAATATATACCTGCTATTCTATAATCACCAAAATCCAAAATTTAAATTTAAGTAGAATTCACTGAGCATGGAATTTTTTTAATTGCACGCATGATAAATACTAATGTGCTTAACAAAAGCATTTAAAACTTCATACATATATTTTCAATATCCTTTTTTTGAATCAAGTTAAAAAAAAAATAATAATAGAATAAAATAAATAGATTTAGAAAAGGTATAAACTTTTACAGTGAAAAGACATGCTTACAGTGAAAAAACATTAAATATGCTTAATACTAAAGAATTTTTCACAATATTACCAACCTTGTTATTGTTTAATTTAATTAATAAAATGTATACAAAAGACTTATCAAAACTTAAAATCATTTCCTTCAAAGCAATAAAAAGTAGATCATACGTGCAACTCTATAATATATAGTATATATATATATATTATATATATATATATATATATATATATATATATATAGTAGAATTTTACAATTTCAGCTATGACAAACGAAATTATTTTTTGTTTTAAGAAAAAAAAAAAAAAGACTTTTAAACAAAATTAAAAATAGTTCTTTTAAAAATTTGAAGGGGTAGAAGAGAAGACCTTTTAAAAATTATTTTTATCAAAATATATCTTTATTAAATAACTGTAGATTATTCAGAACTTATAAAGTATTACACAACTCACAGCTTGTTTATCCATTTATGCTTTATGTTCATAGCATATCTCAGTTTTATATCCACTCTATCTAAATATAGCTTTGAACGAAAGTCCAGTTTAAATTTAATAAGTTTTTAACGTAAATTGATTATTAACTGTTTATTTAAAGTACACAATATTATTTTTTTAAGAACACGCTTCACTTACCGTCGCTGGAATCTCAAGCCAATGTTGTTCTATGGGAAATTTTGTTTACTTATAAATCTTCAACTAATACATATTTTTAATTTCTGTTTTCATATTCAGAAAATTCACAAATGTTAAACTGACGGACGTTTCTTAAAAATGGATATCTTTAAATTTTAATATTTTATTTTGAAACTGTAAAATGAAAAATTTCACATATTGAAAATTCGTATTTTGCAATTTTGTAAAAAAAAAAAAAAAAAAAAAAAACGCTAATTTAACAATTGTGAGTTTTCCGAATATGAAGACAGAAATTAAAAATATGTATTAGTTGAAGAGATATAAGTAAACAAAATTTCACAGAATACCATTAGCTTGGGCTTCCGGCGGCGGTAAGTGAAGTTATGGATGTTTGTCAAGTTTTTATATGCATATATATTTTCGTCATTGTTATTGTGAATTTGTGTAATATAGATCATTTGTGACAAATATCATGGTAATCATAGCTGCCAACGTTCCGATATGTGGATGCCTTTCTTTTTTATTTTATTTATTTTTTTTTTTTTCAGAAAATTTTGATAAACGTTTTAGGAATTTTCTGTAATTAAATGAAGTTAAATATATATACATAAATCTGTAAAAATAATAACGGTATCCATAAATTGGAACGGCTGACAGCTATGTGGTAATTGTAGATCTCAGTGCTTTTAAATAAATAAACTAAGAAGGAATATAATTGCTTTGTAAAAACATATGTATGGAAATATAAGGATTATCTGAGTAAACTAAAATGTCATAATAAAGTGTGTAGTTTAAAAAATAAAATAAATAAAAGATGATGCCAAAATTTAAGCAAAGCCATAAACAATATATCAAAATCATGTAAAACTTCTTTTGCAGTAATTTTAATTAAAGATGTATTTCAATTCGCTCAATATAGATGTTGTTAATTTAATTTGGTGTCATAATTACATGTAGACAAAATTATGCATAAATACCTAAACCAATC
The DNA here is from genome assembly GCA_963930645.1 of Salticus scenicus. Lineage (NCBI taxonomy): Eukaryota > Metazoa > Arthropoda > Arachnida > Araneae > Salticidae > Salticus > Salticus scenicus. The sequence goes on along the minus strand of OZ005659.1, from coordinate 117,208,562 downwards.
TTTAATTAACATAAGGTTTATTTATATTTACATTGTTAGTGATAAAAGTTTTCTTTATTTATTTATTTTTTTTTTTTTACTACCACTATCTTTCTTTAAATAAAATTCTTCGTAAAACCAAGATAAACATTTCTGCATAAAAACGTCATAAGCAAGAACAATGGAAACTTTCAGCATTATATTAATATGTATATGTATTACCCATTAGCAGTAAATGGGCAATGGGAAATGAAAAAAAATGCACAAAATAAATAAATAAATACATTATATATGTAGTCTTTTTCTTAACCTTATTTATTTATTTATTTATTTATTTTTTCAATTTGCATTGTTCGCTTATTTCTAACAGATAAATAATCAAAGCGCGTTTCAAACTTTTTGGGACACTGTGTATTTTCTTCAATTAAATTTAGTAAATAAACATATTTGTTTCTATGTCCACTTCTCTTGTAACTTTGGGTATGCAGTTTCATTGCAACCTACAAGTTATTTATCACCCTTCGCCCCTTGTAATAGTCTCTCCCAACATTGGAATTTTAAAAATTTGTACTGTTACTATTATTTGGAATTATACTAATGACAAAATATAGCTCGGAGGAGAAAGTATGTAGTATGATTGAATGTTATTTGAATTGGTGAAGTGTGAAACCTTCACTTCTGGGATATTTTCGTCACATTTAAAACAAAAACATGTATAATATATCAGAAAATATTATTAATAGTCACTTTTGTAAAAGTTTGTGAACAAATATCACATAAATTCACACACACACACACACACATATAATCAAACCTCGTTAACGTGAATCTCAAGCGGAATAAAAAAATTGTTACTGTTATCAGTAGTTCATGTAATCGGTAACTAATCTTCAAATAACTAAACTTATCTTCATTTTGATGCAGATTCTGGAAATAGTTCATGTTAAAAGAAATTCACGTTAACAATGCTCACGATAACGAGGTGCGACTGTATACACACTCTCTCTCTCTCTCTCTCACACACACACACACACACACACATATATATATATATATATATATATATTCATATATGATGACGGCGATTTTTCACCTGGCTTTATCCGAGAGAAAAAGGAAAGGGAAAAAATGCCTATTATTGTTCTGTAAGAAAAACACTATCACTTAGAAATTATTATATATTGATGTCAGTCAAATGAGATTTAATGTGCAAAACATCATCGTAGAGTAATAACCACACATCAAACCAACCTACTTAAAAAATATTTTGCAATATTAAAATTCGTGACCTTCCTTTCATTGAATAGTTTTATCATAATTAAAATAAAATAATGAAAGATTTCAAGGATATTATAAATTCCGTTTGAATGGATTATGTAAAAATATTAATTTAGATTTGCCTGAGGTAATTAAAATTAGTAGTTTTATGAGGTTTGTAGAGGGTATAACAATTGACTGAGCACCCCAGTCAGCAGCATTACTTGAAATTTCGTGTAAAAGGAATTATTACTAATATTATTATTTTACAATTAACTGTGTATCATTAAATATATCTGAAATCTTAAATGAAATAATGAAAACTATTATTAATTCCTTCGCGGTGATACGATCCGTATGCGCGACACAACGATTCCACTCTTCCCAAGTTTAGGAGTTCCTCTAACATAACACATTTTTTCACAAAAGCATTTTGTGTATTCGTGTTTAACCCGTTAAGTGGTGGAGGTATATATAGTATAACGATCAATCGTCCATCGCATTGATTGCTGTTGAAAAAATAAATAAAAATATTCCTAAATATATATATATATTTAATTTTTTATTATTTTTTTTTAATTGGCGTCTAAGGGTAACACCAAAAAGCAGGTATGCCTGTTTAATGTCGGAAAATCTGCCGTCCGCTAATGAATTGATGGTGATGTCCAGAACAGCTCTCACATATCTTGCTGTGAGTCTAAATACATTTATATACAGCATTTCCTAGATCTTTTATAAATACATTTAATTTTTATAGGGTATGGATGACTTAAACTGTTTAAGACTTAAAAAACATTGTATTAATCAATTTTTTAAGCACATTAAATACAGCATAGCTTTGTACAGAAAATTTAGATGTATACCGTTTTGTTGCTATTACCATTGAATAAGAAATTGAATAACGTTTCGAAGTAATTGGTTATCTGTCACAAATAGAATAAGCAAACTAGTTGTCAACATATTCTTACAAAATATTAAAATGCAACAATAAATGTAAATAATTTTCTTAAGTGAAAATTCACAAGTTCAGATTATAAAGTTGTATTATACTAGTAACATATGCTAATTTCCTGGGTTCGACACAGTCACTTTTTTTTAACATACTACAGTAGAACTTGGATAATTCGAAGTTGAAGGGACCAGAGAAAAATTTGAAATATCCAAAAATTCGAATTACTTATACTATTTTGTCAAAAAGAAGAGATAAATTAAAAATATAAATCTCTATGATCAAAGATTTAACACATAAACTTTATATCTAAGAATACTGCATCATTAACCACCTCCCGTTAAATCAATATTTTTTACAATCTTAATTATTCAACACTTTTTTAAAATAGTCAGATATTTTTGATTGCTTCTTTAAGTACAATCTTTGTGTCATAGCATATGACTTCAACCCATCAGTTGATACAAAAACAGAATCTTCTACATTAGACATGACTTTCAATTAAAAAAAAAAAAAACGCTCGAAGTTCATGTTATATGGACCATATCTTGTGATGCACTACACTATAAAAATTATGTCGTATCTGATGCCAGAAATTCTCTGTAATTTAAGAAAATACGTTCTAACAACGTAACTTTTTCGTAAATTACGCGTATTTTCTCAAATTACAGAGAATTTCTGGCAGTAAATAGGACATATTTTTTACAGTGTAGGTAGGAAATACTCTTGTATTTCCTTATCCTTCTGTTGAAAGACTGTTAAAAAACATAATACACTTTAGCTGAGAAAAATCCCGAAAACAAAATTTTACTATAATATTTTAAAGATAATCGTATGAAAAATTCGAATTATCCAAAATAGAATTCGAATTATCCATGATTTTTTTTAACATTATTTTAATACAAAATTCAAGGGACCGACTAAAAAATTCGAATTATCCAGAATTTCGAATTAAACAAGTTCGAATTATTCAAGTTTCACTGTATTTTAATAAAATTAATTACTAAATTTTTGCAGTAATTTTCTTCAATTAAATAATACGAAGATTGCTTAACAAAAATAGTGGTATTCAAAATATGACTATGCCGAGTCTTGAATCTCATATTCCATCATAAATAAATTAGATACAAAGAAAAATATCAGATGTATTTCGGAACTTTCTGAAAATAACGATCCTTTGCAATCTCACGAAAAAATGTCAAGTAGTAGCAATTAGAGATTTCCATTTCAGATTTCTGGAAGTTTGAATTTTTTATCAAATATTTATATGTTTTCTAAATTTTAATGTCTAAAACAAGCAGAATGCTAAAATATATAAAAAATGTAAGCTGTGCATAGCTGAATATCCATAGTAGGTTTAAAAATAATTTACTTCAGAACCTGTTATCAAAATGCAAAGTACTTCTGACTATCACATACAGTCACCAACATAAGTAAAGGCACACTCTCAAATCTAGAGGTTTTTGTCGAATATCTATAGAAATTGTAATTATTGAATTCCCTTGAAACTTTGGGGGTAAAAAAAACATGTTATACCACATATATTCCAATGAAAGTTTTATTAAGGGGCTAGTTAAGGGCTAAAAAGAGATCAGTCACAAATTAACCAAAAAAATATAATCTTTGGAATCACCCTGTAAAAAAAATAATTCTTGAAATAAAATATAGCTATAGTACATGATTAAAAACCTTCAATAAATTATAGATATAGAAGTTTATTAATTTGAACATTAAATTAATATTTTGTAATTATCATTATATTTTTCTAAAGATTATATAAATAATATCTTTTAGTAAAAATAATATTTTTTTTTTTTTTTTTTTTTTATATATTTCCCCCCTTTTATTTGAGAAAATGCAAAGTGTGCCTTCACAAAACTGTTCGTTTATTCAAAATTAAAGTACGAATAAAACCCATTAGTTTTTTGCATATTATTGAACGTACTTGAAAATCAACTTTTAACGACAATTTTCTGAGTTTTAACGATATTTGCTTTTTTTTTTTTTTTTTTTTTTTTTCATAGTGATTCCAAAGATTTTATTTTTTAGTTAATTCCTGACTGATGCATTTTTAGTTTTGGCACAAAATTTTCACTGTAATATATATACAGTATAACAGGTTCTCTTTATCTTTTAAGTTTCACGAAGATTCCTAAAAAAATTTAGACATTCGATAAAAACTCTAGATTCCTATATGTGCCTTCACTTATGTCGCGTACTGTACATAAATTTAGGTACTTTTAAGCTATACGATTGCCAGTAGGCGATTTCATGATACTCACGAAAAAAAAAAAAAAAAAGCCAAATTACGTTCAAAACGTTTAGCTAAATTCAAGAAACTCTAAATTAATAATCAAAATAATCATAAGAAATGTAAATAATGAAAATTTAATAAAATTTTAATAATATTAATATTAAATACAAATACGAGAATATTTCAAATATAATATTTATCTCATTCTTTGTTACAAACAAAATATAAGATTATTACGGTCTATATGATTCGTCAAATGTGCCAAACACACTGGCAATCGTCTAATGAAAGTACTTAAATTTTACACCAGAATTCAATGCAATGTTTATTTTCAAAATGCCTTCAGAGTATGGAACCAATAGAAAGGATTATTATTATTATTTTAAATATATATTTTTATGGTAAAATATAATTTTATTTTGTATACAGTGAAAACAAAAAATAGCGTTTTATTAGTATTTTATTTTGAAAATTTATACAAAAGCAATCTAAAAATACGGGAAACATAAACTACACATTCTTTACATTATTTGAGTTTGAGACCGATTTCCATGACTATTTTCTGAAAAATAAAATAAAATAAAATAAAATAAATAAGTAATTAACTATTTCAGGAAAAAAAGTCTGATATGAATAACTTCATTCGCTCAATATCACATTTAGCTAAAACTCAGAGAAAGTGAAAATAATAAAATAATTGAGAAATAACTTTTTGAATAATCTCGCAGTGAATTATTATTATTATTATTATTTTTTTACTCGAGTTTAAATTAGATAATTACATCAATATACATTTCGGGGGTAAAAAAATGCTGCACGTGCTTATTCGTGTTGTTATTGATTAAAACATCTAATTTCACTCCCCCCCCCCATCGTGAATTGCATTTTAGCACTTTCTCAATAACGTTGAAAAGTATTCGGTGTTTGTCTGAGTGTCCGTGCTGTAATTCTTAAGGGAAAAAAAAAAAACTAATATTTTGTGGTTTATGAGAAATATTTTAAAAGTCTGATTTATTTATTTATTTTCTTATAACACAGTAAAACATTATTAATAATCTGGTGTGTCACTCACACGACTTTCTCTTACCCTGAAATTTAATACTATAAATACAGGTTGGAGATTAAGAGCTAAGATAACAATGTTATGTAAACCTATGTTAAACAATTCAAATTAGGCTTCGGAAGAGTTTTATATGATAATTAATTCTGTATGAGGGAGGCTACCGCCCCCCATCAACCCCCCGTTTCATTAATGCACCTAGATTTATATAAAATTTAATTCTGTTATTAAAAAATAATTCTGTTTTTAAAAAATAATTTATTTAAATTATTATTTAAAGAAATTATCTTTTATGATAATGCAGACGATTTCCATATTAGAGTAGTTTCACACTAAATATCCAAAAAAAGTCCATTTTATTCTCAATATTTAAAAAAAAAAAAAAAAATAAAAATAACGCATTTTTTTCTGTCTTTTTTTTCGTTAAAAGTGAAAAAAATCGATAACTTTGTTTTAAATTATCGCAGATCGATGGTTCAACCATTCGTTTTAAAGGTATTGGCGAGCTCTTTTGAAAGATACCCATCATGAAAATTTACTCCCCTCGAGGGGGGACTTCCCCCCCAGGGGGGGAGGCGAGGCTCCGACATACGCAAAATTTTTTTCCCAGTTGACTATCTCTATTACAATATATATATATTCGTTTCATTTGGTTTTATTGCAGTCTATAGACGTTAAACTCTACTTACCTGCAATTTCCCCCGTAGACGTAATGTATTAGAATTATCTTGATTGTCCCTGTACACGAACCATTTGCTTGATCTTAACGAAAAGCTTACTGTAGCATCTATATATGATACACATTTAGAATACGAAGTTTGGAATATCTGCTACAATTTGTTCTTGGATATGCTGATAACAGACAGACAGACACACAGACATACACACAGACCATTTGCTAAAAACATGATTTTCGTACTCAGGGGACCTCAATACGTGTAAATATAACAAAATCTCGCGTTCGAAAATTTGACCCAAAAACAATACTTTCTCTACCTTATGGGTAAGAGAAAGTAAAAATACATTATAGAGATGCCCATACGCATGTCTTCCCTAGAATGAAGTATATTAGCATTAATGATTTTTTTACAGGGTTTTGCAGAATATTCAGATACACTCCGACATACAAGTGAAAATTCTCGGAAAAGCACTTTCAGTTTTTTATTTTTTTTTTAACTATATAAATTTTTAATACATGCTGTGGGGATAGTTGCATTTTTATATATTATATACTTTTATATAATGTCTACACAAAATAAATCTTTTTCATGATTTCGATAAAAGTAAGTCTATAAATAAAGTTTTTTGCGATATTTCTTATTCTATAACTTCAACAAAGGGTATGGTACAAATAGCACAGATACTTTGTTGCAGGGATGCAAAAAAGTATTCAGATAAATTACTGTCTATGAATTATGTTTCTTTAATGTATTTTTAAAATATGTATACTGCAGAAGACATAACGAATTAATAAACATATAATAAATAATTAATACACTATTTTGTCATTAAAAAGAAAGAAGAAGAAAAGAAAAAAAAAAAAAAAGATTACTCGAAGAAATAATATCGTACGTCCTTTTTAATTTGAATATTTTTTGCACTTTAATTTCAGTTTTTAATTTTATTGAAAATTATCCCTATAATTTTACTAGTTGGAAAGGCAAAGATTAATATTTACTTCAAGATATAAAATAAATGAATATTATTCATTTCAAAAATTTAAACTTATACACTAATATTGCAGCTCAAATTATTGGTGAAGTGTGAAGTTATTTACCTTTCAAAATTAAACAGAAAATAATACTAATAAAAATAATTGTCTTTATTGAATTTTTAACTTAGTTTCTTCTTTTCAACCCTTCAAAGTTTATTGGCTTTGCACTGAAAGCATTTAATAATTTTTTATGTAGCAATTTTTAAATATATTTACTTTTTTTCTGTTGGTTTCATAAAATTTTTTAACTTTCAGTTTTCGGTGGATTTACACGTTTTGAGAGTCCTAGAACGCGATTTCACGACTTGTCTGTCTATCCGTATATCTCTGTGTGTGAGAGACACAAATTTTGTACTGACTGTATCTCAGGATCTACTCCACATATAAATTTATATGTAGATGCCTCTTTACCTAAATTAGAGCCCATCAACTTTTGGTGTCAATCGCTTAACAAGTAGTACTACTTTACAGCGATTTTTACAATTTAATGGAAGGCTATTTCTTAGAAACTACAACAAATAATTACAAATAAAATCATCTGTTGATGACATAAATTAGTGCCTATAAAATTTTGGGCTGTGCACAGGTGGCGGTGTCATCTCCAATTTTTTCTAAATTTTTTATTTGGCAGTGTATTACAAAATTTCGTATAAATGTACATAATTACAGTTATTTTTAACGCATGATTGTAAAATTGATATGAATTATTGATAATAGTTGTAGTAAACTATGGAAAAAAGTGTGTGCATGTAGGTGCATTTCCCCACCCCCCCAATTTTTCAGGAGAAATAACCCCAATTATATAAATTTTCAGTATGGGTATCTTTCTAAAGAACTCGTCAGTACCTTTAAAATGAACAGTTAAATTATAAATCTGTGGTAATTTAAAACAAAGCCATCGATTTTTTTCCCTTTTTAACGAAAAATAAAATAAAATAAAATGAATAAATTAATTTAAAATCGCATTTCTTCTCATGTTGGCACAAAATTGACTTTTTTTCGGCATTTAGTATTATACTTCTTTAAGATAAAATTCTTCTGCTTCATCATAGAAAATAATTTTTATAAATTATAATTTAATAAATAATTTGTACTGCGTGAATTTGTATAAGATTATATGTATAAGAAAATCTTGTGGTGGCCAAACATACTAGTTAAAATTTATAATCATTTTTATCACTAAAAATGGTAATTGTATTATAAACGATATTTGTAGATTATAAACAGAAAAACTGTACGTTGCTATTTTACAAAAGAGTAACACATGTCTACAATTTTCATTGAACTTCTTTTTTATTGTGACAAAAAATTATTTTTTATGAATAAAGTATTAGGATGTCAAAAACGTTTTTATATAGAGGTTAATAATTGTAATAATATTCACTCAGTTTCTTTCTTACAGTTTAATATTGAGCTTTTTCACTTGATTAAGTAAATAATGACAAAAAAAATTTACATTTATAACTATATGATAAATAGAAATAAGTACTGTAAATAAACAATTACAAACTATTAAATTATTTACAGTTTATTTAAAAAGAAAAAAAAAATCTTTAAAACTTTAAAAGAATTTATTTTTTAAATATTGATTAAAAGGACAATTATTAACACACACACATGATCAAATAATAAGATAATGAAGTGATTACTAAAATATAAAATTTTATATTTATATTTGTAACAAAATAACGTATTAAAAGCACTTAAAAATGTTTTAAATATAATTTAAATACTAGGTCAAAAATACGTTTTTTTTTTTTTTTTTACTTAAGTTAAAAAAAAATTGTAATAACATTTTTTTTTTTTTTTTTTTTCACACAATATACAAAAAATTACATAAAAAAAAAAAAGTGGATAAACATTAATAATATTTCTTAAAATAAAAAAAGCTCTCCATATATATTTTTTAATATTTATCTTTAAAATAATGCGTTGTTTAAACTTACCTTTCTATATTTCCAACTACGTACATAATAAAGAAATCCAGTAGTATAGCGAAAATTATTATAACTAATACGCAACGAGTTTAAATGTAAACTCGCGATTTTAGTTCTTCGGTAAATAAAAATTTCTCTATTTTAGTTTTCCCGCCAGTCGAAGCATCACGTGATTCATAGAATGACAGCTGTATTTCCGCTTTGCGGTTTCATGTACATCTACATATACGTTATTGTAAACATTCAGTTAATCTATTAAGATTTTTATTATTATTATTATTTTTTTTTTTTTCTTTTAAACACTCGCTTACGTTTTTTGACGAATTCTATTTTGCATTATTTTCCTAGTATAAATAAGAAGTACATATTTTTCGATTTTTAATTATACTAAATATTACATCTAGTTTACCATTTTCTTATCAAGAAAACATACTTTGTAAGTTGCTGTGATTGTTTACAGAATTGTTTTTGTTTTATCTTAAGCAAACTTTTATTACTACTGAACTTCGATTACAAAATTTTATCACTGACATACATTAAATAGCTTTTTAAATATTTTCTAATATAAATCTACTTCGACTCCCTATTTTTACTTTCTTCTACATTTAATACGAGAAAGTATTGGATTCGTAAATATTTTCGACCTCGAGCTTTTGATGCATTTACACGTTTTGAGACGTGGTGAACACGATTTAACCATTTTTAGAAAATGTCCGTCTGTGTGTGAGAAATTTTATGACACTTGTATATCAAGAATTTTTACTCAGAATTTCATAAAATTTGATATGTAGTGGCACCTTGAAATAAATTAGTTCTTATCAAATTTTGGTGAAAATCATCCAAAATGGCGCTGCCATTCCGTTTTTTTTCTAAATTTTTAACATTGGGAAATAGAACAGAATTTCGTGTAAATGTGCATAAAGAGATTTTTTTTTTTTTTTTTTTTTTTTTTTTTTTTAACAATCATTTATGAAATTAAAAGGAAATTTTTTACAATAGTGATAGCCAACTGGAAATATATGTATATATATATATAATAATGTAGGAGTAGAACACAGCCCCCCCCCCCCCCGCACCGAGCGGAATAGATTGTCATTATAATATTTTTCGAAAGAGCCTGTCAACAATTTTAAAACGAATGGTTAAATTATCAATCTGTGATAATTCAAAATAAAGTTTTTTTTTTTTTTTTTTTTTTTTTTTTTTTTCATTTTTTTAACCAAACATTTTTTTTTTTAAAGACGTATCGAAAATAAGACTTTCCTTGAATATTTAATGTTACACTTCTTTTGAATGAAAATTGTCTCCATTCATCATGGAAGATAATTTTAATAAATAATAATTTTAATAAATATTTTGTTCTAGGTCCAATTTGTATAGGAAAACATAGAAAAAGTCATTTGGTGGCCAAAATATATTAGTTTAAATAACCTGGCGTGATCACCATGATACTTTCTCTTACCAGTGATTATGAAAATTATTACAGTTTAAGGTGCACGATATCAGCTGCTGATTTCCGATATTTATTTTTAATTTAGAAACATTTCAAAGTAGTTTTACAAACTCCTTTATTTGATGCATTTGTGAGGGGGCAGCTCACCTTAATCACCACTTCCGTTTCAGTATTGTAGTTACATCTATAAGTTGATTTTATATTTAAAAATTTATATCAAATTATTCAAATAATTGCCGCTCATAAAAGCCTTTAGAATTTATTCAACAAATTTTAGTAGATTTTTACTTTTTACTTTAACGTTATATTATTTATAAATTAATTATGCATGAAACAGCGTACTTAAATTTGACTTGGACAAAAAAGAAAATGTTGTGCCTTAACAAAACTTTCTTCTGTATAAGTCTAATATGTTAATTGATTGATAATCTAACACTTGAAAAGGACTGCTAGTAAAACTTGAAAAGCACTTGCTTAGCACAGCTGTCTATCTTCCGATATTCTTTCATTAGAGTCATCACGTCTAAGGAAATTTGGTGCGCTTATGCACAGTAGAAGATGAAATGGAACCTAGATAATATTATAGCATAACTGCGCCTCATTAGGGCTGATAAGCACGCAAATTGATTTAGCGTAGTTTTTCATAACAGCCGTCTCACATAACAAATATGATGCACTTACACACTGCAAAACCTGATACATATACATTTACCGTAAAAGAGAAAAGTCTGTTTGCCGATGTGTACCTGAAGTGAGTCAGCGTAATTAGTTTGTGATACATTAGAAGAGTCACATTTTGGTCACCATAGTGACTTTTATGTGAATCCCAATGCGACTCATTCAAGAAGTCACATTTTGGTCACTGTAGTGACTGATATGTAAGAGTCACGATGTAAAAAGTTAAAGTAATCACTTTTTGCCAGCTAGTGACTGTCATCTAAGACTCACAATGTGAGGCATTAAAAAAGTCACATTTTGTTCACCGTAGTGACTCTCATCTGAGTTACAATGCGACTCATTAAAGAAGTCACATTTAAGTCACCGTAGTGACTGATATCTGAGAGTCACAATTTTACAAGTGAAAGTAGTCAATTTTTGGTCACCTAGTGACTGTCATCTAGGAGTCACAATGTGACGCATTAAAAAAGTCACAATTTGGTCACCGTACTGACTCTCATCTGAGTCACAATGCGACTCATTAAATTAGTCACATTTATGTCATCGTAGTGACTGTCACCTAAGAATCACAATGTGGCGCATTACAGGAGTCACATTTTGGTCACCGCAGTGACACTCACCTGAGTCACAATGCGACTCATTAAATAAGTCACATTTGAGTCAATGTAGTGACTGTCACCTAAGAGTCACAATGTGACGCATTAAAGGAGTCACATTTTGGTCACCGTAGTGACTCTCATCTGAGACACAATGCGACTCATTAAATAAGTCACATTTGAGTCATTGTAGTGACTGTCCCCTATGAGTCACTATGTGACGCATTAACGGAGTCACATTTTGGTCACCGCAGTGACTCTCATCTGAGTCACAATGCGACTCATTAAATAAGTCACATTTGAGTCAATGTAGTGACTGTCACCTAAGAGTCACAATGTGACGCATTAAAGGAGTCACATTTTGGTAGCCGTAGAGACTCTCATCTGAGACACAATGCGACTCATTAAATAAGTCACATTTGAATCATTGTAGTGACTGTCACCTAAGAGTCACAATGTGACGCATTAACGGAGTCACATTTTGGTCACCGTAGTGACTCTCATCTGAGTCACAATGCGACTCATTAAATAAGTCACATTTGAGTCATTGTAGTGACTGTCACCTAAGAATCACAATGTGACGCATTAACGGAGTCACATTTTGGTCACCGTAGTGACTCTCATCTGAGTCACAATGCGACTTATTAAAAAAGTCACATTTGGGTCACCTTAGTGACAGATATCTAAGAGTCACAATGTGACGCATTTGAGGAGTCGCATTTTGGTCATCATAGTGACTGTGACACTTGTGACCATTTGTGAAGTCATAGTGAAGTCACATCGACTGGCTGTGCTATTAGGGTATCTATTATCAGATTAATCTCAAAACCGATATCTACAGAAAATTTAAATGTGCTATTTTGAAGTTCGTATTAAGTCGGCATTTAAAATTTAATGAAGACTGGCAAGTATGAAGGGAAATTAACAACAATCTTATATTATTATTATTATTTAAATGTAGGCACTATAATTGAACGGGGGATTGAGGGGAGCGTTAGCCCTCCTCACAAAGAATTATATGTTAAATAAAAATTTTCCTAAAATACTTTGGATTATTTTTTAAAGCACATTGAACATTATTATGTTACGTATTTGATCTTAAGATTTAATATGCATAATCTGACTTTATAATATTGAAATGCAGATTCAGAGAAAGCCATGTGAATGACACACCAGATTTTTTTATATGTGTTTGTAAATTACTATATCATGAAAATCATTTAGATTTGATTGCATTTAATATAATTTTATCTTTCTGTGTTGAATTTTATTAGTTAAGTCCTGCATTTAATATAATATAACAGCTACTTCAGTAAAAGCGATTTAAGGCATTAAATTACTTAAATAAAATATTTCCGCCTTTAAAATGCTTTTCCACTTTAACTGCCATATTACATAATCAATTAAAATGTCCCATGTAATATTCATATCTTAAGTGTCGTTAATTTGCGTTAAGTGTTTCACATCATTAAGTCAAGTCTGCTGAATTTCTTGTTATTTACTTAATGAAGGTTTTACTAATATCGAAATGTTAAAAAAAAAAAAAAAAAATGATTTCATGTATTTAGAATGACTTTTTCGTTTATTGCATTAACATAAACATAATTCAAGTGTTTTATAAATTAACTATGCAGAAATTCTAAAGTAATATATTAAAATATTTTTTTTTACAAATATTTTATTCTACATTTTAAGGACCATATAGTTTTTCAAATATATTTGAAAAAAAGAAATTTCTATAGTGAAATATATATATAACTTACAAAGGGATTGTTACTATAATCATATTACATTTATTGAAATGGGCCTGCAAGAATACAGAAAATGAACTATACACTGTTAGAATGAGTTTTTCGTTTATTGCATTAACATAAACATAATTCAAGTGTTTTCTAAACTAACTACGCAGAAATTCTAAAGTAATATATTGATTTTATTTATTTATTTATTTATTTATTTTTTACAAATATTTTATTCTACATTTTAATGGCCCATATAGTTTTTAAAATACATTTGAATACTTAAAATATATTTGAATTACTGTAATCATTACATTTACGAAATGGGCCTGCAAGAATACAGAAAATAAACTATACACTGTTAGAATGAGTTTTTCGTTTATTGCATTAACATGAACATAATTCAAGTGTTTTCTAAACTAACTACGCAGAAATACTAAAGTAATATATTAAAATAAATTTTTTTAGAAATCTTTTATTCTACATTTTAATGGTACATATAGTTTTTAAAATATATTTGAGTAAAAGAAATTTCTATAGTAAAATATATATATAACTTTCAAAGGGATTCTTTATTGAAATTGGCCTGCAAGAATACAGAAAAGAAACGTACACTGTTAGAAATATAGAGTTAGTTTGAATCAAAACTTTGTACTAAGTTAGGTGCCACCACCCGATAGTTTAATCATTTACTATGATTTGGTAAATTTAAGTTTAACCTAAAATTGGCATTATGTTAAAATAATAATAATAATAATAATTGACCGAGACGGGGATGAAACTGAAGACGTTTTTGCCTGAAATCAATCAATCTGGCACTGTGCCATGTTTTTATGCCCGCTAATTCTGTTTGGTTGATTTTGATAAAGGGGACTGATAGGACATAGGCTTCTAGGATCTTATATTGACCCATGCGTGAGTTGTTGCACAAAATTTGCACTGTACCCTATGTTTTCGACCACGCTCTTTAATTTAAGCTTTATTTGGTTTGAATAGAAATTTAACTGATTCACACTTATCTTGTAAATGGCTGTATGGTAGCTCCAAATTTTCGTGAAACTTAAATTCAATCGTAAAAATAGAAAATTTTAATTAAGATTGATGGTATAGCGTATAACTTTAGTCCATATAGTGGTTCAAGTTTGGGCTGAAGTTTTTAACAGTGTGCGTGATTATTTAAACATTTGGGGGGAAAAAATTATAAAAAATAAAATAAATTTATATAATAAAGAAATAAAATAAATTGGAAGAAAATTTATATTCAGAAAACATAATATTTTACTGTATCTTGAAAAAGATTTATTACAATGCTATTACAGAAATCAGATTTAAATTCGAATCTACTACAATACTTGCAAATATTAAACGAAAAATAAAACAGCTTTAAAAAGAAGAATGAATTAAAAAAAGTTTAAAAGCTAGATTTTTTTTTATTTCAATGCTAGTTTTCAAACTTTTTTTAATTTGTGCTTCTTTTTAACTTCGTTTTATTTTTCTTTTAAAATAACTGGTACAAAGTATCTCGACTTATCTTAAAACTATTTGGAAATACCTATGTATTAAATTTAATTGATTATTGTAAATTTAATTATGTATGTGTTGTTTAGGTATTGTATCTTTAATAACTTATATATTTTAAAATATAAAATAAAAATATCGGGGCTCAAAATCAAAAATAAAACTATATGATGTTCCACTTGGTGAATAGCGTGGATTATAAGATTTTTACTAAGAGGAGCATTTTTGTATCCATCATACATGAATTTCTGCGTATATTACATGTCAGGCTTTTTCAATTTTAGACATTTCGACAAATACCTAAAATTATTCTTAATTGCACTGGTCTGAAAAAAAAAAAAAAAAAAAAAAAACCTTTTTTTTTTTTTTTTTTTTTTTATTGAGATATGATACTATTCTTACTGATTCTTATGTAAAATAACCTACTGAAACCGAATATGACTCCCATTTTGTCCAGTCACCCACCGTTTTCTACATACACTATCACCTCCCTCAATTTATTTCCCTGTTCGATAATTTTATTACCATGAATTTGATTTGAAGAATGAAAAATAATTAATTTAACATCTAAAACTGAAAAATATAAAGTTTAAAAAATAACATTAACAACAGATTAAACAAAATATATATAAGATATGAAATTTTTAATTTCAGTGACAAATCCTTCCCCTGCCCCCCCCCCCCTCACCTTAAAAAAAAAATCCCTTGTCGCAAATGTTTAGGTTTTAGAATTTTCCAACTCTGTAGCCCCTCTTAAGATATTTAATGGCTAAATAATTCTCCTCCCTCCTAAAAATCAAATTTATAGTCATAAAATCACCGAAAAATGATAAATATAGGGGGCCATTACTAAAATAGGTGGGTTATAGGGCAAACTGTGCGTCTTTTTCGGGTTCAGAAGGTCATTTTATATAAGAATACGCTGAAATGATCTCAGAGGCAATTTTCATGCTGAACAGTGTTATTTATTTTGAAATTTTTGGGCACGTAAAGAACATATACTCCTTTAAAATATATCATACAAAGTTTTAGTACGAAAACAAAAAGCGCACCAGTAAAAAATTAAAGTAAAACAAAATGCATGATATCCGTCTGTGAAAAGAAAAAATGTTTAAAATCAGTTGAGGATGAAACATGTTAACATGAGGCTTCTTCAAATAATCCGTATCCGTTAGTATCAGTTCGTTAGTATTACTCAGTAATTAAACGTATGTTGAATTAAAATAAGCATTTTTTTTTTCTTTTACTTGAAGTAACAATAATAAACTTATATCGTCAGTATATATAATTAATCATTTATAATTAGTTTTTTATCTTTCTCTTATAAAATATACCCCCAAAATCCATATAGTAATAATAATAATATTATTATTATTATTAAAAATGGTTTTATATAAGAAAAACGCTTAATATTTGAAACAAACATTTTCAAAAACAATAAAATATTAAATTGTCCATTAAAAATTTGTTCCAACATGTATTATTATTATTATTATTATTATTATTATTATTATTATTTAGTTGGAATATTCTAAGTACACTTTCAACAGCAGCACATTAAGGAAAATTAAACTTTTTGCCAAATTAAATCCAGATATGCGTAAAATAATTGTTCAGTGGGGTGAAAATACCTCTCAACAAGTACAATTGTATTTTATTTTTCTCTTATGACAGAAAAAAAAGTAACCGTTTAGTTGGAGAAAAACTTTTTTTTTTTACATTTTATGTAGGACATTTTAAATTATTTTTCTAAAATTTATTTTGTGGAATTAAAACAGAAATTCTCTACCATTACATAAATCGAGACAATCGAGACATAAATTATTTATTTTCTGAATATGATCTACAGAATAATTTTATTTAAGTTATTTAAGTACAATCAAATTTTTTATAATATAACTCTTTACCTAGTGTCTGAAGGTAAACGAACTGTATGCAATTCAAATGATTTTATTTACACTAAAATGCACTAAACATTAATAAATACAATAATAAAACTCTAAAAGAAAAATATGTGCACATAAATTATTTTTTTTAATATGGATATACGATATCAATTTGTATTTTTTGCTTTAAATGTATCAAATGTATCAAATTAAATATTTTAGGTGTTAAATTTAAATCTATAATCGACCATGCCATAAATAACCTGACATTTAAGACAGTATTCCAATATTATTATTTATTTATTTATTTATTTTTATTTTTATTTTCAATAATAATAATAATAATAATAATAATTGTGCTTTTAAATTTTCATATGCTTTTAATTTTAAACATCAAACAATTTTATATACAGTATACACATTTTTATTTATTCAAATTTATTTATGCACTTTTCAATTAACGATATATTTCATTCTTCTATGTTTTTTTTATTTTTTTTATTTCTTCCACAGAATTTAATTTTCTTTATTTTACAATAGTGTTTTTATGTATATTTTCTATTATAATAAAAGTATCATTACATTTTTTATCAATATATGTATATGTATATTTTCCTTAAAATCTACTTTATTTATTTATTAATTTTAATGAAAATATGTGTAATAATTTCATTTGTTGGTTTTAGCTTACATCAATTTAGTTTTATTTCAGTGGTTTGGGAGTTAGAAAGAAAGTTTCTTATTTGTATTTACGTCTTGAAATGCAGTACACAATAGTTATGTGTTTATGAGTAATTTTCCCCCAGAATAATCAGGTGTAAAAAAAAAAAAAAAACAGAATTTCATTAACATTCAGAATATTTACCTTTCAATATAAATAATAGCATTTTATTATATTTATAAAAAAAAAATAAAAAAAAAAAAATGTTAACCTAATAGCTTATCTCAATATCAAGCAATCACAAACACAATATATGTGTTATGCGTGTATTTACCAAATGTACTTTTTACATTCAGTCATTTAGATAAAGTTATAAAAGGCATTTTATGTTCCAGTTCCAAGAGACCTTGTAGAAACAAGTTTGGACAATCATTCGTATGGCTCATTAAGTTAAAAGCGATAGAAGCATTAACTGTAAATTTAAGTACAAATCTTATACAATTTAATGCTTTAATATGTACAGATCTTCGTTGTTACACATCATTAGATAAGGCTTTAGTAATCATTCGTATTTCTGTATAATATCAGCTATATCTTAGTCGAACGATTTGATATTATAATGATACTTCTAAAATTCAGTCATCATTATCTTTTATTCTGTTTCCTGTAAGACAAGAAAACATATTTTATTTTCCAGTTTTCATAAGTGACCCAATATCTTATAATTATTCATACATTTCCAGAGCATTCAAAGAAATTTCACTTTGACATTTTATGGTAGTTTTGTATTTAAGAATTGGACTTTATACTTGATACACATGCTGATATCATTTGATAACTCATCAATTTTTATCTATTTCGAGCATTTTGTATTTATTATTGAATTTGTTGCATGTTTTATTGCAAGTTTAAAATCAAAATTTACACATCGAGACTTTAGATCCTTACTAAATATTATAAAAAAAGATTTTGTAACTTACACACAAAAAGTTACATGTTACAACTTGAAGTTAGAAGTTACATAAGAAATTGCAACATTGTACTTTTTGTCAAAAATAATAGACATAATGAGCAGACGATTTTTCCTTTAAAAACACATTATTTTAACACAATTAAGCAGCTCTGCCAGTGTCCTCTCCGCTCACCATCCTGCGACTCACTTCACTTATTAACATCAATGCCCGCTTATTCGCCGTTTGCCTCTCACTTAATAACAAAATTAATAGTGCATAACAAAGGACAAAGGCAGAAAAAAATTTTATATAAATCCCCATATTCAATGCTAAATTTAAATACGTAATACTTTATACCACATTTTTATTATTTTTTCTTTAAAGGTATATTTTGCTAATATCCATAGATATATATATTCAGAATAGAAAGAAATTCATAATTCATTTTGCGTTACAGCTTTGGCAACTCCCCCCCCCCCCCCCTTCTTTGGTGAAGTTAAATTTTTTGTCATTTTTTGGCGATGAATTTTTTTGGTACACTTGTTTGTAATATAGACATGTATATAGTAACTGCTCCTATTTTTCTAATGCCTATAATTTTTACTCTTAAATTTTTTCAGTTAATTTAGTACAGTATATAAAACTCTCTACATATTTTTAATGTACAGCTACGAATTGATTTTACACATTCGAAATTACCTGAAATAAAGAAAATTTTTATTATTATTATTATTAATATTTTAATTAGGAAAAATTTACTATAGCTTCAATTTTTAATTCATCCTACCTACTTCTTAAAAAAAACGAAGGATAAAATGTATTCGATTATCTATAAGAGTTTTATGTGAGGATTATTTTTTCTCTTGCTATTAATTATAAATATGAAATGTATCGCAAAAATGCTAAAAAAAAAATGAATGCGAAATCAGGAGCTGTCATTTGTAAATTAGTTTAAATTTGACTGGAAAATATTTTTTTTATGCCAAAATTTATCAGAAGTTTTTTTTTTTTTTTAAGATAAATACCCTTTTAAGAAAAGAGGAAATGAAATCAATTATACAGACAGGACAATATCTCATTATTCACACACGCAAAAAAAAAAAAAAAAAAAGTAAATAAATAAATAAATAAATAAATAAATAAAAATAACTGCAGACGAGAAATGACAATCTTAAATTGGGTCTTTCATTGAAAATATCTAATAAACAACAATAATCTAACGTTATTTATTTATTTCTAGACGACAAATGTCTTTGTTACCAACAGCAATATTGATGTTTATTTTCACCGTGGATGGAGTTTTATATTCACTGGTAATTAAGACGTCATAAGACTGAAAAAAAAATGTGTTTATTTATTTAGCATGTTAATATGCTGTTCGAATGTAAATGACTGCAAATACTTAAAATAATAATCTTAATAAAAATAATAAAAATATCATAATTACATGCTACAGTGACAGCACATTTAATTATTTTTCTTTTATTTAGAAAACATTTCGTTTAAAAAAAAAAAATCATGAATAGCATGCAAATAATTACAGCATAGCTTGTCGTTAATTGGAAATATTATTATTATTATTTAAACTCGGATTTGATTTATGGTGACCAAAGGGAGACTGCCATTGATATATACCATTATTTTTTTATAAATTAAAAATAACACCCTTACTCATCGACGTTAAATGCTTAAATTATTATAATTAAAATCTCAGTAACTCTAGAACAATTTTTTTAAATATATATTTTAAAGAGATTAACTTCGTTTTCGCATACGGACATTTCTATATACTTTACCCATATACATGGTCTTCTTTTTAATGAACGACATACAATATTATGGGTAGCTAAAACAAATTACTTGATATTATTTTTTTAATAATTGTATTTTAAACTTAATTTAATTTTTCACAATAAGATTTCTTGTGATTATTATATAGCAGAAAATTTCATGTCTATTTTTCATTATTAAATATGCAGAAATTATTATTGCAATGTAGTGATTTCTTCATAAAATTTCAGGAATATTAAGAATTCTCTAACAAGGAAACATTCAAAAGGTGTCGCCTTCAAAAATATTGGGGAAAAAATGTGATTATACTCTTCCAAAAACACCAGAAAGTGAATAAATATCAGCTCAAATGAATTACAGCGACCACAAAAAACTATCAAAATTAAGCATATTTGGCGATTTCACATTGTTAGGCGATTGATTTCGAGTACTTGGCGGAGAAACAGAACACGGATTTGTTCGTACACGGCAATCTCGGTAATAGCGAACTGAACACCTAACAGCGCTAAATCGCCGAATATGCTTAATTTTGGTACTTTTTTGTGGTCGCTGTAATTCATTTCAGTCGATATATTTTTTTTTTCACTTTCTCGTGTTTTATGAAGAGTAGAATCACATATATTTCTTTCAATATTTTTTGAAGACGACACCTTTTGAATGTTTGCTTGAAATTAAAGTTATGGAAAGTATTTTTTTCTAAATTGTAATTTAATCTGCGTACTATTTACAATTTTACATGTTTTCCACAGTAAATTGGTCGTGATAGAAATAGGGTTCGGAACTCGAGCCCGCCGAACACTGTCGTGTACAATAATAGTGGCCTGTTGTAATTACAATTATTTCTATTTTACCCAAAACACTACTGGGCTTATTGAGTCATGGAAGTAATATCACCCGAAGAGGGTTTAAATAGTTATGACATATTTCCGAGCTACTAATATGGGTGAGTCTCAGGCAATCGCCAACTGCCCATTGCCTAGTTATAACGCAAAGTTATATTCCATTTACTCACTTATATTTATAACCATTTTTAAGGGATTTATTTGGCAGTGGTAGCCTGGTCGGTAAGAGTAGCGAGTTCGTGATCGAAAGATTGCGGGTTCGGTCCTCGAGCCGGCCGAAGACCGTCGTGTACGCTAATGGCGACTGGTGCAGGTTAAATTCCGTCGTGGTCACAAAGTCCTCCAAGTTCCCATCAAAAATTATACATCTGGGCGTACCGGAACATGGGTTTAACTCGCTCTGATTCGGATCAAAATTCTAGTTCCTGTTGTTTGTCTGATGCTGCCATCTTCCACCAGCTCCTGGAGCTAAAATCGTACTTCCTCCCTATGAGGCGCTCCTAAAATAACGGAAGACGCAATCCTCATGCCTTAAAAATCCGGTTAGTTCCACTACCGGGGCACGGAATTTCCGAGTGGCACACGACAACGAAAAACAAGGGATTGATTTAATTTTTGCACCCTTTCTAGCCGTCGCCAGTTGCCCAATACATAGTAATAGTACAATGTTAAATTCCACTTACAAACTACAATTAATAATGATATTATTATTATTATTATTATTATGAAAATAGCTTTCATTTTTATATTTTGAATTTTATACTTTAATTTTTATTTATTTATTTTTTTAAATTAACCAGTCAAATCACATTTAAAAGATTATATATATATATATATATATATATATATATGAATTAATAATAAAAAAAAATGCGCTTAAAGTGTTATAAAAATGAATTAACTTATTTGTCTACTGTTGAGATAATTATTTTTAAATCTTACTTATTATTGTTTAACTGTTTATGACATTTGCGATGAATGTGATTTGTCATCTAATTCATAAATACATGATATATCTTTTATAGTCAACACACTATTATTATTATAATTATTATTATTTTAATATAATTTTTTCATCACAATCTTTTTATATAACTATTAAGAATTAATTATTTTTCTGTAGTGATATGTATATATAAACTTTTTTTTTTTTTTCAAAATTAATAAGGGTTTTGCAAATTAAAGTTTAAAAAAAAATGTAATAATAATAAAAAAATACTTTGACGCCTAACTTTTATCATAGCTTTACGTTTAAATAAACCAAAAGCTTCAAGTATTGCTACTGTAAAACAGTTTTAATAGTCCAGTGATAATAAAGTTTGCTCGACTGTTTTCTTTGTTTAACGAGTGGTAAATTAGATAAGCTATGTAAATGCCCCATTTAATCTTTTAATCTTGCTTGTCATTAGTTTGTGTTGAGAGCTTGACATTATAAACTCAAGCACTTCTTTTTTTTCTGTAAGAAAAAAAAATAATAATAACAACTTGTTTATAATTTTATAATTGTTTAACGAGATAAATGCAAACAAAAACAAAATCCAGTGTATTCAGGCTTTATTTAGTTAAATTAAGTGTTAAAAAAAAAGTGTTATCGATAAAATATATAGTTTCACTAAAATGCTTATAAATAAATTTAATTTACTAACTTCTTGCGGTGTTTTCTCTTTAAGAAAATCATATTACAAATAAAACTATATTCTCCTTTATTAGCATATGCGTTTAATTTGACAAATGTAAGAAATAAATGAGGTTTTTATTACGCATTTTAAAATATGTGTATGCAAGTTAAACAAAGTGAAGAAAAAATTAACAATTCCTTTTCAATATTTGGTGTTTTCAACCCTATTTCCCTGAATACGCATTTTAGAAAACTGTTAATGCAATCAAAGAAGACATCAATTCAAATTTTTAGCTTCCGACATTTAATTTAAGAAACCTGTTTTATTAAATGAATGAACGTGTCTACTAAATGAATACGTTGGGGGTGATGTAATGTTTCTGTATATCCGAAGAAAGAACAAAAATTTTGTATAATATTTTTTTTTTTTTTTTTTAGTGATCAATTAATCTTCACGCACAAAAAGTTTGGTTAGTCTTAGATTAAATAAACATATTTCGAATCTACTATGAAATAACGATTTTTAAAATGTTAATATATATATATATATATAGCATTTCAGAATATATATATATATATATACAAATATATATATAAATATATATATATATATATATATAATTTGTTTAAATATAATCTGATCTTTTTTTCATAAAATGTAGATCTAAATAACACATTATTTTTAAATATGTTTGAATAGATGTACTACATTTATTTAGTAAATGCAATTTAGGTAAATAACTTAGCTTTCTGCATTAACTAATTCTGTAAAAAGCGATTTAAAAGCGATTCTGTAAGTAAAAGCGATTTTTCTTTTTTCTCAAGTAAAACAACAAAATAACAGAACAAAGAAAATTCACTTTAAAACATGCAATAATTTTCCAGAATGTTTTTAATAATTACATTTGAATATAAAATTTCCATGCGTAGAATTGTGTAAAATACAGTTGTTGCAATTTTCCTATGTAGAGGGATAATAATTATGCACTATACAGGAGAAGATAAAAATATTTCTGGCACAATAGAACTACATCATATATCAATATTGGATAAAATACTCTCCTATAGCTTCAAAATTAAGCGAGGCTATATTTCTACGCTTTAATGATACTGCAAGACATTTAATTAAAGAAGTTTCTGCAGAGGATATATTAAACAAAGAATAGTTAGTAGATTCTGTCTATAGTCTATTTCAAATAATAATAATAATAATAATAATAATAATTTCAGTAGTGACAGACTTTGTACAAAGTTTAATTATTATTCATATGAGAAAATTAGCAGCAATAATTTAACGAATATTTGTTTGAAAATTGTATATATATTTAAGTATAATGCACGAGAAGGATAATTAATATCATTATAGATTTTCATAATT
The DNA here is from genome assembly GCA_963930645.1 of Salticus scenicus. NCBI lineage: Eukaryota > Metazoa > Arthropoda > Arachnida > Araneae > Salticidae > Salticus > Salticus scenicus. The sequence goes on along the minus strand of OZ005659.1, from coordinate 117,184,299 downwards.
TTATTTTTTTAAGGATAAATCATAATTTGAAATAAATGACCCTTTACAGTTAATTTAAACTAACTGTGTTTTTTTTTTATCTTTCAGAAAACAGAACCCTTTATGGATTATTTAATACTTATTCACTGTCTTCAAATTATCGTAAAACATTTCATCTTAATAAAATGCACCGATAATAATTATTTTGTTTTCATTGATGAAATTTCACGCTCTAACGTTCAAATATTTAAAAATGGTTTGCGTATTGTTCTATTTTTTAAGAAGTATATTTTAATTTTTAATTTTTAAGTATTATTTATGTTTCACTTATGCATAATAACTAAAATACAATATTTGACAAAGCAATATTTCAAAATTTTCAAGATAAAATAGAGCAGCAGTATATATATATATATATATATATATATATATATATATAATTTTAATTAATTCATGCTAAAAAAAATTACAATAAAAACTTACTGAGAGAGAATTGTACTACATGCTTTTATTACTATTATTACTCTTATTACTCTTATTATTATTAATTGTATTATATTAAATTAATGCCGAATGTGTTTTATATTTCAAAAGTTATCTGCACGAACATAAAACTATTTTACGTAAGAATATTCAAAAATGCAAAACTTCGCAGATACAAAATTATAACGCAATTTTTATTTGAATAAAATTAACGTGTCATATCTTCTCGATAAGACTTGAAAATTCTCTGCATGGATACGCCCAAAATCCTTCCAATCAATGCAACTTATTACTTTCCGAACACTATAGTGAGGAAAGTATTGTAATCATGTCAAAAATCCGAATTTGAGATTTTGATGTTTCTATACGTTTCGAGGTCCCGTTAGTACGTTTTCACTATTTTTTAAATGATGTATGTATGTGTGTGTATTTGTGTGAGTGAACACGCTAGTGTCTAACCGCTTTGCTCTAATGAGCTTTAAGTTTGTACGTATATTGTAAGTCACCTTAGTACGAACTATATTGATTTTGGTGAATCGACCACTTATAGTTTTTTTACAGGGTCACCAGGAAAAATACTTTATCATTATGGCCTACCGGACCAAATTTTTAAAAAAGCGATAGCGTCTAAACGCTTTGTTAATCTCAGCAAAAAAATTGTCAATATGTTATAGGTCACAGTTGCACGAACTGTATAGATTTTGGAGAATTTAGCACTTACAGTATTTTTACATTGACAGAAAGAAAAATTCTTTATCATTATGGCCTATGGGCCAAATTTTTTTAAAAGTACGATAGCATCTAAACGCCATATTCAATTGAGCTGAAAATTTATATTAATATTATAAATCACTGTTGCACTAACTATAAGCATTTCGGTGAATCTAGCAGTTATAGGTTTTTACAGGGACACAACGAAAAATTCTTTATCATTATGATCTATGGGCTTAAAGTTCAGTAGCATTAAATATAACATCGTGCAATATATCGAGAAAAATACTCAAACACTCTATTATGGTTTTCTCTCTCTTGTTTGTTTATCAACTCCTCTTTCTTTACTTTCTCTACAAAACTGTTAATTACTCAATGTTCGGAAAGTCGAGTGGAATCACTCCATATTTTTTTTTTTTTTTATTTTTGCTAAAAGTGCCTCAAAATATTTTTAAAGATTTTTAAAATAATAAAATATATTATGTCATATTAATATATATATATATATATATATGGAATTTTTCTCTCGATTCAATAGATTTTTTTTTTTTTTTTTCATTTTATTATTTTTAAAACTGCACTGTAGAAAAATCGGAGTACGCTGGTTTTAATAATAGCTCACTTTTCTATTTTAATAATAATTACATTATACTTCATTTATCAATGAAATATATATATATATATATTATATACTTTTAACAGCATTTTTAAAAACTATTCTGCTTATAGAACATGCACTGTAAGTAATTTTGTGTAAGAATACACAGCATTATTGAAGCAGATTACTTGCCATAATCTTGTAAAGAAATGTTACCAGTAGTAATTGCGTAACATGCCTCTGTTACACAGCTAAAGCTTATAGCATTTCACAACATGGTTGTGGAAAGTAAGTTGAATTAATAATGCTGTGTATTCTTACACATTTTTTTTTTTTTCTTTTTAAACTGTGTACAAAAGGACCTGGACCAAATTATAAAATCGATTAAATAGCCAGTTTAAGTAGGATTTACGCAACTTTACCGCATGGGAAGGCAACAAAAATGCAAAGTATGCAAAAGATTTGTTAATTACAATTCACTTTAAATAAAATCTAATTTAAATTAATCGAACTAATTGCCACATTAGATGTTAGTGTTATTCCCTAATAGAAAAAAGCATAATGTCCTCGAATGGTTTAGAGGAATATGCAAACTTTCTGCGGGCTGAGAAAGCAGGAAATATAAAAGGAAACCTGAAAATACCTCTAGGATTACGCCAATCTTGTACTGTGCTATTGACAACGATGCCAAGAGATAAACTATTGTCCGATGTAGAACGCAGGGAAATGTCGGAATGAAATCGAATGGAATGAGTAGTGCAGCTATTTTCAGTTTTATGTGTAGGTCTAAAACGGTGATCAATAATTCTGTAAAACAATCCTTCAAAGTATGGTAAATCTAAGCATTCAGGAAGACCAAGTGCATTTTCAAGCTGCCAAAAATGGACCGTTTTTAAATGGGCATGTGATAAAAAAGTGCCTTCTTTTGAAATAGTTTGCGGTTTAGGCCTACGATGTACCAGCCGAACTACATGCAAAGTTTTAAGTTCCAGCCGAAGGTACCGTTCGTAAAGTTACAACCTCGAATACACTTGACAAAGCTGTATAAATTAGCTCGCTTAGAATTTGCTAAACAGTATGTTTCGCTTGGAGATAAATCGATAAATAGTTTTTTGGATGCGAAAAATGTAATTTTGATGGGCCATACGGTTTAAAAAAATATTGGCATGATATTGTTACAAAATTGTAGATAATTGTGTTTATTTTTGTATAAATTCTTTCAAAGAGGCTTAGTAAGTTGATAAAGTGCTAATTTTGTGCATTTCTAGTCGTTTTAGCTCTAAAATAGCCTTATTTTTATTTAAAAACGCATTAAAAATCCCCAATAAGGCAGGTAATGGATTTGGCGCCTAATTTGGCAACTTTTCACCACCTTGGCGAGAAAATCCTTATTAGGGATATACCAAATATGGAAGCTCTAATCTCACTGGCTGATGAGATACGGAAATTTCTGGAACTTTTCACACTTTTCTAGAGGGGTATATAAGGAGCGCTTTCTCGCCAAGGCAGTCAGTTCAGTTCAGTTCTCAGCTAATACTTGCATTGCTTTGAGCCTCTTTGAAAGAGACTTGCTTTAAGTGTTATTGCTATACCGTTTGTACTGTGGATTTGCTATTGACAGCTGTTTTTTAAGCTGTGTTCACTGGTTGAATTGAAGCTGATACTTGGTTTATAGATCTGTATTTTTCTGGAACTTTCTGTGAATAAATTACTGAATTTTTGAAAGTTTTGCCTTTCATTCTCGGACAACTTACGAACCCCCAAGTACGCAACAATATTAAATATATATATATATATATATATATATATATATATATAAAGTAAGGTGTTAATGTGTGTGTGTATATGTATATATATATACATTAATACCTTACTTCTACAAGAGGCAATATGGAGGGCGATCAATAATGGTACGTGGAGTGTTTTGCACTAATGGCACGTAACCAGTTGTAGTAATTTACTCCAAAATGAAGACAAAAACTATTAAGGCATGCTGGACGATAGTTTGCTTCCCAATACCACGTTAGTGAGATTGAACATTTCAGCCAGGATAACGCCAGCATTCATGCTGCTTTATTCAACAAAAGCTTGATTTGAAGCAAATGAGGTCCATCTGTTTGATTTGATATTCTGCAGTCCAGATTTAAACCCATTTGAAAATATTTAGTGCATACTTAAAAAATCGGTTTAAAAGGATATGTAGCAGTATCGAGGGAAAGGCGAACTCATCAACAGAGTCAGGAATGCATAGGGAAAAAAAAAAACAAAAATGAAACTATATTTCGACTTGGTTCAAGAATAACTAATCGACTGATAAAAGTCCTTGGAAAAAATGAATTTGCAGGATATGGGCTCTTCCCACCGTCGTCTGCTCAATCACGTGATAGAGGAAAACGAATAATCGAATTCTGAAAATCGAATTCAATGAAATATTGCTCTCAAGAACAAAAATTTTAACATTTAATATAAAATAAAATAAAAGTGATATTGTGCATTTGTAAACAGTAGAATAATTGTATTTGTAAATTTAATAATTTTTAAAAAACATTTTATGTGTTTATTTATTTTTACCTATAAGAATCGATTTTTGTATATTGTAGTGTAACTGTAACATTAACTGATCTAGCAATAAATAATCGCTTCTTGTGGAATGTTTACGGATTATAAATTGAAATTTTAAAATGTTTTCATTTAATTTGATTGCATAATGGTGTTACAATAAGTTAATTAACTTAGTTACTGGTTTAAATGGATTTACGCAGCATGTCACTGATTTAAGTACCAAAAATCAGAGTATTTAAACATGGTCTTCATGAACATCAATAACAGGTATAAACTAAATGATGATTGTAAATGTATACAGCAAACAAAAGATGATGAATAATGATATAAAATGGATTAAAAATGATGATGTATAAAAATTAACACCTATTAAATACGATTGATCAAAAATATTAATAGAAAATATGTTATTTCAGCAATCGCTCTAGATAAACAAGACTTCGTCTGCTATTTGTTTTTCCTCTATCATGTGACCTCTGACGTCAGGTAGGAAGAGTCCATTGACTTTAATATTTCATTCACATCTCCTCGACCTTATATTTATTTCCAAGATGAAGTGCCATCAGATTTTTAAATTATCATTTGATGCTTTAATTACATTTTACATATGTTCATAACCTTTGTTTATATTATTTACTTTCATTTCTAAAAAAGAGTGACTTTAAATTTTTCGTGTTTAACTAAGTTTTCTACATTTTTTTGTTAATATATTTTGCAACCTTATACTTTTTCCAGGGCCTTACAAAAAGGTGGGATAATAGTAATAATTATAATCTTTAACAGTAAAAAGAAATCCGTATAATAAGAAAATGGAATATTTTAATTTTAATTCGAGGTGTTTTGCTTATTCTTTAACTACATATAAAGATTTTAAATGACATTTATTTTAGAAGAATCCCTCTTTAACTATTTCTCTCATATATTGATTTGTTTATTCATTGCATTTTTCTTATCGTGCATTTTTTTTTTTTTTTTTTTTTTTTTTTTTTTTTTTTTAATGTTCTATCCGAACTCTTAAATTGTTTTCATTTAAATCATTCAATAAAAATGCTCCAATAAGCATAAATGTGCTTCCGCAATGATAAACAAAATACAATAACATGACACAATTTAAGCTTTAAATTCAATGTCTTGTGTCAGATAAGATATATATCGAAACAATTTCCCTTTCTATTTCTGAAACTTTATTTTCTTTTAAGTTGTATAATGTGCTATTTTATAAAATCTTGTTGACAATCAAATTGACGTACTATTTAAGTCTTTGTATGAAAGTCGGGTTTTCAACTTTGTGTGTTTCTTGCAGTATCATTAATTTAATAAATTGAAAATATTTTTTTCTTTTCATTGTTATCTTTACAAATTGTTTTACAGGAATGAAAATTTATATAAAAAACAAATGATGCAGGAGGAAAAAGATTGTTTAAAATAACTCCTTTAATTCTTATTTATGATTACTTTTACGATGTTTAAGATTTTAATAAAGCATGAAATTTGCGCTTTTTAGGGAAAAAAAAATATTATTGATATTTTTAAAAGACGATGTTTGAAGATATAATGTAATTAGACACTACTAACCTATTTATACACTTTAGCAAATATTTAAATACATTTTTAGTGTATTATTTTAATTTTTCTTTCTTTCTACTTTTTTTTTTTTTTTTTTTTTTTTTTTTACTATACAGGGTTCTTAAATCGATGAAATAAGATTTTTCAGATCATTTTAAATACTTCAGAAAAGACTATACACTGAATTGTGAGCACGCTTCTTTTGATTTAGATTAGCAAATAATTAATATACTGCATCTTCATTGATCTCCTTCTTAAAATCCTTGACCTATACGTTTGTTCATCTCTTTCTCTCTCTCTCTTTTTTTATTGAGAATTATTTTGTGAATGAATGCATTGCTTGCAAAATATAAAGAAAAAAAATAGAATATTTTATGTTCATTTATGTTTCACTTAACCATTTACAAATAAAAATCAAGATATTAAAAAAATATTTTCAAATAAAAAAGTTCAAAGTAAGTATACAGTACAATACACTAAAAGCGCCCCCCTCTTTCTTTTTACATGAATTTCGTTTATTCTGAAAATGCCAAATAAACGCCCCCTTATGCTCAGTGGCAAACTCTTTTTTACATTATTTACTTATTAAATAAAATTTTTCTTTTAAAATATATACATTGCTTTTTTTTTTTTTTTATATATATACTAAATCATACACTACGATACTTTGAAAATTAAAAATGTAAGTTTCATAAAAGATTAATTAATTTATTTATTTATTTATTTTCATTTATTTTTTTAAAAATTTAATAAAAGTGAGAAAAAAAGAAATTTCCAAAGTTCTCATGTTAATTGAATGCCGATTAAACAAGAGTTTACAGAAATAATTAGTTAATTGAATAATTTATTTATTTCAGTACTGAGAACTAATACATATACATTTTTGTTTTAAAATCATTTTTTATGCCACCTAACTTTAGCAGGAAATTACATGTCAAATTGTATAATTTTTCCAATTTTTGTCACTTATATGCCTCCTCCTGAAATATACCGTGGTTTGGTTTTAAGGGGCGACTGAACAGTATTTTACCGTAAGCAAACATGTAGAATATAATAAAACTTTAAAAAGAAAAAAAAAAACTTTCACACCAGTTTAATTATTAGCGATTTTTTTAATAGTATTTCCCTTAAAATTTAAACAAATATGCAGCAAATAATAGAGGTGGACCGTTAAAAAATCTATTAACTAAAAATGAAGCGTTCTAGAATGGCTGTTGTAAACCATCATACACTGCCGTAGTAAATTCAATCCCTAATTTTCCAGTTACCCCTATAACTCTTCAAACTGTCTAATATGAAGCGGGAAATATCAAACATGGATAATTCTGAAATAAACCTAATCTTGGAAAATGGTATTTTAATGTTAAGCTGAAATTCGCAACATCAAATAAATTAAAAATATATATGTTGCGAAAATATAATATATTTGGAATTCAAAATTATTCTGAGAGTTTAAAAAAGGTGCAGTTTGGTGATCAGGTATAATTTTGGCAGAATTCAATATTTAAGGTGAAACAGATATTGTCTTTGACAAAAAAATATATATTTTTTTTTAATACCAAAACAAACTAAGTGATATTTTTAGCCGACTATAGCATAATCTTATGCATCAATATTTACTTTTGCTATAAGAGAATGCATCTGTATACAAATTAACTTCAACCTTATACATGGAAACCTGAAATCAAAAACAATTTAATGAAGTTTTAAGCAAAAAGTCAAAACTTGAACCAAGATCTTGTGAGGTGTCATTGTTCGAATAGTATAAGTATGTATATAAAGAGAATGAGAGAGATAGAGACAGGCTAAATATATTATTACGATACATAACAGATAATACAAAAGTCACAGAAAAAATAATATCTATATATATAATTCAAAAAGTACCGACTGTAGCTCTAAGCGTTTTTCACTACAGTGTAAGAAAATAAAGTTTTTTTTTTTATTTTTTTTTTATATTTATAAATATATATATATATTCATTAATTATATTTTTCACCAACATATCGTGTCATTTTCACTGTATCCTCTCTCATTATAAACGAATTCGCCTGATCAAATAATGCCATATTGGAAATACTGCATTTTTTTTTTTTTTTGTTTTTTTTAAAGAGAATTTCCAATGAACAATGTCTGACGGTTATTCTGGAAAATGATGGCCGTCACTCTGAGCATAGTCCTAGTTACGTTGTTCAATGTACCACACCACTGTAAAAAAGGACATTTACAATTAAATGTCTACCAGATAAAGCAAAATTAAACTAATTTTTGTAGTAAATATTTGGTCACCTAAAAAAGCCCATGTATTTCTGTGCATTTCAGTGAAAAAATGCATAGCACTACTGTCAGTAGTTTTTTGAATATATATATATATATATATATATATTTTTTTTTTTTCCCTGTGACTATTAGGTCACCCGGTTAATGCGTAAAATAGCAAACCTCACATTTTTTTTAAAGCAAATTAGAGACAAAATATATTGTTTTATTTAGTTCAATTAGTACAAAAAAAAATGATATAAAATTTTTCGAAAACGTTCTTAGAGTCACATTATAAAACTCCATTCTTATGATAAGTTAATAATTAATTACTGAACTATTACAAAAATTTCTTTTAAATATCCTCATAAATTATTAAGTTATGGAAATCAAATGGATTTGATCGCTTTTAATATAATTTTATCGTCTTGTGTGAAATTTTATTATTTAATTCCTGCATTTAATAAAATATGACAGAAACTTCAGTAAAAGCGATTTAAAGTATTAAGTTACTTAAATAAAATATTTCCGTTTTTAAAATGTTTTTCCACATTAACTGCCATATTAAACAATCATTTAAATTGTCCCATGTAATATTCATATCTTAAGTATCGTTAATTTGCCTTAAGTGTCATGCATCATAAAGTCAAGCATGCTGATTTTCCTCTTATTTATTTAATTGAGGGTTTACGATATCGAAACGTATTTTAAAATATAAAAGTAAAAACATTGAATTTATTCAGATTTCATACATGTAAATTGGGTTTTTCATTTATTTTATAAGCATAAGCTTTATCAACTAGCAAGGCAACAATTCAAAAGTGATTTATTTAAGTCCAATTTTTTACAAATAATTTATATTATATTATTATGGCTCAGATAGTTTTTAAAATCCATATTATTTAAATATATTGAATTTCCATAGCAAAAAATATTTTTTATGTGTAAATATAATTTACAATGGTATTTTTACCGTAATGAATACATGCATTTAAATGTAGCAGAAAGAATGAAAACAAGAAAATTAATGTGATTTTTTTTTTTTTTTTTTTTTAAATAATTGGAAAAGTAATTCTTCCAAAATAAAATAATATAAAACATTTTATTATTAAGTGAAAGAAAATTTATACAAGCGAACATAATATTATATTTTATTTTGAATAAGATTTGAATTCAGATGTATTACAATAAGTGTAAATATCAAAGAAAAATAAAATAATGTCAAAAAAGAGCACAAATTAAAGTATTTTGAAAACTATTCTTTTTCTAGATTAATGCTGGTTTTTAAAATTCTTTAATTTGGGCTTCTTTTTAACAATGATTTATTTTCTCTTTAATATAACCTGTAGAAAATATTTCCTCTTATCTTAAAATATTTGGAAATACCGTTATATTAATTTAAACTGATTATTGTAAATTTGATTCTAAATCGGTAATTTATTTATTTTTTCCTTACTAACGAACATGTTTTAAAATATAAAATGAAAACGTCTGAACACGATATCAAAAATAAGATCATACGGTGTCCCACATGGTGGACAACATGGGTTATTTTCAAATTTAAACTGAGATGGAAACTTTGATATTCATCTCTATGATAAACATCAAAGGGCTCGTCTCTGCTTTCTGTGTATACTATAACTTTACAGAAATAACGGGCTTTTCCAGTTTCCGACATTTATCTAAATACAAACATTTATCTAAAATTTGTATATTCAGACAAAAAAAAAAAAAAAAAAAAAAAAAAAAAAAGAAACTTATTTTAGGCGAGACGTATTAATCATCGACGATAGGTTTAATGCCCCATAGCTCCCTCCTGTTCCTCAATGTCTTTTTCTAGTCAATTGTGTCCTTTATTTCCTTACGGTGTTAGACTTCTTTTTTTCTTTTTTTCACACTTGGCATTGTGAGTGTTTTTTTTTTTTTTTTTTTTTTTGGCCCATGCTTTTTTCTATAGAACTTTTAATCCCCCCCCCGTGTTTCTATGCGTAGTTAGCTTTTTTTTTTCTCATATATTTTGCATCCTAATGTGCGGTGGCCTCCACCCACCCCCGAGTGGGTTATACTAGTGGATCTGCAGATCAGGAGCCTCAACGTCCTATTTGCATCAGACATTTTTGAATAGGTCATTTTTATTTATTTCTTATTATATAATAGTATATATTGATTCGATCGACTTATTACCATAATCAGATACACACCTGAGGGGGGCTGCGCCCCCCCCCAACCCTTCCGCTGTATCTCTCTTTCTATACCTATTTGTATATCATATAAAGTGTTACGGAATTGTAAATAATTGCATTTATTTTTGTATAAATTTTTTCAAAGAGGCTTAGTAAGTCGATAAAATGCTAATTTTGTGCATTTCTAGTCGTTTTAGCGTTAAAATAGCCTAATTTTCCTTTAAAAACGAATTGAAAAGCTCCAATAAGGGAAGAAATGGATTTCGCGCCAAATTTTGCGAATGTTTCCCTTCTTGGCGATTTTTTTGGCGACCTTGGCGAGAAAATCCTTATTAGGGATATATCAAATATGGAAGCTCTAATCTCATTGGCTGATGAGATACGATAATTCTCCAGAACAGTCTGTGTTCGATAGAATAGTATAAAAGGAGCATTTTTTTAGCCAAGGCTTCCAATCTCAGATCTGTGTCGGTTTCGTCAAATGCTTGCTTTGCTTTGAGCCTCTTTGAATGAGACTTGCTTTATGTGTTATTGCTAAACAGTTTGTACTGTTGTTTTGCTGTTAACGGCTGTTGTTTAAGCTATGTTTACTGGTTGAATTGAAGCTGATACTTGGTTTATAGACCTGTATTCTTCTGGAACTTTCTGTGAATAAATCACTGAATTTTTGCAAGTTTCGCCTTTCATTCTCGGACAACTTACAAACCCCCAAGTACGCAACTATATGCATTCTTATTCAACGACTGTCTTGTATTATTTCCCGGAAATTCATAAATACCGAATTTCATACAAAAAAAATTACAGAGCATATCGGAAATATTTCGCGTAACCTTTAAACTAATTATCAATTCTATGCCCACAATTTTGAACATGAAAACAGGCTTTTAAAATTCTAATAAAATTTCATTATATTTGATGGGGTGTAACCATGTTAAAATACACTTTTAAGAAATACCGACTATACACCATAAAAGTACGAAATTCCTTTATGTATCCTGGAAAAGTAACCACAGTCATTATAAACGCCAATAATAAGAATAAATCTAATTAATTATAACTCATTAATCTTTCAAACTAATTTGACATCATTTGGATGATTACAGTACATACTCGGAATTATTTTGTGTGGTCCCATAAATTATTTAGTCTATACATAACCTTTTTTTAGAGTAAACATGATTTTAAGCATCTTTATAATGTATGTTAACTTTATTAAGTTCAATTCAGCAAAAACGCATTAAAGTTCGCGCTTAAATTAAAAATTTGTCCATAGGCTCTAATGTTACGAAATTCTTTCGCGGTCTTTGTAAACGAACCATAAATATTGTATACACCAGTAAAAACTATTCAGCTTATTTTGCGTTTAAATTTAATAATTGTTCCAAATTTAACATCGTTTGGATGACTAAGTGGCATTGTCAGAAAACTTTTGTAAGGTCCTGTACATTAATTAGAAAGCTTAAGAGCACATATTTTCTTCAAGCAACATAAGTTTAAGCATCTTACTCACGTACTCTAGTTTCATTTTCTTCATTGCAAAGTAATGATATTAAAATGCGTTTAAACGAAATTCACCCCATACGCCGTAATGTTAAGAATTTTGGCGTGTCCTTGTACACAGTTTATAAAAAATATAGCAATGAAAATTATACAGCTACTTATATGGAAAGCTGGAATGTGTGCGCCAATTTGCAAGTCAATCGAAGGATTTTTGCGGCCGCTATTGCGGTACATAAAAATTCTTCCCATAGGCCGTAAAGATAAGAAAAATTTTGGCGTGTCCCTGTACACGAACAACAAAGGGAATACACACCTAACACTATACAGCTAATTCCGTTGGGCTCATGAATATGTGTACCAAATTGCAAGTCTATAGCGTTATTTTTGGGGCCGCTATCGCGGTACATACAAATTCTTCCCATAGGCCGTAATGATAAAAAAAACTTTGGCGTGTCCCTGTACACGAACTACAAATGGAATGCACACCCAAAACTATACAGCTAATTTCGTGGGGATCATGAACATGTGTACAAAGTTTCAAGTCAATAGCGTGGTTTTTACGGCCGCTATCGTACTACAGACAGACAGACAGACGGACGGACCGACGGAACCCAAAATCGTTTTGAGTCTCAACAGAGGGCCTCCACTGACGTTTCGGCAAAAATTGAAGTCAATAGCTTGATTTTTGCGGCGGCTATCGCGGTACATACAGATTCTTCCCATAGGCCGTAATGATAGAAAATCTTTGGCGTGTCCCTGTACACGAACTACAGATGGAATACACACCTAAAACTATACAGCTGATTCCGTTGGGCTTATCAACATGTGTACCAAATTGCAAGTCGAAAGCGTGATTTTTGTGGCTGCTATCGCGGTACATACAAATTCCTCCCATAGGCCGTAATGATAAGAAAAACTTTGGCGTGTCCCTGTACACGAATTACAATTGGAATACACACCCAAAACTATACAGCTGATTTCGTAGGGCACATGAACACGTGTTCCAAATTGCAAGTCAATAGCGTGATTTTTGTGGCCGCTATCAAGATACATACAAATTCCTCCCACAGGCCGTAATGATAAGAAAAACTTTGGCGTGTCCCTGTATACGAACTACAAATGGAGTACATACCAAAAACTATACAGCTGATTTCGTGGGGCTCATGAACACGTGTACCAAATTTCAAGTCAATAGCGCTAATTTTGCGGCCGCTATCGCGCGACAGACAAACAGACAGACAGACAGACACAGCCCAAAACCGTTTTGAGTCTCAACAGAGGGCCTCCACCGACGTTTCGGCAACTAGGCAAGACGTATTATCCTCGACGATAGGTCTAATGCCCCAATCTTCCCTCTCGCTCCTCAATGTCTTTTTCTAGTGAATTTTGTCTTTTTATTCCTTCCGGTGTAAACCTTAAGTGTGCCATCCTCAAGTGCAGTTGCTCCCACCCACTCACCCCCGCCGCTGCCGAGTCTTATACTAGGCTGAAAGTTTGAACTTGTACAGAACACATACTCCCTTAAATATTTCAGTGAAAAATAATGTTTAAATATTGTTCAGGATAAAGTCTACTATTATGAGATTTCTTCAAATTATCCGAGTTTTTTTCTATGAGACTTACTCATTATTTAAACATATGTTTAATTAAGACCTTATATTTTCTTTCTTTTTGTTTTTCTTTTACTTGATGTAATAATAATAATGCTATTTCTTCAGTATATGTAAATAATTCATAATTACCTCAAAATATAACCTTATCTTTCTACTATAAAATTTATCTTGAAAACTTACATATATATATATATATTATTATTATTATTATTATTATTATTATTATTAAAAAATACAAATTTTGTTTAAGAAAAAGCATTTAATAGTTGAAAAAAAAAGGGAAGGAACTTTCGAAAATTTAAGGTATTAAACTTTCCTTTAAAGAGTTTTTCGAACTTTTTTTTTTTTTCAACGTAGTTGAAATATTCTAAATATTCTTTCAACATCAACATCAACACATAAAGCAAAATTAAAGTTTTTACCAAATTAAATCCAGATATGCGTAAAATAATTGTTCAGTGGGGTGAAAGTACCTCTCAACAGGCACAATTGTATTTTATTTGTTCTTTTATGACAGAAAAATATAACCGTTTAGTTGAAGAAAAAAATTCTTTACATTTTATCTGAGACATTTAAAGTTTTTTTTTTTTTTTTTTTTTTTTTTTTTTGTGAGATTTTATATAAAAAGAAAATTGAAATTCAATTCTCTGACATTACATAAATCGAGATATACAATTATTTAATTTCTAAATATAATCTAAAAAACAATTGTATCTACGTTGTTTAACTAGAATCTAAAATTTTTTTAATTAAAACTATTTTAAATAGCATCCGAAAGAAAAATAAGTGTATTTGAGCAAAGTGTTTTCATTTACTTTAAAGCACCGAATTCTAATAAATGTAATAATTGATGTCTAAAAAATAGGTGCATACATTAACACTTTATTTATTTTTTTTTTTTTTTATAATAACGATAGGCATTTGTACATTTTACTACAAATAAATCAATTTGAAAATAATATTTTTACTGCAATTAAGTAATTTAAGCTTTACATTTCGAAATATATTTCAACCTTTCAATAAATGGATGGGCATTTTTGATAGAGTGCTAATTGTACAAACAATAGCAAAGACTAAAAAAACATTTTTAATTTGATCCAAAACACGATTTAAAAAATTTACATATAAAAGCAATTAAAATATATAAATAGACATTTCGAAACTCGTCGGAGTTTTATCATGGTTATTAAAACAACACTTTTATAAACAATCGCACACGCTCAAATAACTTACAGTAAGATGGAGTAAAGCGCTAAGATGCTAAAGCATACGACTCATTAAATTGTGTGATCTGGCTGACGGTAAGCCAACCGCAACGAAAATACAGCAGTTATAATTTTTATACCCAGGGTTGAAAATTTTCATATTTTAAAAATAAAAGGTATGATCGGTTTTAAATGAATGAATGGCAATTCTAGACCATTAGTCACAATTATTAAATGATCATCTGTGTTTCTGCATTCGAATTCTAGCCGCACGGCCAATTTCTCCTATATGGACATACCTACAATATCTGCAAGAATTTAGATAAACTACACCAATTAAATATTTTTAGGTTTAAAGTTAAATAGAATGTTTCTTTTCATTTTTTCATGGGACGGAAAGCAATATAAATATTATGAGGTCGAAGTAATTTAGAAATACCTTTTGAGGGAAAACCAAAATATGGCTTAGAAGTATACGAAATGTACTTTGTTGGATGATCAGAATATATATTTTCGTAGAAACTACTTTTATTTATTTTTTTATTAAGTTAAATTTAAATATGCGGATTAATTTCATATTTCTTCTTTAGCGTTTATAAAAATAGTTTTATTATAGTGTTTTAAATGTTAGAAGAAATATGGTGCTTATTTGTGTTAACCTTTTCAAATGCAGAATATGAATGAAAATGAGTCAAAGAGCACTTTTTCCCAGAACAATGATGTCTGAAAAAATAAAAATAATAATTCATTTAATATCTAAATTTTTTATTAATATAAAAATCGTTTATTAACATTGTTTAAAAATTTTTTAAGTATTTCAAGAAACTTTTTACTGCTCTTAGAAAACTATAGAATTTTTTATTGGATTGCATACAACATTCACCTTTTAACATGAAAAGTAGCATTTTATTATATTTATTAAAAAAAATGAGAACATAAAAATTTATCTCAATAATTTATCTCAATATCAAAAATTGTATTTCATTTATCATTTTAAACTTTTTCTTAATAAAAAAAGAGATAATAATTACTTTTATAAAAGTTTTTTTTTTTTTTTAAGTATTTCAGTAAACTTCTAAAAAATATAGCTTTTTAATCGCATTACATACAAAATTTATCAGTTTATGTTTTATTTCAATATCAATTATTCATCTCAATATCAAACACTGTATTTCATTTACTTTTTTAAACTTTTTCTTAATAATTAAAAAAAAGGATTAATATATATATATATATATATATATATATATATGTATATTTATAAAAGTTTTTTTTTTTTTTTTTTTTTTTTTACTATTTCAATAAAAAGGCCCAAACTTCCAGAAATTATAACTTCTTCTCCTTTTTAATTCGCATTATATAGAAAATTTATCGTTTAACGTTAAAAAAATAATAATAAATCTTATATATATATATATATATATATATATATATATATATATATATATATATTATTATTATTATTATTATTATTATTATTATTATTATTATTATTACTATTATTATTATTTACTAAGCAGAAATAACATTATAATAATTTATCCCAATATCAAGTAATCACTAGCACAACATTTGTATCAAGCATGTTTTTAACAAATGTACATTTTACATTCGGTCATTTAGATAAAGTACTAAAATGCATTTTTATGTTCCGTTTCCAACACAACTTGTAAAAACGAATTCAAACAATCGTTCGTATGATCCATTTAAGTTCAAAGCGATAAAAACATTAGCTGTAAATTTAAGTAGAAATCATATATAATTTAATTATTTTATATGTATAGATTCTCATTGTTACACATCATTAGATAAGGCTTTGGTAATGATTCCTATTTTCGTTTAATTTCAGTTAAATCTTAATGGAATGTTTTGAAATTATAATCATACTTTTGAAATTCCTTCACCGTTATCTTTTATTATGTTTTACATAAGACAAATAAATGTGTTTTAACTTATAATTTTTCATACATGTCCAAAAAAATTCAAAGAAATTTTACTTTGATATTTTCAGATACTTTTGTATTTAAGGATTGGCCTTTATACTTGTTAAACATGCGGCTATTATTATGTAACTGTTAAATTTTTACTTATTTCCACATTTTGTATGTATTATTGAATTTGTTGCTTGTTTTTTGGCAAGTTTACAATTAAAATTTACACATCTAAACTTTACTAAATTATATTAACATTATATTAACATCACTAAATTATAACATAAGGCAATATTTTGTTAGTCACATCCTGAAGTAACGAGTTAAAGAGGAAAATACAAACATTTAATCATAATATTGTACTTTTTCTCAAGAGCAGGCGAATTTTTTTTGGAAAACGCATATTTTTAACACAGGTAAGGGGCTCTATCCCCTGCACACTCCAATCACCAACCACCGACTCACTTCACGTATTAACCCCATATCATAAAATGTTAAACACAACTTTTTTCAATGAGAATACAAATATATTAAGTACCTGAATGAACATTTTTAATACATGTATATATATTTTAAAAGCCATTTTAACAAATTTTCTTTTACATACTTTATTAGATAACATATATATTTACAATAAATAATTATGAAAATTGAGAATGTTAGATGAAGATATAAACACTTATACTTCAAAAAGTCTAAAACAGAAAGAAAATCATAAGGGTTTAGCAACAATCTTTGGATTTTCCATATATTTACGGCTCTACAGTGTAAGATAAATAAATAAAACTCATGGTTAAATAGTTTATGATTTTGCCTTAATTTTTGTTGATTAAATTATTATTATTTTTTTTTATATAGGAAATAACTCTATGAATTTCTGCAATAAATATTTAGTTTTTTTTTTTTTTTTTTTTTTTTTTCAGATTTAATCTACATGTTTTACTAATAAAATAGGCAAAATATACATGTGCTAGAATGTGCGCTTAAAAAAAAATTATAAAGACAATCGTATATCAAACACTTTTCATCATTTTTATATTTGGATTGTAAAAGAGATTTGTCTAATATATTATATATTTTTATTATAAGACATTAATGTTGTTTTAAAACCCTGCGTAACATAAGTAGATGTCTTTCAAATAACTTAATTTTGTAAAAGAAATATTTATATCGTCACGTGTGCAACTGGAATATAAATGACTGCAAATATGTAAAATAAATATAAAAATTCCTAAATACATGGTACAGCTAAAGCAAATTTAATTGTTTTTCTTTTAGTTAGATAACATTTCACATTTAAAAAATAAAAATTCATGAATAACATACAAATAATTAACAGATGAATAACATAATAATAATAGATGTATAATATAGTTTGCCATTAAGTAAAAATATTATTAAAAAAGAAAAGAAAAAGGGAATAGAATCTATGGTGACAAAATAGAATCTGCAATATATATATATATATATAGATCTATCTATCTATCTATCTATCTATCTATCTATCTATCTATATATATATATATATATATATATATTACATTTGAAAAACATTATTACTCACCGGCGATAAATGCTTAAAATATTATAGTGTAAAAACTCAGTGTCTCTTGTACAATGTTTTTAAATCTTCTTTTAAAGACATGTATATACCTTTTTCTTACACATCTTTCAACACATTGTTAAAAAATATATATATATATATATATATATATATATATATATATATATAGAGAGAGAGAGAGAGAGAGATAGATAGATAGATAGATAGATAGATAGATAGATAGATAGATATATTAATAATCGACACTTAATATTATGCGTAGCTAAAATAAAACACTTGGTATTAGATTTTTATTTTTTTTTAAATATTTGTACTGTATGTTTAATTTAATCTTTCCTAATAAGATTTATTTTTATTATCATAAAACAGAAATTTTTATGTATATATTATTTATAATAAAATATGTAGAAGGTATTATTGGAATTTAGCGATTTCTTTCGGAAATATTAGGAATATTGAGAGTTCACAGATAATGCTATAAAAAGCATTTTTTAAATTTTATTTTAAATATTTCTACTATTTACATGTTTACGGGCTTTCCGCGGTATCTTCATCCATAAAGGGCCAAGCGTTCGATACAAATAGCCCGTGATCGAGACCTGAGCACGCCTAAGGTTGTCGTGTAATGTAGCAATGGCTAGTGCCCACAAAATCTGTTGTAATTGCAAATTTTTTATGTCCTCCAAAACACTACTGGGCTTAATGAGTTATGAGAAATATATCCTAGAAAATTAATTGAAATAGTGATGTCATATCTCCGGGCAACTCATAGGGGTGATCCTCAGATAATCGCCAATTTTCCAAAGCGTAGTTATAGAGCAAAGTTATATCCACTTACTCACTAATAGTAATAATAATGTTTTAAGGGTTTTTTAGTTCAACTGCTTAATTATTGTATCAGTTCTAAACGGTCACCAATTGCCCAATGTATAGTAATAATGCGATGTTAATCTCCACTTACGCACGAATATTAATAATTAAATTATTATTATTATTATTATTATTATTAAAAAAGCTTTCATTTTAATAATTTAATTTTTGTTTATATTTTTATTTATTAACATCTCAAATGACTTTATTTTTTTTTTTTAAACAATTAATAATAAAAACTTTGCTTAAAATATTTTTTTAAAAATGTATTAACTTATTTGTGTGCTACTAAAATAATTATTTTTAAATCTTATTTATAATTATTTAACTTTTTATGACATTTAAATTTTTTAAATTGTAATTCATAACTGCTTGATATTTCTTTCACAGTCCACACGATTTATATATATATATATATATATATATATATATATATATATATATATGTATATATATTACAAAAATTTTTATAAATGTTGACAGCTGATTATTTTTCTGGACTGCTGCATAAAAACCAAACATTAATAAAAAATATAATAAGGGTTTTTGAATTTAATGTTAAAAAAAAAATAATAATAATAATAATAATAATAATAATAATAAAGAATAATTTGTCAGTTAAGTATTATCAGAGCTTCACGTTTAAATATTCTAAAAACTTCAAGTGTTGCTACTGTAAAACAGTTTTAATAGTCCAGTGATAACAAAATTTGCTCGACTGCTTTCTTTGTTTTTCAGGTAGTAAATTATTAGATAAGCTCTTTAAAGGCTCCATTTAGTCTTTTAATCTTGCCTGTCATTAGTTTGTTTTCAGAGCTTGACATTGTTAACTCATGCAATGCTTTATTTCTGTAAACAGATATAACGAGGTGTTTATATTTTCATAATAGTTTAACGAGATAAACGTAAAAAAAAAAAAAAAAAAAAAAACCAGTGTATTCAGGCTTTATTTAGTTAAATTAAGTGTTCAATAGAAAAAAAATGGGATCGCTAAAATATTTAGTTTCACTAAAATGCTTATAAAACAATTTATTATAAATATGTTCTTGCGGTGGTTTCTTTTTAATAAAATCATATTATACATAAAATTTTATTTTCGTTTAATGGCATTTACGTTTAATTACATAATTATAAAAAATAAATGATTTATATATATATATATATATATATATATACACACACACATTTTAAAATATGTGTAAGCAAATTAAACTGAGTGGAGAAAAATTTAAAAATTATTTTTAAATATTTTGTATTTCCCTGAATACATATTTTCGAAACATTTTAATGCATTCAAAGAAGACAAATATTAAAACTGTAGAAATATAGACATTTTACTTAAGAACCCTGTTTTACTGAATGAATAAACAACGATGAATAAATATGTCGACAAAATGAGTACTTTGGGGTTGATGTAATTTTTCAATATATTCTAAGAAATAAAAAAAAAAAATATTCTGTATAAAATTTATTTTAGTGATTGATTCACCTTCAACAACAGAAAAGTATCAAATTAATGATATAAATGTTAATTTATTTGGCATTAGTTATAATAGTAATAATAATAATAATAATAATAATAGTAACATATTTCTACTCTACCATAAATTAACGATTATTATTTTTATTTATTTATTTATTATTATTTATTTATTTATTATTATTTATTTTATTATTATTATTATTATTATTATTATTATTATTATTATTATTAAATTTTTAAATGCACTCTTATCATTTATGCATAAAATGTATATCTGAATTTCCCATCATTGCAAAATATTTTTGATTAACTGTGCTCCATTTATTTTGGTAAATCAACAAAATACAAAAAGTGCTTAAGTAAGTATACGTATAATACAATATACGTATATCGAATAAAAGACATCGATATTATTTTAAATTTTTGTTGATAAAATTTCATTGTCTAACGCTGAAATGATTAAAATTAATTTATCTATTGTTATTTTTTTTTTTTAAGAAAGGTATTTTATTTTTAACTATTAATTATATATTTCTCTTATGTATAACAATTAATATACAACCTTTGTTAAAGTAATGCTAATAACATTTTAAAATATATAGAACAGTAATAGATTTTTTTTTAATAAATTAAAAAAAAGCTATTTTTTAAGTGTGTTATGTAATTTTATCTTCCTTGTATAAGTTAATTTCATGCTGTGAAAAATTCCAAGAAAACACATGTAGAGATAAAATTCCAAAATTACAGTTTGTATACTATTTTTTTGTATTCGTATTGTCTAAAAATATATTCAGATGTGTTTTAATTTTAAAAAATCATCCCTACGAGTGCATTTTTTTTTTTTTATGTATGATTACTAAACAATAACAAACTCCACATATTCAAAAATTTAACGCAATTTTGTGTTTGAATAAAATTAACGTGCGATACGTTCTCCATAAGTCCATAAGTTGCTAAACCTCTCTGAATGGAACTAACCAAAACCTTCCAACAATTTAATGTACGTTTTGTTAAAGATGCCTCAAAATAATGATAATGATTATCAATATAATAAAATGCATTAGGTATTATGTAATGATTAAAAAAAATTAAATGCAAAATTTTCCTCTTGATTCAATATATATATATACAGGGTGAGTTTGACATAATCTGCCAAACTAAAAGAGGTGACAGAACAGCCCATGCGGAGCATAAAACACCATAGAAACCCTATCCTATCTCTAACCGTTTCGAGTAATGGTAGATAGAAGAAAAATATGGTTTTTTTTTTTTTTTTTTGTCCCGTCTGAAAAAACCAAATTTGTGAGCTTTCTGAAAGACTTACACGCACAATAGGCACATATTTGGAAAGAGCAGAAACAATCTTATCGGGTGACACCATTTACATCAGGATACCTTAATTTGACGGCGACCACTTAACCAGCAATTCTACAAACACCGTTCAAGCTACAATCGGTCAAATTTACCAAAAACTTCTCCATTCCACAAGCTTTAGAATGAGCTCAGAATAAACCATATCGGTGTTCTAGTTCGGGAGAAATTTAGCCTTTTGTTTTAAAAACATTCATCAGTGAACTCGACATACGTCGAGAAGGAGACTCACGGAGTGCCATGGTCGTTCCTGATTTCATGTCCGTCTTCAGCCCACTGTTTCGTCAGATGCAAAAAAGAAAGTTTTAAAAGCAAACAAGAAAAGTAGCAGTTGTATTAAGTTTACCAACACAATGGAATGGAAACAAAAGAAGTATGACGTTTCTCACGTCTTTCACAAAGGAATATGCAAAAAAATAAATAAATAAATAAATAAAAATAAAAAGACGTATCTCACGTTTATGATTAAAGTACATATGCATTTGAAAAAATGTGTAAAATTTAGTGCCGCTGCTGAAATTGGTCATCCCCACACCTGATACATTTCCTTGCCCGCTTACGAACGGAAACCAAAGTAGCGCTTTGCGAAAGCACATCCCTCAGTTTTATTATTGCATCATCGAGCCGGCTTCTTAAATCTTGCAAACTGGCAACTTCTATGCGGTAAACCTCTTGCTTCTGGAAACCCCAAACATACAAGTCCAATGGAGTGAGATCTGGCGATCTAGGTGGCCAAGAAATTGGTCCATTACGACCAATCCATCGCGGATACTGCTGAATCAAGAAGTGCCGAACGGCATTGGAAGAATGTCAGGGGCCCCATCATGTTGGAAAATATTTCTGCTAGTTGGGGTACAGGAATGACATCGAGTAATCCTGGAAGATGATGTTCCAGAAACTCCAAATACTTATTGCTTGTCGGATGACCTTCGAACACATGTGGACCTATCAAGCGATCGCCAACCACTCCAAGCGAAACTTTTAAGCTGAATCGCGTTTGGAACGATGAGTTTCGTGTCAAAAATGGATTTCGTTGAGCGTAAGGATGCCAGTTATGTAAATTTAACATGCCATCCCGAGTGAAAAGTGACTCATCTGTCCACAGTATTGTTCTAAGGATATGGTGTTAATCAATATCTCGCCCCAAAAGCCAGCGGCAGAATGTTACCCGCGTTTGGAAATCTGAGCGGTGTAATTCTTGTACCGGTGTGAAGTGGTATGTATGATATCGGTTTTTGCGCAAAACATTCATCACTTTACTTTGGGAGATTCCACCTTGTCTCGCAAGTATGCGTGAACTCATATTTGGATTTTCCTCCACTCGGTCGAGCACGGACTCCTCAGCGTGGCGGAACGGCGACCATGGCCCCTTTCGTACACTTTACCGAAAGACCCACTCTCTCTAATCATTCGATTAATTCCGGCAAATACAGAACGGTTGGGAGCACGACGATGTGGATAACGTAGACAGTACTCTTCTTCGGCTCTCCGAGAGTTACCATCGCAAAATCCATATACAAAATGCGTATCCGAATACTCTTCATTTGTAAAACTAGGCATATCTGTTACAGGTTAGAAAGTATGACAATTTGATCCCTGTGATGACTTCAATTGAAAATAAAAGTCAGAAGGGTAAACAAAAAGGGATAAAATTTCAATATTAATTTACAAAAGTAGAAGAAAAAAGTGCAACGGAATAAGAACCAACTTCTAAGATTCTAAGACGGAAAGAAGCCTCTCACCACTATGCAGTGGTTTTGAGCGTGTTTAACCTTTAGAGAGGGGCTCCAAAGCCACTGTGGAGAATCAGAAGAGCCCGTCTCCAAAGGTTAAGCCTCCCCCGTTGTTTATTGCATAGCAAATAACAACAACAAAAAAAAAAAAAAAAGAAAAAAAAAGAAATTACAAAGGTCGCCAGAGCAGAGCTCTCCCACGACAAAAGGCGACAAAGTTGCATGAAAGTGAAAAGGACCGGAGCCAAGTGGAAGTCTATTTACAAAGTTCATTCATGTAATGTACAAATTTCACAGTCTTTATACAATGTTCTCGCAGTCTTTATATCAAGCCCAAGTTGGTTAGCAACATCATGCGCAGGATGATTGCTTTCCGAGAGCACTTCAGTGGAATTCTGTAGCATCAGACATGACCAGTATTCGCCATGTAGGAGAGGAGGAAAAATTTAGGAAAGATAGAGAAGGAATTTAATTTGTTGAGTTTGATAAATCTTGAAGGAAGGCATAGATGCGCTTTAATTTGAGCCGTAGGGGCTTTCTAGTTATTATATTGTTCAGCCAGGTTGCTGGTCTAGGGTTAGGGTTCCTTAAATGGTAAGGTATTGTAAGTTGACAGTGAAAGTAGTAATGTTGTGCAGTCCCCTCCTCACCGCATGAGCATAAGGGTGATCGTCGGCAATGAAATAAGAACCAACTTGTTTAATTCGTACCAATGTACGAAAACATACTAAGTATGAACTAAGAGAGAGCAAGTAGATGTGACAGCAGCGTGAAAAGAATCGGCCGAGCTCAGGCAAAGTCTAGAAAATGCTAAAGCAAGAAGCAGCATAAAACATAAAAGAAGCTGACGAGCTAATGAGCTGTTACAGTTTGGCTCGCCTTTTGTACTCGCGAGTCGGATGCGCGCGCAGGAAGATTGGAATACATCTGTTTATCACTAAGAGTCCATATGCAGATAGTCACGAATTTGCATACGTTCCATTTACTCACCATCGTTTCGTTTGTCGAATTTTAACGAACGCCGCTTTCAGTGATGTATTGCAAACAAGAGGCTAAATTTCTCCTGAACCGGAACACCGAAATTGTGGGTTCATTCTAAAGCATGTGGAATGGAGAAGTTTTTGGTAAATTTGACAGATTGTAGCTTGAACGGTGTTTGCAGAATTAACGGTTAAAGAATTTGGCGACAACTCTATTTTAAACTTCGCCAATGTTTTAGCGCTTGTAGCTCACCGTCAAATTAAGTTATCCTGATGTAAATGATGTCATACCCGATAGGATACTTTCTGCTCTTTCCAAATATGGGCTTATTTTGCATGTAAGTCTTTCAAAAAGCTCACAAATTTGGGTTTTTCAGACGGGATGAAAAAAAAAAAAAAAAAAAAAAAAAAAAAACAGATTTTTCTTCGATCTACCATAACTCGGAAACGGTTAGAGATAGGGCAGGGTTTTTATAGTGTTTTATGCTCCCTATGGGGTGTTCTATCACATCCTTTCGTTTGGCAGATTATGTCAAACTCACCCTGTATATTTCTTATTCTTGTAACTGCACTGAACAAAAATTGAAGTATGCTGGTTTTAATAATAGCTCACATTTCTATTTAATAAATTATTATTATTATTATTTCAATTTATAAAATCAGAAATTATTCTGGAATATCAATTGTACTTGTTAGCAATTATACCGTTTTTAATAATTAATTTATCAGTGAAATTTATTATGCGTTTTATAATAATTTTTTTATATCTTTATTTTCTGTAAAAATAAAAGTATTTTTCTTATAGATTAGACGTACAAAAAGGCGGAATATCAATAATAATAATAATATCTGAATACGAAAATAGTATCCTGGTAAAAAAAAAAAAAAAAAAAAAAAAATGATTTTATTTTATTTTCAATTCGATGCGTTTGTTTTATTTTTAACTACATGCAAACATTTAAACTGACATTTGTTTTAGTCCCTCTTTATCTCTCTTTATCTTAAATTTGTTTATTTGTTTATTAACTTTTTCTTATTGTGCATTTTTGTAATATTCTATCCGATCTTTTAAATTGCATTTATTTAAATCAGTCAATGCAAATTATATTTAAGTGATTTTTCAAATTATGGGCTCCAGTAAACATAAACGTTCTTCAGAAATGATAAACAAAATACTACGAAATGACACAACTGAGACTTTAAATTTAATATCGTGTGTCAAATATGATATATTGTTAGTTTTATAAATTGATTTACAAGAATAAAAAATTATGAATAAGGATGTAGAAGCAAAATGATTGTTTAAAATATAAAAATATTTTTATATTATATATATATATATATATATATATATATATATATTACATTTACAAGATTTATATTTTTATTAAGGAGACTCTAAACCTATCGTCTCCGAAAGCCAAAACCAATGTTATTCCATGGGAAATTTTGCCCAATTATAATTTTTTAACTAAAACATATTTTTAAATTCTTTTTTCATTTTCCGAAAATTTACAACTATTAAATAATTTATCACTTTCTAAAAATTGATTTTTTTTTTTTTTTTTTTTTTTTTTTTTTTTTTTTAATATTTAAGAATTCATTTTTAAGTTCAAAAATGAAAAAAAGAAAAAAAAATCACATTGTGAAAATTCGCATTTTCCAACCTCAAAATAAAATATTAAAAAAAAAAAAAAAAAAAAAAAAAAAACATTTATAGAAAGTTATAGAAAGCGATAAATTATTGTTGTGAAGTTTCTAAATCTGAAAACGGAATTTAAGAATAAACTTTAGTTAATAAGTTATAATGGGGCGAAATTCTTCATAGAATAACATTGGCTCAGTTTTCTGGGGACGATAAGTGGAGATTCCTCTTAAATCATGAAACTTGCGGTTTTCTTGGAAAATTATTATTGATTTTTTTTTTTTTTTTTTTTTTTTTTTTTAAAGATAATACTTGAAGAAATAAATAACTGAATTAATTAGACACTAACTTATTTAGACGTTTTGGTAAATATTTAAAGACATATTTAGTGTATTATTTTATTTTATTTATTTATTTATTTATTTTTCTAAACGGGGTTTTTAAATCAACGAAGTGATATTTTTCAAACATCTTTAAATATTTCAGAAAAGTCTAAATATTGAAATCAGTATATATAAAAAAATAATAATAATATTTGATCAATCATGACTATTTCAAGTAAATAATGATTTATTTTGCATGCACAAACCTCATAAAAAAACATTCATAATTAATAGTAAAAGATATCGTTTTTGTCTCATTAAAAATAAAATAACTAAGAAAATATGATTAAGTCATAAAAAATGCCATCGATACATAGAATTAAATTTATTTAAAAAATAATAATACGAATTTTACCAAAAATGTTATTTAGAATAAATTAATAGTGAAGCTGGGTAAATTGATTCAAAATAAAAATACAATTAAATATTTGCAGAAAAAATATTTTAAATATATTTTGTATCGAGAGATTTTTTTTACATTAATTTAAAATAAATTATGTTTTTTCGTACATGTATCTGTATTTATTATTTATTAATATATTCTTCGAATGAATCCTATTCTAAATAAGTGTGAAAAAAAAATGTGTTTTTATATTCTCACCTTTATTGTATTATGTATATTAATACTTCTAAATATAAGGAATACGTTCTTTTGTTTATACAGCAATAGTAATTACATCATATGACGTACATATGAAGTAGATAACATTAGCGAATTTCCCATTAAATGAAAGAATTACTATTGCATTTCGTAATCCTTTCATTAATATGAACAATACACTGAAAAATAAATATAAAATCAGAATATAAAATCAGCGTAATTATGAGCATTTCATCAGTTCTATTTACACATATTCAGGCCACATCTTTGCAACTTAAATAACGATAGTATTGAAACTCAGGGTAAAAAGTATATATATATATAAATATAAAATGTTTTGGTTAAAAAGAAAGCACAGGTAAATTTATTATTGTTTGGGAAAATAACATAAAATAACCCTAAATGTCACTTTTAATTTATTTTTTACCGTCTGAGTTTTCTGCAGTAAATTACATTGAATAGACGTTATTTCTTTGGAGGGCAATTATTTTTTATCCCTCTATTAACCTTCTAAACGAAAGTCTTTGAAAAGAGCAGAATTGTAATGGTATTTTTACTTTTTAAATGTACTAAAATAACAAATATTTCAACTAGAGAGAATATATCTAAGAATACACATGATTATTTTATTGACTACCATTTAAAAGCCTTCAAACTTGAAAACCAAGCTAAAACTTTACAATAATATAATTTAGTACTATAAGTGAATTATGGGAAAAAGATTAGCCCAGTAACCGGATATATCCGTCAGCGGCAGTCAGATGGGGAATGAATAAATAATACCTGTTATTAACTGCCTTGACACTTAATAACAAGCATACATTGAATTAATATTTATGTATTACTCATAAAAATCATAAAAGTCCAAATATCTAAAATTTCAATATATATATATATATATATATATAAAGGCATTTAATTTACAAGATTTTAAAATTTCTGATAATGGAAAAATATATTTTTAATTTTAATAATAATTGAAATTTTATATAAATTGAATAGTTGTTTTCTTTTTAACCTCATAACTTCTGAACGGATACTCCGATTTTGATAATTTTTGTTTTGTTGAAAAGGTCTTGGTCTGCAATAGGTCCCATTGTAATATCTTAGCGATCTAAAGAAAATACAGGGTGCCCAAAAAAATCAGTCCCAACTCTTTTAACTGCTAAACGGCTGCAGCTATAGTGATAAAAATGGTATGTAAGTATAGCAAAGTGGTCCATGCAGCACAAGGTTTAACCGCTGCGCCACCTGGTGTAAAATAGCGGAGTTAGTTTTCCTATCTCGAAAACGGTTCTAAAGGAAAAAGTGAATTACAAAGTTGAAAAGTAGCATCGATTTAGTACAAAAAGATAGTTTAGACATTCATGCTAGCTTTCCTATTTCGGAAATGGTTCAAGACAGGGGGGAAAAGTAAATTATAAAATTGCAGAGCATCATCGATTTAGTACGAAAGAATAGTTTAGACATTGGTGCTAAAAACGTGCATTTGTTTTTTCGCAATTTCTTACACTATGCACACTTGAGCTACATTGCACACGTTGTAGCGTAGCTGGTGAGACATACGCTATATAGTTCAAAACACGGTTACTTGATACTTTTTGTTTTGTTGTAAAGATCTTTGTCTGATGTAAATCCCATTGTAATATTTTTGCAATCTAAAGAAAATAAAACGCCATCTTTTGAAAAACAGCGGAATTAGCGCTCCTATCTCAAAAACGGTTCAAGATGGGAGAAAAGTTAATTACAAAGATGTAGAGCATCATCGATTTACTACAAAAAGACAGTTTTTAGACATTATTCCTAAAAATAGAACGCTTAAAACGTGCAGTTGTCTGATTGCAATTTCCTATATTGTGCACACTTGAACTACGTTGCACACTTTGCAGCGTAGCGGATGACACGTATACTCTGTGGTTCAAAGTACTGTTACTGTAAGCGGTCACATGCTGGTGGAAAACAGTGGAGTTAGCGTTCCTATCTCGGAAACGGTTCAAGACAAGGGAAAAAAGTGAATTATAAAATTGCAGAGCATCATCGATTTAGTACGAAAAGATAGTTTAGACATTTATGCTAAAAACAGAACGCTTAAAACGTGCATTTGTTTGTTCACAATTTCCTATTTTATGCACACTTAAACGACATTTGTTATAGCGTATGTGTATATGTTGTAGCGTAGCGGGTGACATTTATGCTATGTAAAATTCAAAGTATGGTTATTGTAAGCGGTCACATCGATTAACGCATAGACGTTTTAAACCAACTTCATAAAGGAAGAGGTTCACAATACAAACCATGTTTCTCATTGCTGTTGTTGTTGAAATTTGTTAGCTTTTAACTTCGTAAGAGATGATATAATTTTAATACTTTTTTGTTGTATTGATCTTTGCCTAAAATAGGTTTCATTATGATTTCATTAAGATATAAACAAATTACAGGATACTCACAAAAGTCTGTTCTCACTCTAACTGCTGAGCGCATGCAGCTACACTTGTAAAAGCAGTATGTAAGTATCGATGTTGAAACTTCTGTCCGTCAGCTGCAATGCATATTTTGCTCTTTGTTTGAACTTTAGGCTGCGCAATTTCCAGAACAGCGGGTGACACGTTTTCAGTGTAAAGTTCAATATATATGCCTAACAGAATTTTTGGTCACTAATACAGCGTATCCGTCCTTTGCATTTCTAAAGACTTTTTAACTTAGCGCATGTTCATTCAACAGATAGTTTTTTGCTCATATCCGATAAAGGCAAGAAAAGTGACACAACTTAAAAATGCAGCATTTGAGAAAAATCAACTTAAAAATAACTTGACTAGAATAAAACTGGCACAACTGTCTCTCGAGTGGATAACTTTCTAGATAGAGATGTAACTTTTTTGTTCACATTGGGTGCATTTCATGTATTTTTCAGTGACATAAACCATTTTTTGAGTTATGTCACTTTTTTTAGAAGTTGTGATTTGTGAAGCTGCCGTCGAACGTCTTTTGATGTTCTACTATATGAATAAATTTTCACTGAAAAGAGAAAAATAAAATCTTTTTGTAAAAAAAATAGAACCAACTCAAAGAAATGGGTATGAAATGAAATAGTAAATTGCGCCTAAAAGTATAAAATAATTTCCTTCGCCAAACAACCTATAACACTACAATTAATCATAACTTTTGAAGTCGGCGCAAAATTAAATAAAAATTGATAACTTTATTCAATACAAAAATCAAATCCTATTCAATATACACATATCACATTGTCACCTGCAAAACGCAGCCGAAAACAACTTTGATTCAAGAAAACAAATAAGATTTCGTAAGCAGCAAAAGTTGGAGAAGATCCTGGTATCCGACGTCCTTGGTGAAAGAAAAATAGCAAAATATTCTGGCAAACATATTTAATTTTTTTAGGATATCACGGTTAGTTTGATAAGGTATATTAAGAGAGTAATCAAGAATATGAAACAATACATCGTACAATATATATTATGAAAATATACACCTTACGTGTATGTTTTGATCGCCAAATCCAAAAGCCACCAAGTATGATAGTTATCAAAGTTATACCAAATTTGCGAAGGAAACTCTAACTTCGTAGAAACATAAATACCGCATTGTAAGGAATGTTCACTGCTCTATGTAGATGCTACTAATAAACCAATTGTATACAGTGATAAAATAATAAAGGAAACATAAAAATGGATCATTCGAGACAACAGCATTTGTTGCTACCGATCTAAAAACAGACCTTTAAAAACTAATTAAATTTTATTTAATTTTGCGCCGAATTCAAAAGTTATGATTAATTGTAGTGTTATAGGTTGTTTGGCGAAAGAAATTATTTTATACTTTTAGGCGCAATTTACTATTTCATTTCATACCCATTTCTTGGAGTCGGTTCTATTTTTTTTACAAAAAGATTTTATTCTTAAATAATGTTGATTAAATATGTAAATAAGTGGAGTTAAAAAAATACATTTTTCAAAGAACTGAATTAGATGTTCTTTAATATAATGGACCAAACATCATATATAGCTTGGCTCTGTTTAGTGTAAATCAAAATATAAGTTTTTTGATGGTTCATTTAATTAGAAGTGAGAAAAGAAGATATTTTTGAAGTTCTCAGGTATTAAAAAAAAAAAAAAGTTTACCGAATTAATTACTTAATTACTTAATGTATTTACTACAAATTTACATGTATATAAGTTTTGCTTAATAACTTTTTTAACTTTTGAAAAATAATGTTTTATACCCCATAATTTCAGCCTAATTTTTTAACCTTTCTCCTCAAATATATCGCGATTTATAACGATATTTTACGGTAAGCAGAAATGTAGAACTTAATGAAAAAAAAAAAAAAAAAAAAAAAACATTGATATTAGTTTAATAGCAATTTTTCTATAAAATTTCCTCTCAAATTCAAACAAATATGGCGCATATAATAGAGGTAAGTAAACGACAGTTACGTAATCTATTACGAAATTCAATGATACGTTTTAGCCTATTGAAAACCATCATATACTACTGCAGTAAATTGCATACTTAATTTTCCAATATACTATATAACTGTCAAGTGATAAATATAAAAGATGGATAATTCTATAATAAACCTAACTTCGGAAAATGAAATATTAAAGCTAGAGCAAAATTCGCAGAAAAATCTAAAAATTTAAAAACCTACAGACTGCAAAATATAATATATTTGGAATTTATATATATATATATATATATTCTGATGGTTTAAGAAAGGTGCAGATTAATTCATCAGTTTAATTCATCAGTATTGAATTCAATTTTTAAGCTAAAACTACGAATTGTATTCAAAAAAGTTAATACGAACACTTTTAATTACCAAAACACACTAAGTAATATTTTATCCAATTAAGGTATCTCTTACGTATCAAAATTTACTTTTTTTTACAAGAGAACGCATCAATACACAATTCAACTTCAACCGTATACATGGAACCTGAATTCAAAAAAAGTTTGATGAAGTTTTCCGCAAAAGGTCAATTCAACCCCATATAGAGAATGCGTATTATATATTGAGAGATAGATTAAGTATTTTATTAAGATACATATATGAATGAAATACCAAATCTCACACTTTATTAAACAAATTCGAGACAAAATATATTTTTTAATGTTTTATATAGTATAATTAGTTCCAAATTAAATACAAAATTATTTAGAAATGTTTGAAAATGTTCTTAGAATCGCATTATAAAGCTTCATTGTTATGATAAATTAATGATTATTATTTTTAACTTTTATAAAAATTTGTTTTATATAAGTTTATAAATTATTAAATCAGAGAAAGTATCTGGATTTGATCGCTTTAAATAGAAGTTTTATTTTTCTGTGTTAAATTTTATTATTTAATTCCAGCATTTAATAAAAGATAGCAGATACTTCAGTAAAAGCGGTTTAAAGAATTTCCGTTTTTAAAATATTTCTCCACTTTAACTGACATGTTAAATAATCATTTAAAATATCCCATGTAATATTCATATTTTAAGTGTCGTCAATTTGCGTTAAGTGTTTCCCATCATTAAGTTAAGCATGCTAATTTCCCTCTTATTTATTTAACGGAGAGTTTGCAATATCGAAATGTATTTAAAAAAAAAAAAAAAAAAAAAAAAAAAAAAAAAAACATAATTTATTATGATTTTATATATTTGAGATTTTTATTTATTTTTATACTTATTTTATTTTATTTATTTTTTATTTATTTATTTTTATATTAACACAATTATATGTTTTTATTAGCTAACAATGCAGTAATTCTAGAAATATTTATTAAAATAAAATTTTTCACAAGTATTTTAAATTATATTCAAATGGCTCTTATAGGTTTTAAGATCATTTTTATTTAAATATATTAAATTTGTATAACGAAAAAATATTTTTAATATGTAAATATAAATTGCAATGGTATTGTTAACTTAATGAATATATTTATTGAAGTGAAGTAGAAGGAATGCATAAAAGAAATTATATGTAATTATTTAAAAAACTAAAAATATATTTATACCAAGAAAAATAAAATAAATCATTTCATAATTAAGTGGTAGAATATTTATATACATAAAAAAATATATTACGTTTTATTTGGAATAAGATTTGAATTCTGATCTATTCCAAATCCGTGTGATTATCAAAGGAAAAACTAGTATGTTGTGGCCACCACGAGACTTTCTTCTATATTTTCATATAAAATTCACTCAGTAACAATAATTAAAAAAAAAAAAAAAAAAAAATGTGGTACTTTGACAAAATTTTGGGTAAAATGTGAAAATTATTCTAAGTTTGTCAAAACACGGAAACCGTGGGACTTTGACAAAATTGGGGGAAAAATGCAAAAATTTGTTTAAGTTTGTCAGAACACGGAAACCGTGGGAGTTTGATAGAATTAAGGGGAGAAAAAAAAAAAAAAAAGTGGGACTTTGACAAAATTTTGGGTAAAATGTGAAAATTTGTTAAAGTTTGTCAAAACACGGAAACCATGGGACTTTGACAAAATTAGAGGAAAAATGCAAAAATATGTTAAAGTTTCTCAAGACACGGAAACCGTAGGACTGAGAAAATTAGGGGAAAAAAGCAAAAATTAGTTTAAGTTTGTCAGAACACGGAAACCGTGGGAGTTTGATAAAATTAAGGGGAGAGAAAAAAAAAAAAAAAGATTTTTTTCTAAGTTTTTTTCGTAAAAAGTAAAAAAAAAAAAAAAAAAAAAAAAAATCGGTAACTTTGTTTTAAATTATCACAGATTTATAGTTCAACCATTCGTTTTAAAGGTACTGACGAGACCTTTAAAGGTACTGACGAGACCAAAAATTTTTGCCCTATATCACCCTGTTAAAAATTTTGAAAAAACGGGATGGCAACGCAACCTGTAAAACAATTTTTACCAAAAGTTGATAGGCACTAATTTATGTCAAGGTGTAACTGCATACAAATTTGTATGAAATTCTGTGCAGTAGTTCCAGAGATACAGTTGCCACAAAATTTTGTCACACACACACACACACAGAGACAGACAGACATTTTCTAAAAATGGTAAAATCGTGTTCTACAGCTTTCAAAACGTGTAAATCCATCAAAAACCCGAAATCGAAAATTTTTACGAATCCAATACTTTCTTCTATTGAAGATAGAAGAAAGTAATAAAATAACGTCAAAAAAAAGCACAATTAAAGTATTTTGAAAACTAGACTTCTGCTAGTTTAATGCTGGTTCTTAAACTTCTTTAATTTGTGCTCTCTTTTTAACATTGATTTTTTTTTCCTTTAATATGACCAGTTCAAAATATTTTCCCTTATCTTAAAAATATTTCAAAATACCGTTATATTAAATTAAAATCATCATTGTAAATTTAATTACAAATTGGTAATTAAATATATATATATATATATTCTGAAAGTTTTGATTTGTAAAGAACACATATTTCCTTAAATATTTTATAAAAATCTTTAGTACGAAGACGAAAAGTGTACCAGTAAAAAATTCAAGTAAAACAAAATGTATAAGATCAGTTGGTGAAAAAAAAATATTTAAATATTGTTCAGGATAAAGCGTGCTTGAAGCAACTTGTTACTTGAAGTAACATTAATAATATTATTTCTTCAGTATATGTAAATAATTTATAATTAGCTCAAAACAAAACCTTACCTTTCTACTATAAAATTTATCCTGAAAACTTATATGTATATATGTATAAATATTCTAAGTACTCTTTCAAAAGCAGCACATTAAGCAAAATTAAAGTTTTTACCAAATTAAATCCAGATAGGCTTAAAGTAATTGTTCAGTGGGGTGAAAATACCTCTCAACAAGCACAATTGTATTTTATATGTTCTTTTATGACAGAAAAAATAACCGTTTAGTTGAAGAAAAATTTTCTTTACATTTTATCTGAGATATTTAAGGTTTTTTTTTTTTTTTTTTTTTTTTTTGTGGTATTTTATATAAAAATAAAATTAAAATTCAATTCTCTGTCATTACATTAATCGAGATATACAATTATTTAATTTCTAAATATAACCTAAAAAACAATTGTATCTACGTTGTTTAATTAGAATCTAAATGTTTTTAAAATAAAACTATTTTAAATAGCATCTAAAAGAAAAGTAAGTGTATTTGAATAAAGTAATTTCATTTACGCTGAAAAGCACCAAACATTAATGAATGTAATATTATTCAGAAAATTTTGGAGTGGATGGCTTACTTTTTGTACCAACTATGTGAAAAATACCACAACCGGGAATCGAACCCGGGCCTTCCGCTTTACGTGCGGATGCTCAAACCATCGAGCTACTCTGGCTGATTACGAGCTAGGCATTCCTCACATAACATTCGTTGGCAAAGTCACCGAGACTACAAACACAGCTATGTGACATCATTGGTCATGACACAACTTCAATAGACCACGATTTTTATTTATTTATTTATTTACTAATTTTTGTATTTTAGAAATTTATTCATCAACCATGAAAGTTCATTTTAAAAAAGCGGAAGGCCCGAGTTCATTTTCTGGCTCTGGTATTTTTCACATAGTTGGTATAATAAATCAGCCTTCCACTCCTAATTATCTGAAACGAACTTTCATGGTTGATGAATAAATTTCTAAACTAAAAAATATATATATATACTACACTAATTTTATAAAATTACAATAAAACTACTTTTTTTTTTTTTTTTTTTTTTTTTTTTTTTTGTCAACTGAAGTGACATTACTGAAAATTACCAGAACCGGGAATTTAAACCGGGCCTTCTGCTTTACGTGCGGATGCTCAAACCATCGAGCTACCTGATTACCAGCTAGGTATTTCTCGGATAACATTCGTTGGCGAATGTTACTTGATAAAATAATGTCACTTGATACAGCTGTGTTTGCAGACTCGGAGACTTTGCCAACGAATGTTATGTAAGAAATGCCTAACTGATAATCACCCAGGGTAGCTCGATTTTTGAACATCCGCATGTAAAGCAGAAGTCCCAGGTTTTATTCCCGGCTTTGGTATTTTTCACATAGTTGATATAAAAAATCACCCTTCCACTCCAAATTTTTTTAAAATTAACATTCAGGCTTGATGAATAAATTTCTAGAGTAAATGTAATAATAGACATATAAAAAAAAATAGGTGCACACAATAAAATTGTCTTTTTTTAAAATAATAATGATAGACATATGTACATTTTGCTACAAATAAATCAATTTGAAAATAATATTTTTACTGCAATTAAGTAATTTAAGCTTTACATTTAGAAATATATCTCTACCTTGCAATAAATGAACGGGCATTTTCGATAGAGTACTAATTTTGCAAACAATAACAAAAAACTTGAAAAAATGTGAATTATGAGACAAGAAACGATTAAATTAAATGTACGTATATAAAAACAATAAAAATATATAAAGAGACATTTCGAAACTGGCCCGAGTTTCATTATCAGTATTAAAGCAACATTTTTATAAACTTACGCATACACTCAAATGAATTATAGTAAGATGGAATAAAGCGCTAAGGTGCTAAGTCGCATCACTCATTCATTGTGTGCAGATGGTGTGATGTTGATTATAACATATTCTGAAAAATATATTATTGTATAAATAAATATAATAATAATAATAATACTTTATATATATATATATATATATATATATATATATATATATATATATGTGTGTGTGTGTGTGTGTGTTTGTGTGTAATGAACACATTTTTATGACCTCTAAATTTGAACTTAAATTGACAGTATGTTCTTTAAATTTTTACAATCTCCCTCTTCCAACATATGTATTTTTTGCTAATTGTAACTTTATCGAAACCTTTGATCATGTGTTATTCCTTCTTTGACGTAATGTAGATCTACAATGGCATGTTATGACTATTTTTAATTCAGTTTCTTTTCATCTTGCAAATAAATGCAGTTTGTCGCCATGTATGCATTCTTGTCTCACAAAATGCTACATTAATTTTGCTTAAAATCTTCCGCCTTCCCATGGCGAGGTTTGGCTGTTATTGAAGATCGTTTGAATTATAATTATCTGGTAAACTTTTCATAAAATATATGTGTTTATAAGTAACATAATTACAACCATTTTTTTCTCTACTATTTTGAATTTGGCTTCGAGTACAGCGTTGGCGAAATTAATGAAGAAATCACAGCGTCATTCACCATCATGACTTGAACTGAGAAGTCAATATTTTGGGCCCCCCACTCTAACGTTCAATCCTTTTTTAATTATTCAATAATAAGAACTTTAAAAAATGATCACCTATATACGTGTAATATATCAAATAAATGTTTAAAAAAACTTTCGTGTCTATCTACAATGTCAGGATTTCTGATCACCGTGTTATTGTCGGTTCACTTCGCAAGAATTCTCAAGCTGTTTTCAAATTAGACTTCAATGGCCAAATGCTATCTCCAATCTTCGTTACGGATGGCTGACGGTAAGCCAAACTTTAAAGATAAAAACTTTTTGTAAAAAAAATAGAACCGACTCCAAAAAGCAACTACTATTCAAACAACTAAAAAAAAAAAAAAAAAAAAAAAAGAGGTACGAAATGAAACTGTAAATTGCGCCTAAAAGTATAAAATAATTTCCTTCGCCAAACAACCTATAACACTACAATTAATCATAACTTTTGAAGTCGGCGCAAAATTAAATAAAATTTAATTAGTTTTTAAAGGTTTGTTTTTATATCGGTAGCAAGAAATGCTGTTGTCTCGAATGATCCATTTTCATGTTTCCTTTATTATTTTATCACTATATACAATTGGTCCATTAGTAGCATCTACGTAGAACAGTGAACATTCTATACAATGCGGTATTTATGTTTCTACGAAGTTAGAGTTTCCTTTGCAAATTTGGTATAACTTTGATAACTATCATTCTTGGTTGCTTCTTGATTTGGCGATCAAAACGTAATGCAAAAATATACACGCAAGATGTATATTTTCATAATATATATTGTACGATGCCTTGTTTCATAATCTTGATTACTCTCTTAATATACCTTATCAAAACAATCATGATATCCCAAGAAATTAAATTTGTTTGTCAGATAATTTTGCGATTTTTCTTTCACCAAGGACGTCAGATACCAGCATCTTCATCAATTTTTGCTGCTTACGAAATCTTATTTGTTTTTTTTTGAATCAATTTAGTTTTCGGCTGCATTTTGCAGGTGGCAATGTGAGATGTGTATATTGAATAGGATTGTTTTTTGTATTGAGTAAAGTTATAAATTTTTATTTAATTTTGCGCCGACTTCAAAAGTTATGATTAATTGTAGTGTTATAGGTTGTTTGGCGAAGGAAATTATTTTATACTTTTAGTCGCAATTTACAGTTTCATTTCATACCTCTTTTTTTTTTTTTAGTTGTTTGAATAGTAGTTGCTTTTTGGAGTCGGTTCTATTTTTTTTACAAAAAGTTTTTATTTTTTTCTTTTCAGTGAAAACTTGTTCATATAGCAGAACATCAAAAGACGTTCGACGGCAGCTTCACAAATCACAACTTCCAAGAAAAGTGACATAACTCAAAAAATGGTTTATGTCACTGAAAAATGCATGAAATGCACCCAGTGTGAACTAAAACGTTACATCTCCATATAGAAAGTTATCCACTCGAGAGAGAGATGTGCTAGTTTTATTCTACTCAAGTTATATTTAAGTTGATTTTTCTCAAATGCTGCTTTTTTAAGTTGTGTCACTTTTCTTGCCTTTATCAGATATGGGCAAAAAATTGTTTATTGAATGAACATACGTTAAGTTAAAAGACTTTAGAAATGTAAAGAACGGATACGCTGTATCCGTAACCAAAAATTCTGTTAGGCATAAATATTCTAAGATTCTAAGACGGAAGGTGGTCGTTCACCACTATGCAGCAGTTTTGAGCAATTTCAACCTTTAGGGAGGAGCTCTGATGGCACTGTGGAGATTCAAAAGAGTCCGTGTCTAAAGATTAAACCTCCTTGCCAAAGCGGAGCTTTCACACGACAGAGGGCGACAAGGTAACAAGAAATAAAATACACCAAAGAAGACGAAAAAACAAAAAAAAAGAAAATACATAGGGCCGCCTGAGTGGAAACTCGTACGCGACAGTGGGCGGCTAGAGAAAAAAAAATAAAAAACATGAGTATCATGCCTTACGTTTTGTTAGAGAGACTGGACCTGTGGGCTTTTTTTTTTTTTTTTTTTAATTTATGAAGTTAAATTAGAGACATGCATTAAGTGGTTAAGTTGTTAGTTTATGACGAAGAGGAGCTTTCGGTTAATTATGTTAAAAAACCAGTCAGAAGGTTTATTGACTGGGTTAATAATGCGACAGTCGAAAGTAAGTGGACAGGAGTAGTAATAATGGTTGGGAGAGCCCAAGGTCCCGCACTCACATTGGTCTGAACGTGAGCGATGGAATTTATGCAGGTAGGTTTTAAAAGGACCATGTCCTGTGAGAAAGGCAGTGACTGCTGGTTTTAGGTCGAAGTTGTATTTAGAAACCTTAGGAAGTAGTGAATAAGTTGAACTTAACAGTGAATACGTGTCACCCGCTGCGCTGGAAATTGCGCAGCATAAAGTTCCAACAAAGAGCAAAATATGCTTTGCAGCTGACGGACAGAAGTTTCAACATCGATACTTACATACTGCTTTTACCAGTGTAGCTGCATGCGTTCAGCAGTTAGAGTGAGAGCAGACTTTTGTGAGTATCCTGTAATTTGTTTATATCTTAATGAAATCATAATGAAACCTATTTTAGGCCAAGATTATTACAACAAAATAAGTATTAAAATTAAATCATCTTTTACGAAGTTAAAAGCTAATAAATTTCAACAACAACAACAATGAGAAACATGGTTTGAATTGAGAACCTCTTCCTTCATGAAGTCGGTTTAAAACGTCTATGCGTTAATCGATGTGACCACTTACAATAGAAAAACATTGAATTTTACATAGCATAAATGTCACCCGCTACACTGCAACATATGCAATGTCGTTCAAGTGTGCACAAAATTGTTCACGAAATTGTGAACAAACAAATGCACGTTTTAAGCGTTCTGTTTTTAGCATTAATGTCTAAACTATCTTTTCGTACTAAATCGATGATGCTCTGTAATTTCATAATTCACTTTTTTTCCCTGTCTTGAAGCTTTTCCGAGATAGGAACGCTAACTCCACTGTTTTCCGCCAGCTGGCGCTGTAGGCGGTTGAATCGCGTAGCACATCTTCACTTTACTATACCTACATACCACTTTTATGATTATAGCTGCAGCTGTTCAGCAGTTAAAAGAGTGGGGACCAACTTTTTTGGGCACCCTGTATTTTCTTTTGATCGTAAAGATCTTACAATGGGACCTATTTCAAACCAAGACATTTACAATAAAACAAAAAGTATCAAAATCGGATCATCCGTTCAGAAGTTATGAGCTAACGAACAAAAACAAAAAAAAACATTCGCTTTGAATTGAGAACCTCCTCCTTTTTGAAGTCGGTTAATTAGAGCATCTCTTACGAAGTTATAAGCTTACAAACACCAACAACACATAGCTCGAATTAAGAACACCCACCTTTCTGAAGTTGGTTGAAAACGACTTTGCGCTAATCGATGTGACCGCTTACAGTAACAGTAATTTGAACCACAGAGTATACGTGTCATCCGCTACGCTGCAAAGTGTGCAACGTAGTCCAAGTGTGCACAGTGTAGGAAATTGCGAACAAACAACTGCACGTTTTAAGCTTTCTATTTTTAGCAATAATGTCTAAATACTGTCTTTTTGTAGTAAATCGATGATGCTCTACAACTTCGTAATTAACTTCTCTCCCATCTTGAACCGTTTTTGAGATAGGAGCGCTAATTCCGCTGTTTTTCACCAGCTGGCGTTTTATTTTCTTTAGATTGTAAAGATATTACAATGGGACCTACTTCAGACCAAGATCTTTACAACAAAACAAAAAGAATCAAGTAACCGTATTTTGAACTATATAGCGTATGTCTCACCAGCTACGCTACAACGTGTGCAATGTAGCTCAAGTGTGCATAGTGTAAGAAATTGCGAATAAACAAATGCACGTTTTTAGCATTGTATTTTTAGCAGCAATGTCTCAACTATCTTTTCGTACTAAATCGATGATCCTCTGCAATTTTATAATTCACTTTTTCCCCCTGTCTTGAACCGTTTCCAAGATAGGAACGCTAGTATGAATGTCTAAACTATCTTTATGTACTAAATCGTTCATACTCTTCAACTTTGTAATTCACTTTTTTCTCTAGAACCGTTTTCGAGATAAGAACACAAACTCCGCTATTTTCCACCAGGTTGCGCTAAGTGCGGTTTAAACTTGTGTTGCATGGCCCCTTTGTTATACTTACATACCATTTTTATCACTATAGCTGCAGCCGTTTAGCAGTTAAAAGAGTTGGGACTGATTTTTTGGGCACCCTGTATTTTCTTTAAATCATAAAGATATTACAATTGGACCTATTTCAGACCAAGACCTTTTCAACATAACAAAAGTTATGAGCTAACAAACATAAAAAAAAACATACAGTTTGAATTGAGAACCTTCCTTCTTTTTTTGAAGTCGGTTAAAAATACGGCAGTAATAATGTTTAAATCCAGAGTTTAAGATTTTTATGTTTTCAAAATCAATGATGTGATCGGTTTAAATTGAATGAATGAGATTCTAGACCGTTGGTCACAATTTTAAATGATCATCTGCACTCGAATTCTAGTTGTACGGCCAGCTTTTTCTATATAAACTTACCTACAATATCTGCAGGGAATTAGAAATACTACACTAATTAAATATTTTTAGGTTTACTGTTAAATAGAATGTTTTTTTTTTCATTATTTCATGGGGCAGAAAGCAGTATAAATATTAGAGGCTCAAGTAATTAAGAAGTAAATTTTTAGAGAAAAACAAAATATCGCTTAGAAATATAAGAAATTCTATTTTGTTGGGTGCTCAAAATATATATTTTCATAAAAACTACTTTTATTTATTTATTTATGTATTTAGATCTAAATATGCGGTTTAATTTCAGATTTCTTCTTTAGCCTTTATCAAATTAGTTTTATTTTAGCGGTTTAAGAGCTAGAAAATTATAAGGTGCTTATATGTGTTTACGTTTTTAAATGCAGAATACAATGGATATGAGTCTATGAGCAATTTTTCGCAGAACTATCATGCCTGAATAAATAATAAAAAAAAATAAATAAATAAATAAAAAGAATCAATTGAATTACTTTTTTTTTTTTTTTTTTGCTTTATACAAAACGCGTTAATAAATATTGTTGAAAAATATTTTTATGTATTTCAAAAAAACTGTTCACCGTTCTTAGAAAAATATAGATTTTTTAATTGGGTTACATACACTGTTCTCCTTTCAACATAAAAAGTAGCATTTTATTATATTTATTAAAATAAAATGAGAACATAATAATTTATCTCAATATCAAAAATTGTATTTCCTTTATCATTTAAAACTTTTTTAATAATAATAATAATAATAAAAAGTTAATAATCATATTTATAAAAGTTTTTTTTATTTTTTTTTTTTTTTTTTTTTTTTTTTTAAGTATTTTAGAAAAAAGACCCAAACTTCCAGAAATCATAGCTTTTTAATCGCATTATATACAAAATTTATCGCTTAACGTAAAAAATAAATAAATAAATAAAAAAAAAATTACTCATAAATTTAATTTTACTAAGTAGAAATAACATTACAGTCATTCATCTCAATATCAAGTAATCACAAATGCAAAATTTGTATCAAGCGTATTTTACGCAAATGTACATTTTACTTTCGGTCATTTAGATAAAGTTCTAAAATGCATTTCGTGTCTCCTTTCCAACAGAACTTGTAAAAACAAATTCAGACAATCGTTCGTATGACCCATTTAAGTTCAAAGCGATAAAAGCATTAGCTGTAAATTTAAGTAGAAATCTTATACAATTTAATGCTTTAATATGTATAGATCTCATTGTTACACATCATTAGATAAGGCTTCAGTAATCATTCCTATTTTCGTTTAATTTCAGTTAAATCTTAGTGGAATGTTTTGATATTATAATGATACTTTTGAAATTCATTCGCCTTTATCCTTTATTATGTTTCACATAAGACAAATAAGCTGTTTTACTTTCCAGTTTTTCATTAGTAAACCCAAAACTTATAATTTTTCTTACATTTCCAAAAAAATTCAAAGAAATTTTACTTTGATATTTTCTGATATTTTGTATTTAATGATTGGTCTTTATACTAATGCTTTACAATAATACTGTAACTAGTCTTTATAATAATACTTACACATGCGGCTATTATTTGACAACTTATAAATTTTTAGCTGTTTCCAACATTTGTATGTATTATTTAATTTGTTGCTTGTTTTATTGCAACTGTAGAATCAAAATTTACACATCTAGACTTTAGATCATTACTAAATTGTAATATATAAGAAGATTTTTTTTTTTTTTTTTTTTTTTTTTTTTTTTTTTTACGTTGCGCAGTGAAGTTACAAGTTACAGAGTAAAATGCAGCCATTGAATCGTAATATTATACTTTTTGACATAAATGAAATACATAATGAGCAGGTTTTTTTTCTTTTGAAAAACACATATTTTAGCACAGCTAAGGAGCTCTACCCCTGCTCGCTCCGTCCACCAACCCTCGTCTCATTCCACGCATTAACAACGCTGTCCGCTTATTTGCTGTTTGCCTTTTGCTTAATAGGAAAACCAATAATGCATAACACAAGACAAAATCAGAAAAAATGTTATAGAAGTCCCCATGTTCCATGCCAGATTGAAATGCTTAATGCCACTTTTTTTTTTTTTTTTTTTTTTTTTTTTTTTTCAGAATGGAAATAAAATCGTAATTCCATTTTTCAAGTACCCCACACTTCCCCCCGTTTGCGACTTCAAACATTTGTCACTAGGTGATAATTTTACACATTTAAACATATATGGAAAGAAGTACTATTATTATTATTTTGAAATATATCCTACAGCTTCAATTTTTAATTATCGCCTACCTACTTTTTAAAATAACAAAAGATAAAAATGACTCGATTCTCTAAAATAGTTTTAGGTGATGATTTTTTTTCCCTGC
Source organism: Salticus scenicus (assembly GCA_963930645.1). Taxonomy (NCBI): domain Eukaryota; kingdom Metazoa; phylum Arthropoda; class Arachnida; order Araneae; family Salticidae; genus Salticus; species Salticus scenicus. The sequence goes on along the minus strand of OZ005659.1, from coordinate 117,139,973 downwards.
TGTAATCAGAAAATATTAAATATAAGAAAAATGCTAAATATTTAACAATGTGAAATTAGATGCTGTCATTTGTAAATCAGTTTTAGTTTGACTCGATTTTTTTTTTAAGCTAAATATATCAGAAGTATTTAAAATATGTTTTTAAAGTTAAAAACACTTTAAAGACAAAAAGGAATGCAGTCAATTTTACAGACACGACATTATTTCATTAGGGTTAACTGAAGAAGGGTTAGCTGAATTAAAATTTAAATACATGGCCTGAAAATGTAGGTTTCCTATAAACAAAAATTTCTTACTTATAAATTTGTTACTTCTGTTTATAGGAAACCTACATTTTCAGGCCAGTATTTAAATTTTAATTCATCTAACCATTCTTCACATAAATCTGCTGTTTTCCATACTTTACTTCAATGCGCAAAATTATATTGCAGTACCGATGAGCTTTTCCAGTTGGAATTGAAAAGGATTTTTTCGGACTTAAAGCGTAATAATTATCCCTCTCGCTGGCTTAACAGAGAATTAAAAGAGTATGATTTTAATAAGGATAATCATGAAATTAATTCATCTAAATCACCTAAATCGTTCGTTACTATTCCTTACTATAAAAATATTTCTGAATCTATTGCCAAAGTTCTACGCACTGTTAATTTATCTGTTTCCTATAAACCCCAATTTCTAATTCGTAATTTCCTTTCTAATTTTAAAACAGTTATCCCCCCTTTTTCCCGTACAGGTGTTATTTATAATATCCATTGTAAATCTTGTAGTTCGGTTTATATTGGTCAAACTGGCCGTTCTCTTCATATTCGAATTAAACAACATAAAACAAATTTCAAAAACCATGATATACGTTCGAAAATAGTGCAGCATGCCATAGAAACTGACCATTTACCTGATTTTAACAGTACTAAAATAATCATATCTAATTGCTTAAATTATCACTCAAGAATTTTCCTGGAGGGCTGGTACACAAATTAACATTTTTCGCCACTTAATGAAACATGCGCAGTTCCTGATGAATATGTTGTACTCACTTAATGAAAGTCTGTTGTTCATCTCAGCATTTACATCTGATGTTTTTTACTGATGAGGAGCCTGTAAAAGGCTCGAAACGTTAAAATTTGTGTTTCGTGTTTTTGGTATTTTAAAGAGTATATTTTTGGTGTATATTGTCTCTCAGTTTTTGATGTGATTGGGATTTAAAATATTCCTTACTATCGTGCGTAGTTATCGTTAATCTATACCTTAATGACATAATTTCGTTTTACATGAATAATTTTCATTAATGAATATAGTTTTTTAGTATGTCAGGTTTAATAAATATCCCCAGCTCAACTTTTATTTATTTATTTATTTTTTTTAAATATAATATACATTCTCTAACGAATTTACGACCGTTCCTTTTATTACTATTATTACAGTTGGAAAGAAAAAATCATGTAGTAATGCGTATCATATGCGTATCATATGGGTTCATATGGTGAAATAACATTAATTTCATATTAATTTTATATCTAAGTTAAACACCATTACAAATATAATAATTTTATTATTTAAAATATTTTCGGTATTTACTTTTTCATTAACGTTTTAATACAATTAGTCATTTCCTCTCCGTATTTACATATACAAATAACTTAGGTTGACAAATTAGTGTACAATTTTCCGAATTTAGACATTCCGTAAAACTAGTAGAGAAATAAACTCTGCCAAGATAGTAACCTTAAGATAGTAGTCCTTAAGGCAAAAATCGGATCGAAACAAATTTTAAAAATATGTTTCAGCGCATCCTTTAAATAACTATAGAAAGCGATTATAAGGCTTATTTCAATATTCTTTATTCATTTTTATATCAAGATACATATTTTCGCGGAATTAATTTTATTTTCATATTATTTCCTATTATTTTTAGTTTTACTTTTTTTTTTTTTTTTTTTTTTTTTACAAAGTTAGATTTAAGAAAGAATTATCTTAATGTATATACAGGGTGGTTACAATTAAACTTCTGCCATAAACAACATCCTAGAGCGCAAACGGGTGAAAGGAATGCAACGAAATTTGGTATATAAACTATACACGACATGCGCTCAGGAATTTCGAGAAAAAGAGATAGTTCGAAAATGTCCACCACTGGGCAAGTTTTCGATAAAAAAATATAAAATTTAACACATTAAACGACCAAAACCTAATACAGAAACAATATTAACATTTACTCAATAGTTTGTGATCATCTTGACATAGAACCACATTAAGTAATGGTAAGGAAAAAATAACTCCTGCATAAAGGAAAAATAACGCAAGAATGCAAATATCAACATTTTCTCCCCTCTTCAACTGACAGCTTTTCTCGGTTTTAAATTTTATTGCTCATAATTCTTCTAGATTGTTAATATTGTTTCTGTATTCCATTTTAATCGTTTATTGTGTAAAATTTAATCTTTTCCGGAAAAGGCACAATCTGATGGATATTTTGATATATATATTTTTTTTTCCGTGAGCGCACATCTCGTGTTTAGTATATATACCAAATTTCGTTGCATTCCGTTCACCCGTTTGCACTGTAGGATGTTCTTTATAGGAGGAGGGTGTGGTATTTAGAACCACCCTATATATATTGCAAAATTTTAAACCCAATCTAATGCCATATTTAGAAAATCTAACATAGCACATTGTAATTAGAACATATTACTACAATCAGAATATGAACATATTAAATTTTTGCATGAAAATTTTTACTAAATATATATATATATATATATTTTAAGAACATACTCAAGATTTAAATAATTTCTTTTACGCAATTTATTAGACATTTGTGCAATGTTACAATAAAAAATCGTGAAAATTGAGAATGTTAGCTTTGACGAAAACAAATAAACTTCAGAAACAAAATCATAAGTGTTTTTTACCAATAGTTTTATTTTCAATATATTTACTGCACTATAGTATAAGATAAATAAATAAAACTCATAGTTAAATCCTGTATGATTTTGCTTTATTTCTTATATTCTTTTTTACAAAAGACAACTCTATGAATTTCTGCAACAAATATTAATTTTTTGGAGTAAATCTACATATTTTACTAATAGTAAATTATGCAAAAGAAACTTGAACTTTAATATGCGCTTAATAATTAGTGAACACACTAGTATATCAAAAAATTTTCATTATTTTTTTTTCTTTGATTGTATTATATGTGTCCAATATATTATGCATTTTTATTATAAGTACAGTTGTTTTAATATCCTGCAAATTATAAACAGATATCTTTAAAAAATTTCTATTTTGTAAAAGGATGATTTATATCTCCATGTGTATATATCCTATTGGAATATACATGACTACAAATACTTAATAAATGAATAAATGGACTATCATAACTACATGCTACAGCTACAGCGCATTTAATTAATTTCTTTTATTTAGGTAACAATTCGTATTTAAAGAAAAAAAAAGTCATGAATAACAAAAAAAAAAAAAAAAAAAAAAAAAAAAAAAAATACAGCATAGCTTACCGTTAAATGCGATTATTATTATTATTATTATTATTATTATTTTTATTTTTTTTTTAAGTAGAATGTATGTTGCACCAAGTGAAACGGCAATTGAAATAGACTTTTTTCGTTTCTTTTTTTTTCCTTTTTTTACAAAAAAAAAAAAAAAAAAAAAAAAAAAAATCCTTACTTATTGGCCATAGAAGATTAAAATATACCAACTTTTTGAAATATAATTTTAAAGACACGAACGTACTTTTCTTATACGCACCTATCTGTACACTTTTATCATATATATATATATATATATATATATATATATTAATAAATGACACTTAATATTGTGCGTAACTAAACTAAACTATTGAAATATATATACATGTATATGTGTATGTATTAATATTTGTTTTGTATGCTTAATATCAAATATTTTGTATGCTTTTAATATCAAATCACTTTTAAAAGATTAAATATATATAAATATATTTTTTTAATTTAATAATACAAAAATGCGCTGAAAGTAATCGAAATATGTATAAGCTTATTTCTCTACTAAAAGTTACAAAAAGTTAAACAATTATAAATAAAATTTATAATTGTTTAACTTTTTGTGACTTTTTTTTTTTTTTTACTTTACTTCATAAATGCATGTGATATTTCTATCATAGTCCACATTTTTATTATTAGTATTATTATTATTATTTCATATATATATATATATATTATAAAAAAAATTTTTGTATAAATGTTAAGAGCTATTTATTTTCCTGTACTGCTGCATCAAAATAAAACTTCCTTTAAAAAATAATGAAGTTTTTTGCATTAAGAAAAAAAAAGCAATAATAATAAATAAAACTCTGACGCCTGAGTATTATCAGAGCTTCACGTTTAAATAATCCAGAAGCTTTAAGTACTGCTACTGTAAAACACTGTTAATAGTCCAGTGATAATAAAATTTGCTCGACTGCTTTCTTTGTTTATCGGATGGTAAATTAGATAAGCTTTTTAAATGCCCCGTTTAATCTTTTAATCTTGCTTGTCATTAGTCTGCGTTGAGAGCTTGATATTATAAACTCAAGGACTTCTTCTTTTCTGTAAAAAATAAATAAATAAATAAATAAATAAATAATAATAATAATAATAATAATAATAATAACGTGTTTATAATTTCATAATAGTTCAACGAGATAAACATAAACAAAAACAAAATTCAGTGTATTCAGGCTTTATTTAGACTTATTAAGTGTTCAATAAAAAAAAAAAATCTCCTTTAATATTATATACGTTTAGCTAGTCAAATATAAACAAATAAATGATTTTTTCAGCACGCATTTTAAAATATGTGCATGTAAATTAAACAGAGTGAAGAACAATTTAAAAATTCAATTTTAATATTTGGTTTTTTCAACCCTGTTTTCCTGAATACACATTTTGTAAAACTTTCAATACATTAAAAAAAGACATCAATTCAAATTTGAGAACTTTAAACATTTAACTTAAGAATCCGAATTTATTGAATGAATAAACAACAAAGAATAAACATGTCGAGAAAATAAACACGTTGGGGGTGATGTAATGTTTCTGTACGTCCTAAACAATAACAGAAATTTCCGTATATATACATACACACATACACACACACACACATATATATTCATATATATGTACATAAACACACACACATATACATATATATATATATATATATATATTAATATAAATAAAAAATATATATACATATACTTATTTATATACTTTGTGTAAATGCAGTCTGATCATTTTTCCAAAAAATGTAAATCTAAATTTCACATTATTATAAAATATTTTCGATTAATTCCATTCTATTTATTTAGTAAAAGCAATTAAGATAAGTAATTTAGTTGCCTGTATTAATTAATTCTGCAAGTAACAAGAATTTCTCAATTTTCTTAAGTAAAACAACAAAAAGAGAACACAAAATAAATAATAATAATAATCATTTTAAAATAAAGCAATTATATTTCATTACATTTTTAATAAATTATTTTGAAGAAATATGTGTGAAATAAAGTTTTCCTGTGTAGAATTTCATAGAATCCATTTGTTGCGAACTTTTATGTTGAAGAACAATAATCACGTACTTTATTAAACATAATGATGAAACGTGTCTGGAAGTAGATAAAAGGATTTATAAGATAATGCAACTCTATCATCTATCAATAGTGGAGAAGCTACTTTCTTGGAATTTTAAAATTTACTGCGAGGTTATATTTCTACACTTTAATGATACTTCAAGTCAATTAAGTGAAGACGTTTCTGTAGAGGATATATTTAACAAAAGATAATTCATAGGTTCCATCAATATTCTATTTTCAAAAACGCTTAATTTTAATAGTGACAGCCTGTGTATAAAATTGTTTGTAAATTATAATTTACATGAGATGATTTCCAGTAAAAATTTAGCAAAATTTTATTCGAAAATTATACATACCTATTCAAGAATAACAATGCATGAAAGTGTGAAAAGGAAAATTATAATATTAAAAAAAATTATAATATTCATTATTCGGACTAAATAATTATTTAGAATACGTGAGCATTTAGAACTATAATTTAAATTAAATGTATTCTTCTTTATCTTTCAGGAAACAAAACCAGTTCCCGATTATTTTATTTTTAAACCCTGTCTTCAAATTCATCCTTTCATCTTAATAAAATACATTGGTATTACTTAATGTTTTAATTGATAAAATTTCCTTCTCTAACGATAAAATATTTAAACAAGGTTTATGTATTATTATATTATTTTAAGAAATATATTTTACTTTTTAACGATCAACCATAGTTCATTTACATATAACAATGAAAATACATCCCTTAACAAAGTAACATCGACAAAATTTTAAGATAGAATAGAACAGTAATTAAAATAATAATAATAATAATAATAATAATAGTTTTAATAAATTTTAATTCATTCATGCTAAAAAAATTCCATTGTGCTAAAAAAATAGTTGTTTTTTATTCCTATTCCTCCACAATATTCTCGAGATTTTAGAAACTACCTTTCCAAACCCGAAATTATTTTTTGTGTGCATATTAAAAAAAAAAAAAGAAAAGAAAAGAAAACTCCGCATATTCAAAATTATGAAGTTTTTTTTTTTTTTTTTTTTTTTTTTTTTTATGTTTTCTGAAAGTTAATAAAATTCTCTTCTTGGATGTACTCCTAAACCTTCCAGTCATGTCAATGTACTTTTTGTTAAAGATGCGCCAAAATAATTATAAAAATTATCAAACTAATAAAATAAATTAGGTATTATGTAATTATTTCAAAAAAAAATAAAAGTAAAATTTTCCTCCTTTCTAAATATGTATATATAATTCTTTTTTTTTTTTTTTTTTTTTTTTTTTGTAATTGCACTAAACAAAAATCAGAGTATGCTGGATTTAATATAAGCTCAGATTTCTATTTAATACACACACACATATATATATATATTTCAGTTTATAAAATCAGAGATTATTACGTAAAATCAATTGTACTTGATGTCTATTATATATATATATATTATCATCCTTTTATCGATAAAAAAATATGTTTCTATAATAACATATTTTTAAATATCTATTTTCTATAATAATAAAAGTATTTTTCTTATAGAATATACGTACAAAAAGGAAGAATACTAATAATAGTACTAATCTCTAATAGAATTTTTTTAAAAATAGAATCTCTCTTTATCTATTTCTCTCTTAAATTGATTTACTTATTTAACTTTTTCTCATCGGGCATTTTCTGTAATATTCTAAATTGCTTTCATTTAAATCATTCGATGTAAAAGTGAATTTTTAAATTTTGGGCTACAGTAAACATAAATGTGCTTCAGCAATGATAAACAAAATACTATGAAATTACACGATTAAGACTTTAATACCATGTGTCAGATAAGATATATTTCAAAAAAATTGCCTATTCTTTTTCTGAAACTTTATTTTCTTTTAATGTATGTAATTTACTGTTTTATAAAATATTGTTGACAGTTAGTTTGACGTATTATTTAAGTTTTTGTATGAAAATCGGGTTTTCATATGTCTTCTTTTTATTGCAGGCTTTGCAGATTGTTTAAAAGAAGTATAAAAATTTATAAAAAGTGGTGTAGAAGCAAACTGATTGTTTAAAATATGAAAATGTCCTTCATTTTTTATTTATTTATTTATTTATTTAATTTATTTTTTATTTTATTTTATTTTATTTTATTTTTACTTTTACAAGCTTTATGTTTTTAATAAACCTTCAAAAGCGGAATTTATCGGAAAAATAATGATTTTTTTTTTTTTTTTTTTTAACGATGATACTTGAAGATATGATGAACTAATTAGATTATAACTTGTTCACACACAATGGCAAATATTTAAAGATTATTTAGTGCATTTTCTTAATTTACTTTTTTATTTTCTTTATTTTTATTTTTTATTTTTATTTAGGGTTTTTAAACCAAAGAAATGAAAATTTTCGGACAAATTTAAATACTTCAGGAAGGACTATAAACCGCAATCACAAAAATAACAATAATAATAACAATAAATTAATATTTGATTAATCATGACCATTTCTAGAAAAAAATGGTTTATTGTGCATGCGCAAGCCACAGAAAAAAAATCATTCATAATTTATACTTAAAGATACAGTTTTTGTCTTATTAATAAATAAAACATCTAAGGAAATATCGTTGATTATATATATATATATATATATATATATATATATATATATATATATATATATATAAAGAAAGAAATCGGTACATAGAAATTAACTTATTAAAATAAAATTACAACGATTTTTACCAAAAATGTTATTTTGAATTAGTTAATTGTGAAACTATGTAAATTGGTTCAAAACAAAAATACAATTGAATATTAGCACAAAAAATAATTAAATTATATTTTGAAGTGGATGCATCATTTACATTAATTAATTAATTAATTAATTAATTATTATTATTATTATTATTTTTTTTTTTTTAATTTACCTGTCTTTATTATTTATTAATATATTCTTTGAAGAAACCTTTTCTAAATAAATAAGAAAATAATGATATATGGGAAAATATGTTTCTATATGCTAACCTTTATTGAATTATGTATATTAATACCTCTCAATTTAAGAAATACGTTCATTCGTTTATGCATCAACTTAATTACATCATATAACATACATATAATGTAGATAAAATTACAAAATTTCTCATTAAGTGAAAGAAACACTATTACATTCCGTACTCCTTTCGTTAATATGAGTAACACAATGAAAGTAATATAAAATCGGCGCAATTATTTTCACATTTCATTAGTTCTATGTTCCACATATTTAGGTCATTTTTTGCAACTTAAATAACGATACTATTGAAGTTCGAGGTAATAAATATATATAGTTACATAAACTAAAAAGTAAGCACACTTAATTATATTATTGTTTATGAAAATATCATAAAGGATACCCCAAAGTCTCTCTTAATATTTTTCGACCGTCTACGGATGTTGCACTAAATTATATTGAATGGACGTCATTAATTCGGATATCCTTTATTTTCCATTTCTCTGTTAATGAATAAATAATACAAAGTTCTGTTATTAACTTCCTCTACAATTAATTACAGGGGTGTACACTGTTAAAAATTTGGTGTTAGTTTGAACCAAAAATTAAACCAACCACCGATGTTTTAGCATTTTACCATGATTTGGTATTTTCATGTTGTACCAAATAGTGGTATGTAAAAAAAAAAAAAAAAAAAAAAGGCCGCGGCAGGGATCAAATTGAAGCCCTTCTTGCTTCAAGTCATAAACTCTAGCGCTGAGTCACATTTTCTTGCCAGCTAATTCCCTTTCGTTGATTTTGATAAAAAAGGTTAAATTTTCTATGGTCTTACCTTGCCCCATGGGTGGTTTGCTGCACAAAATTTGCACTTACCCTAAGTTTTAAATAATGCACATTAATTTAAGCTTGGTTTGATTTAAAAAAGGATTTTACAGATACCTACTTCCTAGACTGTATAATTGGTTTTTCTCTCTTCTTATAAGGATATACTTCAATAAATTTCCTTATAGTACCTTAGTAAATTTTTATACATAAGTATACCATAGTAAATTTTTATACATAATGAATAGTTGATTTGTTTTTGTTCAGTAAATTTAATACATTTCTAAACAGGCGAGGCTGAAAAATACATTTTTCAAAGAACTGACTTAGATGCTCTTTAATTAAAGGAATCATAGATCATATATAGCATGACTTTGTCAAGTGTAAATCAAATAAATTAACTATGCATACGATTCTCAGAAGAAGAGAAGGTTCACCGAACTACTACTGAGAAATATCCTAGGTATTCGTAAATAATACACCGTGATATGTTACGAAATATTTTAGAAAAAAAAAAGAATCAAAACGCTGTGTTATAAACCTTTAAATAATAATTTGTTCGTTATCATCATCATCATCACCTTCAGGGATTACGCTGGGAGCCTGTTTCGGCTTCATGGTCTAACCACCCTTTTCTAGGTCTTCCGCGGTCTCGCTTGTCCTTTGGAATGTTGTAGAAAGCAGCTCTCGGTTGTCTTCCAAATGTCATACATTGGACATGATTTTTCCAATTGGTGCGGTATACATTGATCTTGTCTATGATGTTAAAATCTTTTAATTCTCTTCTAATATCTTCATTCCTAATTTTGTCCATAATTGTACAGCCATTTAGAGGTCGTAGATACCGTATCTCTGCTGCCTGGATCCTGCTTCTCTCTTGGGCTTTCAGGGTCCATGTCTCTGAGCCCTACAGAAAAAAGAGCACTGCCATAACATAGCAAAACTTCAGCTGTGTTTCTATTCTCGTTTTATTTTAGTTTTCTTATAAGAGTGCCACAAATGTGTTGGGATTTGTGTAGTTTTCTTTGGGAATCGTTATCATAGTCAAAGGTAGTTTCACATCCCAGATAGGTGAAGTGTTGTACTTGTTCGATAATATTATTATCAATAACGATTTTCGTTCTTACTGGTTCTGTGCCCTTAAATGCCATTGTTTTTGTTTTTGAAATGGACATTTTCATATTATAGTCTTGGTATATTTTATGAAGTACATGGACAGAACTTTGAAGGTCATCTTAATTTGATTGAATTATGATATGGTCATCTGCAAACAATAGTGTATTTACACAAGTTGACATATTCAAATAGATACCAGTATTTATTGATAATTTCCACGTTCGTATAATATCATCAATAAAAATACTGAAAAGGATCGAGGATCGAGGATATACCACAGCCTTGTCTAACTCCTTGGTTAATTTCAACTTCTTCCGTATCATCTAATATTTTGGTATAGAGTTTGGCATGCTTGAATTAAGTGTCTTGGGATGCCCCTCTTTTCATTATAATCCATCTTTCTCTATCGACACGTTCAAAATATTTTTCATAATTTATGAAGATAATATGTATTTCAAGATTGAATTTTAGGCGTTTCTCAGTTATTTGTTTTACAACAAAAACATCATCAATACAAGATCTGCCTCGTCTGAAACCAGATTGTTCTTCTAGAAGTAGTGAATCCATTATCGTCATTATGTGCATCATCACTGTACGTGCACACATAGGTGCTATTAAGCAAACTAATTCCTCTATAATTTCCACAGCAGTTTCTACCTTCTTTTTTGAAGATAGAGGTGATTTTGGCTGTTTACCATTCTGTAGATATTTCACATTTTTTTCAGCAGATCTTAAATAAATGTAATAACTTCTCATGTAATAAAGAACCTCCATATTTGATAAGTTCAGAATTTATATTATCAGTGCCATAAGCTGTTCTGTTTAAAGTAGTCTTCATGAATTCCTGTAGTTCGCTTATTTCGATTACGTCCACATTTTCGTCTACTGTTTCGATTTCCACATTCATAGGAGCAGCTGAGTTGTACCGAGATCACTGTAATGCTTAACCTATTCTTTCTTTCTAATAATGTCAATATTTGCATTATTAGAAAGTTATGTAGAAGTAAATTTTACCAATCGATTGTGACAATGATTTATTTTTGTTCCTCTAAAGAAAAAGAAAAAACGTTAAATCCTTAATGAGTTACACGTAAATTCATTTTCAGAATCTTATATATATATTAATTATTGCTTTAACTTCTGACAAATGTATACATAACATTTAAAAAACTAGTTGGCATAGGTGGACTCTGCTCAGTTCCCCATCATATTCATGTTCTCATAAATTTCGAGTGCAGGAATATTATAATCATGTTAAGAGAAATGAATTTAACCAAAGCTTGATACAGTAACAGAATGAAATCCCCGCCTAATAGGCTATCCATCGTATACTGCAATATATTTATCTTATTCTAATCTATTAATTTATTTTATCAGGGTCAATTCCGTTGCTTAGTTTTCACGCTACTATTTACAATGCAATAATCCTCAAAATTCATACTTATATGAAAAATTTACAATTTCTCTATGTTGATAAAATCGTAAATTACGAATAATTTACGAAATTTTCCTGTTAGAATATTTGTATTCAATCATGTTCAAACAAATATCATAAATGTAATTTTGAAGTTGTCTGATGTATTTATGATCCTCAAAATGGAAGTTTATGCTCAATTTTGCCTTATGCTGACATGTTAAAAAAATCGCAAATTCCAAATAACTTACGAATTTTTTAAATTGGAAAAATCATAGTCTATGATATTCATGCCTGTATCCTAAATAATATTTCGAAAGTGGTTTTACATCTTTACGATGAAAATATCCCTCAAGATTAACGTTTATGTGAAATTTTGCTCTATTCTGCCATGTTAAGAAATTCGTAAATTTACAATAACTTACGAAATTTTTATATTGGAAAATTTATAGTCATTAATATTCATGCCTGTGTCGTAAATAATATTTCAATAGTAGTCTGACATCTTTACGAGGAAAATATCTCTCAAAATTGACGTTTATGTGAAAATTTGCCCTATACTGCCATGTTAAGTAAATCGTAAATTCCAAATAACTTACGAATTTTTTAAATTGGAAAAATCACAGTCTATGATATTCATACCAGTATCCTAAATAATATTTCGAAAGTGGTTTTACATCTTTACGATGAAAATATCCCTCAAGATTGACGTTTATATGAAATTTTGCTCTATTCTGCCATGTTAACAAATTCGTAAATTTACAATAACTTACGAAAATTTTATATTGGAAATTTCATAGTCATTAATATTCATGTCAGTGTCGTAAATAATATTTCAAAAGTAGTCTGACATCTTTACGATGAAAATATCTCTCAAAATTGCTTTAACTATTGCTTTAACTTCTGACACATGTATACATAACAGTTAAAATATATATCACTTTGCATGTGTTTGATTACGTGCAATTTATTTTGTATGAATAAATTAGTCTTTTTTATTTACATTCCTATTTATATTTACGATAAATTATTTTAATAACATCTGATTTTGTTTAAGACAGAGAAACCGATTTCATGTATTTTACATAATGGGAGTAAACTAGTATCACAGATATTCAATTATACTAAATATGTTTTACATATATTTTTATCGATAAACTGAAATACCCAGCCCGTATTCAGATATTATTATGTATAACAAACGCCATCTTATATCTATTGTAAATTCTCAGCAAATTAACAATGATATAAATAGTAATTAGGCTGCATACAGTTTCGTTTTCGACGTTTCGGTAAAACATTTAAATATAGTTCATTCTTCCTATATTGGAATATTTGCGTGCACGTATTCTTCTGCACGTATCATTTCTTATCTAAATAGTTTCAAATCTTTCGAACTTATTAACACGCTTTTATTTGCGTCAACTGTATGTATGTTTGTATGTATGTTTGTTTGTATATTTGTAACCGCTCTGGCAGCAAACAAAATATCTATATTGTAAAAAAAGACTTTCTCTGCGTGAACGCTGTGGCTCTGAGATAAAGCTCCGTGCTACGAAACTAAAGGTCTAGCGTTCGAGCACAGTCAGGGGAGATTTAAAAAAAAATGGTTTTTGTTTAATTCTAAATTATTTTAATTAAAGATTTAAATGTATGTAAATATTATGGTGTGTGACTCATACGATTTTCTCTAACCCTGCATTTTAATGCTAAGATAGATATTTTGTGCTTTTTAGTTCACAAAGCGTGTTCTTTAATTTTTTAAAACAATAATATTATTTTAAGACGTAACATTAAAGAGTGTAAAACTTTCGCAAATATAAGGTTTCTACTTTTTCAAGTACTTTTCATAAAAGTTATTTAATATATTTTTTTAATTAAACAAAATGCGATGTGTTTACATTTTGCATAAGTATTAAATAATATAATGGATATCCATTTTATAATTAAATCTTAAATATTATTATTATCATTTTTTTTTTAGTTTCAAGTTCAATAAGTTTATTGTTATTCACAGTGAATTTGAAACAAATTTAATTTTATTAAAAACGAATTTTCCTCACATATCTTATTCAGTAATATAATATACACACACGTACACACATACATATACATATATCTTAAACCAGAATTTTTGGAACCAGTTCGCAGTTAAAATATTTCTTATCCAAGATATCATTAGGTTAAGTCTTGTAATACTTCCATTAATTATCTAATTCTTACTAATTTCTGTTTTAATTTCGTATGAGCTTATTATTATTATTTTTTTTTCTGTTTATTACATAAATTGTTAAAAAGCTTGTGGTAGATATGTCTCACTGGTCGCATGTTTTTCCAAGATTAAAAGTATTCCAATTCAGTTTTTGAAATAGCGAATTTTTATTTCTTTTCAAGTTATAAACTAATCTCTACTTATAAAATGTCGTTCAATATATTCTTCTAACTAAACGGAAAGTTATATAGTTATATTATAAATTTCTAACAGAAATAATCCAAAATAAACTATTTATTAATAACTTTCATACATCGTGAGAACACGTCTTTTCATTTAGATAAGCTTTTTTATTTATTTATTTATTTATTTGTTATTATTATTTTGTGCAATAATAATATACTGCCTCTGTATTTATCCCCTTCGTTAAATATTTGATGTAAATGTTTGTTAATCTCTCTCGATCTCTCTCTCTCTCTCTTTTTTTTACTTTCCGATCGCTATAGTAAGGAAAATATTGTAATCATGCCAAAAATCCGAATTTGAAATTTTTACTTTCCGATCACTATAGTGAGGAAAGTATTGTAATCATGTCAAAAATAAGAATTTGAAATTTTGATGTTTCTATACGTTTCGAGGTCCCCTGAGCCCGTTTTCAGTATTTTACGATGATGTATGTGTGTGTGTGTGTGTGTGTATGTGGGAGTGAACACACTAGCTTCTAAACGTTTCGTTCGAATAAGCTGAAATTTGGTACGTATATTGTAAGTCACCATAGTACGAACCCTATTCATTTTGGTGAATCTAGCACTTATAGTTTTTTTTTTTTTTTTTTTTTTTTTTTTTTTTACAATGACACCAGGAAAATTTCTTTATCATTATGGCCTATGAGGCCAAATTTTTAAAAGTGTCATAGTGTCTAATCGCCTTCTTAATCTGAGTGAAATATTTGTACACATGTTATAGTTCCCAGTTGCACAAACTGTACAGATGTTGGTGAATTTAGCACTTAGAGTTTTTTTACAGGGGCACAAAGAAAAATTCTTTATCATTATGGCCCAATGGGCCAAATTTTGAAAAGTGTTATAGCGTCTAAACGCCTTATTAACCTGAGAAAAGAAATTGTACACATGTTATAGGTCAGAGTTGCCCAACTGTATAGATTTTGGTGAATTTAGCACAGTTTTTTTACAGGGACACAATGAAAAATTATTTATCATTATGGCCTATGGGACCAAATTTTTAAAAGTATGATAGCATCTAAACGCCTTATTCAATTGAGCTGAAAATTTATATGAATATTATAAATATCTGTTGCCCTAACTATAAGCATTTTGGTGAATCTAGCATTTACAGGTTTTTACAGGGACACAACGAAAAATTCTTTATTATTATGATCTATGGGCTCAAAGTTCAGTAGCAGCAAATAAAACATCGTGTAATAAACGGAGAAAAATACTTAAACGCTCTATTATGATTTTTTATATTTTGTTTGCTTAACAACTCCTCTTTCTTTACTTTATCTACAAAACTGTTAATTACTCAATGTTCGGAAAGTCCAGTGGAGTCTTTCCAGATTTTTTAACTTCAGGATCGTTTTTCGAATGAATATAATGCTTGCAAAAGCATTGAGAGGAAATTAAGAAGACCTATGAATATTTAACTTAACCTTTTACAAATGAAAAGTAAGAGATGAAAAATTGTATTTTTTACAAAAATTTTAAAATATATAGGCCGTAAAATACAGTAAAATCTCCTCCTCCTTCTTTTTACTTGAATTTATTTTCTTCTGAAAATTCTGAAAAAAGCGCCCTCTTACTCTCAGAAATCTATGAACGACGGTTAACTAAAAGGTTAATTAGTTAATTAGTTAATTAATTATTTTATTTTATTACTTCAAAATAATATGTATACATGTGTCGTTTTACAATCATATTTATTTCCGCTCTGTTTTAGCATGAAAATACTTGTAATTTCTGCAATTTTACAATTTTTGCAGTTTATCCGCCCCCGCCTCAAATATATATTTCTTTAAAGGGGGCAATTGAATGGTATTTTACAGTAAGCAAAAGTGTAAAGTTTAATGAAACTTAAAAAAAAAAAAAAAAAAAAATCCAGTTTAATAGCGATTTTTTGTATAATATTTCCTCACAAATTCAAACAAATGTGATACACATAATAGAGGTGGACCGTTATAAAATCTATCAACTGGAATGAAATGAAGCACTTTAGAATACCTTTTGAAAACCATCATATAGTACCGTGGTATATTCCATCTTTAATTTTCTAATTATCCCATAACTGTTTAATCTGTCTTAAGCCAAGCGGGAAATATCAAAGATGGATACTTCTAAATTAAATCTAATCTCGAAAACGAAATATTAATGCACGGGTAAAATTAGCAGCATCAAATCTGTTAAAAACATACATGTGGCAGAAAAAAATATATTTTGAATAAAAAAAAAAAAAAAAATAGTTTTATTTATTCTGAAGATTTAATAAATGTGCAGATTGATTCATTAATTATGATTTGATCAGAATTCAATTTTTAATGTGAAACTACTATTGTATTCGATAAAAATAATATGAACACTTTTGATTACCAAAACCCACACTAAGTAATAATTTCATCCAAAAAAGACACCATCGTGCGTATAAAAATTTACTTTTGCTTCAAGAGAATGCATCAGTGCACAAATCTACTTCAACCGTATATATGGAACCTAAAAAGAAAAATAAATAAATTAATGTTTCACTAATTTAAGTTTTCGGGAAAAAACTCAAGTCATGAACGCCAGATAGAGCTCGTTAGGGTTCGTTGCTCTTTTAGTATAACCATATATATAGAGAGAGAGAAAAAGAGAGAGAGGTTAAATATTTTATTAAGATAAATATATGCATGGAACAGCAAATCTCACATTTTATTAAGCAATTTCGAGACAAATTATAAGTTTTAATGTTTTTTTTTAAATATAATTAATTCTAAATTTTATAATTTAGAATTAATTATATTAAAAAAAAAACATTAAACTTATAATTTGTCTCGAAATTGCTTAATAAAATGTGAGACAAAATGATTTAATATCTTTTTAATGTTCTTAGAATCCCATTATACATCTTCCTTCTTATGATATATTAATGATTAATTTTTTAACTTTTATAAAAAAAAAAAAAAAAAAAAAAAAAAAAAAAAAAAAAAATCCTATATGATTGTAAATTATTAAATCAGGGAAAGAAACTGGATTTAATTACTTTAAATATAATTTTATCTTCCGGGGTTAAATTTTATTATTTAATTCCAGCATTTAATAAAAAATAGCAGTAACTTCCGTAAAAGCGATTTAAAGCAATAAGTTACTTAAATAAAGTATTTCCGTTTTTAAAATATTTTCCACTTTAACTGCAATGTAAATTAAAATGTCCCATTTAATATTCATATTTTAAGTGTCGTTAATTTGCTTTAAGTGTTTCACATCATTAAGTCAAGCATGCTAATTTCCCTCTTATTTATTTAATGGAGGGTCTACGATATTGAAATGTAATATATAATATATATTTATATATAAAAAAAAAATGAATTCCATAATATTTCATACATTTAAAATGGGTTTTTCGTTTATTTTTAGAAGCATAAGCACAATTCAAAGATTTTATTAACTAACAATGCACTAATTCTAAATTGATTTATTACAATCAAATCATTTAAAAATATATTATATTCAAATGGGTCATATAAGTTTTCAAAATCCATTTTATTTAAATACATTAAAATTATATAGCGAAAAATATTTTTAATATATCTATACATAATTTACAAAGGGATTTTTATCGCAATGAATACATTTATGGAAATGAAGCAGAAGGAATGTAAAAAGAAAATCGTACGTGATTATTTAAACAATTGAAAAAATAATTCTGCCAAATATATATCACGTATATCTATATAATAACATAAAATATTTTAAAATGAAGTGGAAGAAAATTTATACACATGAACATAAAAATGTAGTTTATATTAGTTTTAAACTTCTTCAATTTGTGCTCCTTTTTAACATTGTTTTAATATTATATATTATTTGAATAATATATTTTATTTGCATAAAATTTGAATTAAGTTCTAATACGTGTAAATATGAAATGAAAATAAAAACAACGTTAAAAAAGGAACACAAATTAAAGATATTTTAAGACTAGTTCTTAAACGTCTTTAATCTGTTCCCTTTTAAACATTGTTTTATTTTTTCTTCAATGTAAATAATACAAAATATTTCCTGTTATCTTAGAAATATTAGGAAATACAGTTGTGTTAATTTAAACTCATTATTCTAAATTTAATTACAAATTGGCGGTTTCTTATTTTATCCTTACTAACCAACATGCTTTAAAAAATATAAAATGAAAATATCTGAACACAATATCAAAAATAAGATAATACGGTGTCCAATTTCAGGAGAAGCCGTACGAGCGTGTCTTTTTTGTCAAATTTCCACTGACATGAACAACTTGGTTTACATCTCTATGATGGGTATCACATGGAGTATGTATGCATGTATGTATATATATATATATATATATATATATACAAACAATTGATAGTATAAAAAATGATAGTTTATTTTTATTTAATTTTTATTTATTTATTTTTATTTTTATTTTTTATTTTATTTTTTAGAAAAAAATATTTAGTAGTTGAAAAAGATATGTAGATCTACTTTCGAAAGGAATGAAGTATTAAACTGTCCTTTAAAGATTTTTCAATAATTTTCATTTTTTTTTTTTTTTTTTTACTTAGTTGAAATATTTTAAGTACATTTTCAAAAGCAACACATTAAGCATAATTACAGTTTTTACGAAATTAAATCTAGATACGCGTCTTTTCGTTACCGAAAATTTCATAAAAATACAGTTAAATTTCATTTTGTTACCTATGGTAATAATAGTTATAACGATAAAGCCGGTAAAATCTTGTTTAAATATCTGAATTCAGTCTTAAAAGTGATAAATTCTAATGGCAACTGTAACATTATTAACAATTATAGAATAGTTTACCCAGAAAGCATTACTTCAGTAAGTACACGCGATTTTGAAAATTTGTTTGGAAGCATTCCGCACAATTTAGTGATAAAATTTTTGAAAGCATTTATGAGGAATTTGGCAATTACTTAAATTGTGAACAAGAATACAGAAATACATATCAGGACAAACTCGAATAGTCATTAGAAAATGGAAAATTGAAAACACGCCCATTATAAACATAGAACCCGCTTCAGCTAGTAGGTCCACTTACCAGCACTTAAATGTCGCCCAATATGGAACAAAAATCCTTATGTAGGCTTGCAATCCAGAATACTGGAATGTTTATTGAATAAAAAACAGGATAGCGGTTACCAGTTAGTATGTTTTTGAGATTTTTCATAGCCAGATTCAGGTCCAATTTGTTATTGCATACCGTTTTAATTCTGTTTTTTTTTTGGGTGAACATAATATTTTTTAAAACTTTAAGACTAATACTGTAGAACCAATAAACCCAATAAACCAGTTATTATCTTTTTTTTTTTTTTTTTTTTTTTTTTTTAATCCAGGAAAGAAGTTTGGTCTTATGTTAGGTCTACGGTAATTTAGCAATACATTTTGAAGGAAAACTAAAAGTATGGCTTAGAAATGTAATAAATATAAAATTTTTTGGGTGCTCAAAATACATATATTCATAAAAAAAATACTTTTGATTATTCATTACTTTCAATGTAAATATGCGGAATAATTTCATTTGTCTCCTTAAACTTACATCAAACTAGCTGTATTTTAGTGGTTTAAGAGTTAGAATCGTTTAAGGTGCTTATTTGTATTTACGTCTTTATATGCAGAAAATAATGGGTATGAGTTTATGAGCAATTTTTGTCAGAGTAATCATGTTTGAAAAAAAAAGTAACTTTTTAATATTTAAATTTCTTTCTTAATATAAAACGTGTTAAAAATATTTTTAAATATTCCAAAATTCCATAAGAAAAGTTCCTAGTTTTAGAATTTATTTATTTTTTTAAACGGATTATAAACAAAATTTACCAATAAAATAATATATATATATATTACTAAACAGAAATTAGGACATAATAATTTATTTCAATACCAAATAATCAAAAACGCAAAATTTGTGTTAAGTGTTTATTTAACAATCGTACATTTTACATTTAGTCATTTAGATAAAGTTCTAAAAGGCGTTTTATATTTCGTTTCCAATAGAACTTGTAAAAACTAATTTAGGCACTGTTCGTATGGCTCATTTAAGTTCAAAGCGGTAAAAGCATTATCTATAAATTTAAGTAGAAATCTCATGTAATTTAATGCTTTAATGTGTACAGACTTTCATTGTTACACATCATTAGACAAAGCTTTACTAATTATCCCCATTTCTGTTTAATTTAAGTTATGTCTTAGCCGAGTATTTTGATATTATGTTGATACTTTCGAAAATCATTTGCCGTTATATTTCATAATGCTTCTCATAGGTGGGAAAATAAAATATATGATTTATTTTTCCAGTTGTGATTATGAACCCGATAACTTTTAAGTATTCATACATTTCCAGAATTCAAAAGAATATTACTTTTGTATCTTATGATACTTTGTAACTAAAACCGGGACTTTTGTACATGATACCCTATATATATATATAAGTTCTCTTTGCTGCAGTTTGCTGTCAGAAATTTTTTGTAATTCAGAAAAATACGTTCTATCAACGGAAAAATTACGTTTATAGAACGCATTTTTTCTGAATTACAGACAAATTCTGGCAGCAAACTGCAGTAAACAGGACTTTTTTTTGACAGTGTACACATACTGTTAGTTTTATTTGCTCATCAATTTTTTACCTTATTCCAACGTTTTGTATATGTTACTGAGTTTTATGACAAATATAGAATCAAAATTTAACATCTCGACTGTAATTCTTAACAAAACTGTATTTTATGATTTTAGATTTTGTAAGTTACACAGGGAAATATAACTCTTGAATCGTCATATTGTACTTTTTGTCATAAATAAAAGAAATAAAGAGCAGACGATTTTTCTTTTAAAAAACATTTACTTTTTAAGCACAATAAATAAAGAAAGGAACTTGTTAAAAAAAAATAATAATAACAATAATAATAATAATAATAAAATTTATTTTGCCTATTTCGATTATTATAAAAAAATATTAAATAAAAATTATCTGTAATTAGCTACATGAATAAAAACCACTAAATTAAATAAATATTTAAACACATTTATTTTTTTTTATTATTTAAATGATGTCTGATAAAATCGTCTCAACACACTAAAAACTATAATAGTGACCTGATAAATCTAACATTTTCTTTATTTATATTTAATTCATTAATATTTAAAAATGCATCTAAAATTGTTTCAGGTAGTGCATTTAATAAATAAAGTTTAAAGTATCAAAATATCACTATTAACTGTTTATTGCATTGAATTATAAAAGAAAAGTCAATTTGTATAAAACAATAGCGTAAAAAATACCGTGTCACGAAATTTATCAATGTATAAATACAATTTTTATTTAGCAATTAAAATAATATGAAAATTTTGCTTACTTGGCCTAATATTACCAATAAAAACAGTTTTTAATGTTAAATAAATAATAAAACTTTAATAAACATAAATTTTTTTGCTTATAGTGACATTATAATCCATCATTTCACGGTACGAAAAGCAAATTTATATTATGTATAGGGAAGGAAATATTAATTTTTACCTCTTTATGTATTATTCCTAACTTTTATGTGGTTTTCTAAGAAATTTTATTACATTACTTCTAGAGATAAAACATTCTTATATGTCACATATAGCAATCGATTATCGATATCTTTATGACATAACGTCTTATATGACTTATTTTCATCAATGACTGAAGATATTTCCTACATAAGTTACGTTTAATGATTATTAATAATTGTTTTTAGCATTAATTATTATTATTTTTTTTAATGTATCATACATTGTGTAATAAAGTTACGACTTTTTTACTTATCAAATTTACAGTTCAAAAGTACCTCAGGTTTCAACGAGTCGTAAAGTAACACTAAATTATATATATATATTTAATTAAATGAAATATCATTAACTGTAGTGTTTATTTTGATGGCCATCAATCATTGAACATGAATTAGAAAAACAGCTTTATGATTCTTGCGAAGTGTCCAGACAATAACACAGTGTTAATCCAAATAACAGGCATTTTCTTGTAGATATTATGATGAATTTATTATACACGAATTGTTGACTTATTTAACACAGCTATAGGTGATTATATAAGCATTTTATTATAAAAATGTTAGATAGAATTGGGATAATTAAATAATTTGGAGTGGGAGCCCAAAAGGACGACGACACTTGTTAAGTCATGATGATGAAGTGACGCTTCGATTTCTTGATTAATTTCGCCAGAGCTCTAGTCGATGCCAAATTCAAAACGTAGAGAAAAAATGGTTATAATTGTGTTACATATAAATACATACAATTTTTGAAAAGTTTACCACATGATTATAATTCAAACGGTCCTCACTAAACGCCAAAACACGCCAGGAGAACCCGGAACTTTTGAGCAAAAATAACACACCATGTTATGAGACCATGAATCCACTTATGACGACCAAACTGCATTTATTTGTAAGATGAAAAGAAACGGAATTAGGAAAAGTCAAAACAAGCTATTGTAGATCTTCATTAAAGTTACAGAATTAATAATATATGATCAAAGGTTTCGATAGAGTTGCAATAAGCAAAATAGACATATGTAGGAAGAGGGAGAATGTAAAAATTTAAAGAACATACTTTATGTGAATTTAAGTTGCAATTTAGAAGTTATAAACATGCGTTCGTTACATATTTTATTTTATTTTTATTTTTATTTATTTTAACTTTAATTTTTATTATTATTTATAAATGAAAATATATTTTTCTAGAATATAATCGACATCACATTAACAAATACATTAATTTTATTATCTAAAATATTTTATCCTTTACTTTAATTAAAATTTATATAAAATTAGTCTTGTAGTCTCTCTCTCTCTCTCTCTCTATATATATATATATATATTGATACGCTATTTTAAAGTAGACGTCATATAAAAGTCGCTTTAAAACTTCTTACTACACCTATTATATATATATATATATATATATATATATATATATATATATATATATATATATATATATATATATATATATGTGTGTGTAAAATATTAAACTACTTTTTAAACATATAATATACAACGTATATTAAACAAAAGTAACTTATAACAAACTTACAAGTAAACCGAAAATTGCACTACTAAAACTGAAGTGAAACTTAAATCAAAAACATAGAAAAACAAAATAATAATAAGCTGTCAAAAATGCTTAGCACGGCTTGAGACATACGTGCGCAGTTTCAGCATGCTTGTATAAGATCTCAACTCTCCCCCTAGGCAGACAGTTTAACTAAAATGCACAGTTAAGGATAATATCAAAATGAATAATAAAAGGTAACAAGCGAGAATTAATCAAAATTTACACAAACTGGCGCATAAATTTTATTAAATTTCTAGTTAAATAACTGGGAAAGTCCACAGCCACAACAGATCAACTCAACCCAATTATATCCAGGTAATTTCTACAGCCATATGAGACCATCTAAATTAATTACAAAATAAAGTATGTTTAATTTAAAAAATATATAAGTAAAAAAAAAAAAAGGAATATCTCACCGTTATTTATATATTATAATATTGAAACTAACGTAATAGATGTAGATATTTATGAAGGTTTAATTGGAGAAATGGAACGTATCTAAATATCTAAATACACACGCACACACACGCACACACACACACACACACACACACACACACACACACACACACACACACACACACACACACACATATATATATATATATATATATATATATATATATATCCAGTGTTTTAAATACTTCTCTATAATGAAACGATGTAAAAAATCTATAGGATAATCATTTTCAACAGCAATATTAAAGAAGCTTTAAATACCTATAATATTATCATGGTAATTGTCTTTTATTTCGGGGAAGACAGTTTAAAATGCTATTTATATTTACAACTAATATTAGAGTTCCAGTGTATTAATTTAATCATATTAAATTCAAAATTATCTCTTTTTTTTAAAATAGTAGGTACCATTTCATTTTCAACAATATTTAAATCTAGGTCCATAAAATTAGTTATAAAAGATTAAAATAATAAGTTATAAAAGATTAGTTATGAAATTGGTACTATTTAGTTTTTAGTAAGAAGTATAATAATACAGGCCTACAAAATTAAAGTTGACAAAATTTGATTTGATGATTTTAGCTGAACTTTATATATTTTGATGTGTTGAAACCGAAAATGCAGCCCATTTTTCTCTATCACGTACAGATTTTTGCCAATACGGGGTGCTTACCGACTCAATTTCTTACATGTACCATCATAAAAATAGGTTGGTTGGTTGGTATGGTTTTACGTTGCACTAGTGCTGCGCTGTTACAATGGTAGGTATCCACGATTAATTAATCATGAAGACATACTTTAAAACTTACCATATAATTATATTGGTGGAAGAGTAATGGAAGAAATTATATAGGTTGGCACCCTGTATTGACAAAAATCTATACGTGATAAAGAAAAACTGACTGCTTTTTCGGTTTCAGCATACCAAGAAACATAAAGATCAGTCAAAATTATAAAATCAAAATTTTACATGTCGATCTGTGTAATTAGTTTTTATATCAATGTGTGAGTTTTGGGTGGATGGGGCAGACCCCCATCTTAACCAAATGTCTCAATTAACTAAATGTACTAACTCAATATAAATAACTAATGAATATATGAGCACGAGACGATTAAGCAAGATAAAATAAGATATTTATTCAACTTGAATAAAAGGAAGACTAAACTGGCTTGATTAACTCAATCAGCGTAAATTAAGTACTTTAGGAAATGGACATAATGCAAATAACAGAGGTATGGAACCAATCAAAATAACACGATGCAATCGGCAGTGCTTATATAGGTCCGCAGGTGTATATGAAAGCTGTTAGATCGATTACTGCTTCTACAATGACAGGTTATCAAGATTTAAGCGACTTTTAACATAACGTTACGCTACTTTTAACATGGTGTTACATTTTTTGCACGAAAGAGGGGTTATATCATTTCCAAGGTATTTATGAAAGTTGGGTTTTTAAGTACGATTTTTGAGTACATTTTACGAGTGTACCGTGAATATCAGGAATACAGTAAAACATTGAATCTCCGACATCGCTGTGGCCGGAAAAAGGTCATGAAAGAACAGGACCAGTGACGACTGACGAGAATCATTAAACATGACAAATGTGCAACCCCTTCTCAAATTGTTGCAGATTTGAATGTTGGGGAACCAACAAGTGTCTGCGTAAGATCTGTTCAATGAATAATCACTGATATAAACTTTGAGAGCGGAAAGACTAATCGTGTTCCGTCCGGTGTACAATTTATTTTTAGCTCTTCAGTGTACGGATATAATTCAGACTAAGACACAATAGCTTAATTTTCCAATTATTTCATGAAAATTTCGTAAAATATTTTTTAAATGCTGCACTTTTATATGCTTAAAATTTTAAATTAAAAAATTTACATATCATAACAAAAAATTATAGATAAATTTTGCTTTTACTTTATTTGCGAATCACATGTATCCATGTAACTGCTTGAATACAACATTTATTTTATCATTTTATGTAATAAATGCCTAATAAACTCAGTTTTATTAGTGTAAATGTTTTGGCATTAATCTTTGTACAAATAAAAGACGTAATACAGATTCATTGATTTCAGTACACTTAAAAAATGCGACTCTTTATATTACATAATATTTTATATTTAAACAAACCAAAACAAAACACACACACACACACAATAATAATAATAATAATAAAAATAATAATAATTTTGAATACATTAAGAGCATTATTTAAACAAAATGAAACAACAACACATGAGAGATATATATAACACACTCATATTGATTAAAAAAAGAAAAAAGTTTTATATTATTGCTTCTTGTTTACTATTCGTATATGTACATATAATGCTCTGAATCTCTTTTTTATACTGGAAAATAAAAATCAGTTATCTTTAAACGGAAAATTAATTTTTCTACACAATGATTAATTTTTATTTAAATACTTTTTTTTTCTTTATACTGCTTCAAGATAAAAATTTAAAAATAGCTTTATTAAAATAAAGTTATCCATTTAAAAATGAATCATTGAATTAAAAATTTCATTCTTCACGAATTTCATTTTTATAAAAGAATTTTTAATTATTTGTTTTTTATTTTATTTATTGTTTTAGATATTTTTAGAGTATTTTAAATTTAAAGGTAAAAATACTTTCCATTGCGAAAATTTGGTTTATTTTTGTTACTTTAATTCACCTATGGAGAATAGTTTTGCTATTATTTTTGTTATTTGTAAATATGAAATTCATAAAGAAATTTTACAGAAGAAAATATTAACGTAATCACATTTCGATAAAAAAAAGTAATCGATTCAAAATAAATCTATATAATAATAATAACAATATATATATATATATATATATATATATGGATTTTTTATTATTACTTTTTTTATAACATATGCCATTATATTTTTAAAAAAAATGTGTTTCTTGTATCATATTATTTATATTCACTTATTCACATTTCCACAATAATATTTAAAGTAAATTTGACGCGCAGTGAAATGTTTTTTTTTTTTTTTTTTTTTTTTTTTTTTTTAATTCTTCTAAAATTTTAAACAATTTAAAATAATTGCAAATTAAAATAATAAGTAGAACTTAAATTGTATTTCACTGATATTTTAATTTTTAATGTTATTAATTTGCGAACAAATCGTTTTAAAAATTGTTTCAATTTATTTCACTCAAAAATCTTTTTTTTTTTTTTATTTTTTTTTTTAATTATTTTATTTATTTATTTATTTATTTTTGTTGTTTGTTATGTGGAAAAAAAAATAATGTTTAAAGTAACTTTTTTTATTCTGAGAAAACACCATGAGTTCTTGGAATTGTATAATGTTAAAAAATTCAGGGTTAATTTCAGGGCCGTATCTAGCACGGGGCAATCGGGGCAGTGCCTAGCGCCTCGAGAATATAGGTGCCCCCCAGTTAGATGAAAAAACATACATTTCTTAAATTGGTAATTTCGATTAAAAAAAGAAATAAATAGAAATAAAAATAAAAATTCGAAATTGAAATTGAAAAATAAAATATGACCGAACTGTAGGAGGCTAGTTTTTTACAGACCTTACTGTGAAGTACGACGACTTTCCTTTGCGAAGAAATTTTTCGAAAAATTTCGTCTGATTTTATGAACAATTAGAAGAAAGACATGCGTTGTGTATGAACTATATAAAATTTGAAGTTTATATAAATGACACAACGTTACTGAATGAAACGCTACTGACACATAAATATTTTTTGCACTCTTAATTGCTAGCTAAATAATTTAGTATTTGATGATTGGCTACAAAAATGACGTATCTTATTTGTCAATTGGCTACAGAAAACCTTTCAGTTGCATTAGTTGACATTGGAATAAAATTATATTTTCCTGAACTTCCAAAAAAAATTGAGAGAATGATAATAATAATAATAATTAAAAAAAAAAAAAAAGAAAGAACTTTTTAAAAATCAACAATCTTGAATTGGACCTATGATGAAAATAAAATAATATGCAAAGAACCCTGGAAAAAAATCGGCAAACTTAAACCAGATTCGTTAAAAATAAGTGGACGAACTTTAAATGGATCTTTCATAAAAATTTAATAATTTTATAAAGTTTATTCGGTATATATGTATATTTATTTATATTAAAATAAATATATATTAAATATATATTATTTATTACAGTCTACAGTTTTAGCAATTAATATAATTTTCATAGGAGTCTTAGACGTCGAAGTAGGAGGTTCATCACATTATTTTATTGTTTCTTTAAATGACTTCTTAAGATGTGCATTTACAGTTGAATTGTCGGAAGAACTAAATTATATTTTCCTGAACTTCTAAAAAAAAATGAGAGAGAGAAAGAGAAAGAGAGAAACTTTTTTAAAAATCAACAATCTTCAATTGGACGTTTGATGAAAACAAAAGAATATACAAAGAATCCTGGAGAAAAATCGGCTAACTTTAACCAGATTCGTCAAAAATAAGTGGACGAACTTTAAATGAATCTTTCATAAAGATTGAATGATTTTATAAAGTTTTTATGGTATATATGTATATTTATTTATGATAAAATAAATATATATTAAATATATATTATGTATATACAGTCTACAGTGGTAGCAAGTAATATAATTTTCATATGAGTCTTAGACGTCGAATTAACAGATTCATCACATTATTTCATTGTTTCTTTAAATGTCTTCTTAAGATGTACATTTACAGCTGAATCGTCGGAAGAACTAATCAACACTATTTTTTTCTTTTTTCAATATTGATCTAATAAGTTTTTAAGTTTTTTTTTTATCCCAGTCTTTATATTTCTTCCCTGTCTAGTATACTAATGTAAGTGTTTCTACTATTTCGTTGTCCATGCAAAATTTTAGTTCGATACGATATTCCTTTTTATCTTTTTAACATTTGCAATCAATGTTTACAGGACGGTCACAGAAACTTCTGTTTTCCTCACGAAAGCACGGAAAAGTGATTGTGCTTTTATTTGCTGTAACATCCAATAACTTTGATTTAGCATCAGCGATGAAGCATTCAACTTTTTTTAAAGCTGTTTTCAGCTCTGTCTCTGTTAAAAGATTTTCTTAAATTGAAACCTGGATCATGATAATTTTTTCTTAATTGTACTATTCTTGTATGGACATTGTTGGTATTGAAGCTTTTCGGTATAGCTCCTGTATTTGTGAACTTACTCCATTGGCAATAGTAAAAAATGCAGGCATTTTCTTAGAATATAAGAATTTTTATTGAAATAACATAAAAGTACATCCTTATATGTTGGAAAACTTTTAGTATTCAACTCTTTTATTGGTAAGCTCCCACGAAAAATTAAAAAAAAAAAAAAAAGTAAATAAAAATAAAAACAAATACGCAAAGGATTGTCTGGTTGTTGCCATTACTAATGACGGTAAGGGTAAAACAACGCAATCACAACACCAAATAAAAGCATTACTCTAAATTCACTATTTAGCATAAAATTTTAACATAACCCTACTTAAATATGATAGAACGAAAACGCAATGGCCTGATCACAGTGCGTGCTGACTGCAGATTGATAGATATTAGAATGACAATGCAGAATGGTGAATGAAAGTGAAAATAGAATTCGAGAAGCTCAGTGGAAGAAGCCCGATACGATGTCATCAAGTCTGATGATTTGCAAACCAAATTTATTTACTATCTGTTACTATCACGTGCTTTAATTAACTATACGGGTAGAAATGTCTACATATACAATGAAATAATCTATTCATTAGGTTTTCTATCACGCTGGTTGTGTTATGTAAAAAGCAAGAAAAAACTAATTTAACGAAATTTTACGGCTTATTTTACTAAAAACTGTAAAATAATCTAAAAATTTTCAAAGAAATATGAAAATAATGTTAAAAGTAAGCATTTCGAAGGTATTACAGAAAAAAGTAATGATATTTGTATTTCAATAAAAAAAAATTTAATTTAACGCTTTTCAACTTTGAAGGTCATGCGCGAATTAAAGATATAATTATTTATTATTTTTATTATTTTTACCGGATTTAGGATGCCAAAGTACTTTATATATATATATATATATATATTAGAAATTGCTTATCGAAAATATCCATTTTTCGGCCCACCCTAATGTTCGATCACCTTTTCACCCCCCCCCCCCCCCCAAAAAAAAAAAAAAAAAAAAAAAAAAAAAAATCTAAATCCTAAGCTTTCATTAAAATTAATATACATATTTGTCAGTAAATCAAATTTCTGCATTATTTTGCGAACGATGGATAAAGCAAACAGAAAACGCGAATTTTCTTGAAGATAGTATTTGTCCAATCGATGTTTTACCGTAAAATAATCTCAATCCCAAAATTTTGTCATACGCGTTGTGTCCATTCCCGAACATACCCAATTGCTGTCACATTTTATAACCAGAGGATAAAGAGTTAAGTTTTAACTGCTTGATTTTTAATGAAAAAGTAAAGAAAACACTTAACACCATGCGTTAATTGAAGTTAACTGTTATATCCATATCTAAGTAAATCCAATTTTTACAATATCTTGCAACGGGGGGCAAGAATATTAACCACAAACGTGAATTTTCCTTAGGGTGGGAATAAGACCAATTGATTTTTCGCCTCAGAAAATATTTAACCCCCAATTTGCATCAAGATCGTCATACTGTATATTTCAAACTAAAACCAATTTCTGTCACATGTTCACAACGGTGGATAAATAGTTAAGAATACCGGCGAATTTCCCTGAAGGGGAGGATAAATCCAATGAATTTAGTATCTCAAAAAATCTTTAGCTCTAAATTTTTATTAAATTCACCAAATCCAATTTCGAGTAAACTCAATTTCTGCCATACTTTTCAGCCGACAGATAAAGAATTAACAGCGAACGCGAATTTTTCTGAACAGGAGGACAAGTATTGTCCATTTTTCAATACAAAATAATAATAATAATAATAATGATAATAATAATAATAACAATCTCAAAATTTCTTTAAAATCGTTACATATATTTCTTTGTAAATCCAATTTATATCATATGTTGCAAAAGGCGGATAAAAGGGCTTACAGCGAACAGTAAAATTTCTGAAGATGAGGATAAGTCCAGTCAATTTTTCTGCCTAAAAAACTTTGAACCCTAAGCTTTCATCAAAATCTTTACCTGTATTTCTGAGTAAACCCAATTTGCGCATATGATGCAAATGACAGAAGAAAGTTTAACACAGAGCAGCAATTTCCTGGAGAAGAAGAAAAAATCAATCGATTTTTCACGCAAAAAAAACCCTTAACTTAAAATTTCACGAAAATTGTAACAGGTGTCGTTTCCGAGAAACCCAAGATACCCATATAACAAGATACTTGATTATCCCGTTTAATATAAGCGATGGATTATCGGGGGTATAATTTCCCTAACGGGCAGCAAAGTCTATCTTCTGCATGATGTCAATCAGTTTAATTTTGGGGGATTGGGACATTCCAATAATTCAGAAGGGCTCTTTCCAGCTATGTAAAAGTTTATGGGGAAGATAGACGGATATCATCTCATCTGATTAACCTGTTCCAGATATGTCATATTGGATTCATGCTAGAAAAATATGCTAAATAAATATGATACTTTACATAATTCTAACGTCGTAAAGAAAGTCGTTCAATAAACAGACACAGTACGACCTACTATTGTCGTATATTGAAATAAAATGTTTTTCTATCGCTTTAGCGTAAAAATTTAATCTGTGGAGTGCTGAAATGTCAGATATCTATTTCTAGTGATTCGGAGATCAGCAAAATCATCACTTGAGATGACACTGTAAATCAACCCCTCTAAATTTGACATTTCCTTGCACAGATGAAGTATTGTTTCGAGTACTATGTTCTCTTCAAAGGAAAATGAAATTATTATCAAGAATAATTGTAAAACTAGACTTGCCGTAGATAGAAACACTGCTAGATTTATGTCTACTACAAAAAAAAAAAAAAAAAAAAAAAAAAAAAAAAAAGCTAACTTGTCTACATTCTGTGGTCAGCCCAATGATGTTCTGTTGACGGCACAAATACCATAAATCTATCAGCTTATAGACCAATAATGTGAAATCAGTTTCGATCAGTTTCACTCAAATTTGTTGTGCCGGTAGTCGATTGAAAATTGTGCTGCAGAAGAGTGGTACTGATCGTTATCTTTGTATGGCCCTCAACTCAGTCTTCATTTGGGGGGTGTTTCTCGTCTACGACCTTGTCTTGGACTGTGTTCATTTGCATTCTCCAAAATCATTCCAAGTGATCATTCATCCTGACATTTAAGTACGGCCACTATTTTCCCTCCTTCTAAGTAACCGATGATTCTTCAGATTCCTGAGTCTGATATTGTTGAGAAATTGCCTACATGACGGTTAATGCTTGGTTTTGTCCAAGCTGGATTTGCGACAGATTTGACGCCATTCTTAATTAATGTATTTACACTAAGTATAATTTGATTATCCAGGGTCCTTATCATTGACTACATATTAGAGTAGAAACCGGACCATTAACTATTTTGTTCCCTAACATTGCATCCCTCCCCAATCCACCAATCCATTCGCCGAACCGTTTTTTCTACCGACATTTCACTTCTACAAATGCAGGTTTCCTCCAACTACCTCTATCACAGAATTTCTGAGCTGCGTGCTTTCGAATGTGACACTGAGATTTTTTTTTCAATGTTTTATATTATATTCTTATTGTAATTTCATAATTTTTTCCGCTTGACTTTTCTTTGGAGTTTTAGTGGTACGAGGAACAAACCATTTAAAACATGCACAATCCCAATAATCGGTTGCCAAGAAAGCGATTATCGCTAAAGGAAGGCATAAAAACCACAGTGATGTTCACGGAAATTTTCTTCATAACCAGTTTAGGGAATCTGAAGTCTACTTCTGCCAGTACTGAATGGTACATATGATAGATGAGTTGGTGTCACCTAGTATTTAACAGCGAAGCTAACGTTCCTACCTCAAAAAGCAGTAAGAGGTATGGGAAAAAATCATTTAAAAATTATAAAACATCTTAGATTTAGTACGAAAATACGTCTTGCGCGAAAGGTTTTCTAAAAAGAGTTTTAAAAACATCCATTTGTTCGGTTTATGTCTCAACATTTTGACGTTAAAAGCCACACACTAACGGAGAAATTGTCATCTTTTCGACCAAGAACTAGAACTTGTATAACTCACAAGACCATGGTTTAAATCATTTCTCCGTTCGTATGCGTTTTATGACACCATGCATTAAGGAAATCTGGACCAAACAAACGCGCATTTTACACATTCTCATCATAATTGTGCGAAAAATATATTTTCGTATTGAATCGATAACGTTATAGTGCTTTCAAATTAACTTCTTTCCGTATATATTACTATTTTCAATTGAGGGACGTTAATTCCATTATCTGCCGATCTCAACTTATAGTGCATGTCCAGTTCTTGACTGTTACTTTTACTGCCAGAGCTGAATCCGATTTTTCGTGTTTCTTGACTTTTAAATTCACTATTGCCCTCACTGATACTAAGTACTCCAAAAGAGAAAGTTTTTTTTTTTTCTTTTTTATTTATTTATTTATTTATTGACTTCACAAATTAAGCTCATTTTCATTTAGCGCCGCATATTCTATTTGACTCATTAGGAATAATATATATATATATATATATATATATATATATATATATATATATATATATATATATATATATATATATATATATACTGTAACTATACACATTAATGAAACATTTATCGATGAATTATCTTTCGATAAAAGTGTATAAAGCTACATTCTTTACTAAAGAATTGATAAAAAAATATTGAATAAAAATGTTTATATTTGGGAGAAAAAATAAAAATAGGGTCCCATTCTGAAACTGTTGGCCCGGGGCCCCCAAATTCCTAGTTACGGCTCTGGTTAATTTTAATATATTTCTTTAAATCCTTTAATACTCTTATAATTTTTCACTGATATTCATTAATTGTTATCATTAATAAATTATACCACTGTACGTAATCCTTTTCATTTTATGAGAGAACATTACATATATTCATGGTAAGGTGGTATGATACATTAATTAAAAAGAATGCATCCATGAAACATTTATATTATTGTCTTTGTTGAATTTGCAAAATTTCTTAAATACAATTTTGTAACTTTTAGAAATTACAGCATGACCCACAGGGCACAGAGTTTAATTATCAACGGATTACGAGACACATATTTCCCAACATCATTATTAATATTCCTTAATTAATATTATTAATTAATATAATTAAATAGTATTGTTAGTACTTTTTTTCACACCAGCCTTTTTTTTTAGATTATTTTTCTTCTTCTTTAATCGCAATTACATTTGGAGAGAATTACTAAAAAAACTAAATTTCAGTAAAAAAATAGGCGTGTACTAACAGTACTATAGATATAGAATATTAATTAGGATGTTGGTAGTTATGGAAACATTGTCGAAAGGGAAATTTAATACACCAAATCAGGGGAAGTCTTTAAGTATAACATCATAGCCTTAGAGTATGTTAAAATTAAGTACATTATTAAAAGTTACTTGTTATTATTTATTAAGTAAATTATTTAAAAAAAGGGATATTTAATACATTGTCTATACAGTGTAAAATTAAATGTGTTATAATACTACTACAATACTTTAGTGCTTGCGTAAATTTTACAGATTGTGCAATTGTAAATTACAAAATAACCAATTTCAAATATTATTATATTTATTTTTTATTTTTTTCAACTAGATGATTTAAGGTTTATCTAATATTATATATGAATTTCATCAAGAAGGAACATTTTTCCTTCTTTTTTAATATGAATATAATACTATAAATTATGAACATAATTAAAAAATTTGGATCTTTTTTTTTTTTTTTTACATTTCATGGTAGCATGGTAATTCCGATAAAGCTTTATAAACTAAAAATAAATATTCATATATATATATATATATATATGTATATATATATATATATATATATATATATCTGTATATATATATAAATTACGTGTCACGATGTTTGTCCGGGGTAAACTCCTAAACTAAGGAACCGATTTTAATGAAATTTTGCACACTGTGTGCAGTTTGGTCCAACTTGAGAGATAGGATAGTTTTTATCTCAATTTATTGTCACAATATTGTTTTATTGCAATTATTTGTTAATTATAGACCTGTATTAAAGTTGCTCCAAAATATCTGTTAGTTCCATTAATTTAATTGTTGCAAAAAAAAAAAAAAAAAAAAAAAAAAAAAAAGAAATACGAGTTCATTTTCTTTCGACATATAAATAAATACATTTAATCAAACGTGAACGTTAAAAAATTATAAAAAGTTAAATTATGCATCTCACGAAAATTGACGTCATAATCAATTTAAGGATTTTATACACATTGATAAAGTGCTAATGTAGTTCTATCATAGATATAGTAATATATATAGATCTTTCATCCCCATGTTATCGTACAAAGATTTTTGATGCCGAAAAAAATAAAAAAATAAAAGCTTTAGAAACAGCCATTAAGTGGTATTGAAAAAAAAAAAAAAAAAAAAGGAAAAGAAAGAAAGAAAGAAATATGAATTTGAAACTGTATCTGGAGTCTTCCATTTCCCTTTAGCAAATAAATTATTCATAAATTTTATTTGCTAAAATATTAGTATGTATTCCCGTGTGTATTCACTCGGGGAAAGACGGCCATATTTTGGTAAAACGTCGTCTTTTCCCAAATGAAAAGGAATAACTTTTTTCTCCCCAATGATCACTCTATTCTATATATGCTATACTATATCTATGAGTTCTATACGCTAGCGAAGTGTGACTCACTGACCGTCTGTGCAGCCAAGAAAAAGATTTCCTATGTTAATTACCCACTGGATTTTTTGTAATAAATTATTAAAAATCGAGGAAATTTATTTCCCGATTTTAATCCTTATATTTGGGAATAGATAGGTATTAGTTATCGCGGGTGTTAGATTGAATTATTTTGCTGTCAAATTGACAAAATTTTAATTTTAAATTTCAAAACTCTGTCGCCCTTGGCTTTTATTATTATTATTATTATTATTTGGCGATCAAAAGCGTAACACGAAAATATACATGCCAGTTGTATGCATTGTACGAAATGTAATATGTATTATTCATTGTACGTATGTATGACATATGTATTGTACGAAATATTGTTTCATACTATTCATTACTCTTTTAATATAAGTTGTTAAAATAACCATGATTTTTGAAAGGAATTAAATATTTTCGCCAGATAATTTGGCGATATTCTTTTTTTTTCGCCAAGGATGACAGAAATGAAATCTATTCCGCTGCAAAATATTAGTATCTTACATCAGATATTTTATTTAGACATTTGAAAACAAATTTGACTTCAAACTATGATAGAATGAGTAATTGTTTTCAACACGTGTATAGATCAAATTGATAAAACATAAAAACACAGCACTTTACACGTTAAAATTCAAGTCAAGAGACTTAGTTTAAAAGTTTACATTATACAAGTTAAAAGGAAGAACATCACGACGTTTCGTCCAAGTATAGTTACTTGTGGACATCCTCAGGTCTAGTTCGCTTACTGCCAGCGTCTTGATCTTTTAATATATCTAGAATGGGTTGCCATACTCTCGCCAATTCCTTAGAATGTACATAATTGATGGCGCGTTTATCGTATTTTATTATCTCTATTTTTTCTTGTATTTCAAGTTTAATCAGATTGGAGGGGGTTGCTATTATTTCAGCTTGATTCCATAAAGGTTTTGCATTTTTATTTTCTAGTATGTAATCTTTAAGAGCTGTATTTCCGTACGGGGATCGTAAAGAATATTGATGTTCAGAAATGCGTTTTTTTAAACTTCTTTTTGTTTTTCCTATGTAATAAACAGTGTCATTTTCAATTTCGATAGGTATTTTATACACGCCTTTTTGGGGAGGGTTAATTCGATGTTTAATTTTTAACAAGCTTTGTAATTTCTGTGTTTTAAATGCTAAATTATAATCGTAATTCTTTAATATATTTCTGATTGGGATAAATTGTTTATTAAAATCTATTGAGCCGATGTATTTATAGTTGTCTTTTTTAATTCTAGTTTGATTTAAGGTAATTTTAACTTGATTATGAATTTTATTGAAAATTGATAATTTATAACCGTTTTCAAGCATAGTGCGTTTGATGTATTTTAAATCTTTTTGAATAAGAAATTGAAAACTATTATGTGTGTAAGCGCGTTTAATTAATGGAATTATAGCGTTTCTTTTATATTGTAAAGGGGTATTTGAATTAGCAGGTATGATAGAAAGGGGGGAGGAAGGTTTATAATAGGTTTCAGTCCAAATTTGAGAATTTTCGTTATTTCGATGTACAAGAATATCCAAGTATGGGAGCATATTATTTTGTTCTTTTTCAATTGTTAAATTTATAGTGGGAAAGTAGTTATTAAGTTTACTGATGAATTCATGAAGGCTTTTTTCTGTATAATTCCAGATTAAAAATATATCGTCTACATACCTGCGATAAAAATGTGGTTTCAATACTGCTTTTTCCATGGCTGTTGATTCGATATATTGCATAATAATTTCTCCTAAGGTTGGGGCAAGACAGGATCCCATAGGGGCGACTTTTTCTTGTTTAAATATTTTGCCGTTAACATGAAAAAAATTAGATCTGAAAATTATTTCTAAAGCATCATTTATGAAAGGGACTTCGTTAATAAGAGTTTTATGATTTTTACATAAGTTTATGATTATTTCTTTAGCTTTGTTGAGGGGAATATTTGGATATAGTGAGACGACATCTAGACTGTAAAATTTAGATGTATTTTCGAGTTTAACATTATTTAGATCGTCTAAGAAGTGTATACTAGATTTTGTGGTAAAAGGCGAATTTTCAATTAGGGGTTTAAGTAAAGTGTTCAGTTTCTTCTCAAGGTAATAAACAGGAGAACTGGTTCTATTTACAATAGGACGAAAGGGTTTGTTATTTTTATGTATTTTAATTTTTACGTTTAGATTTGGGACACCAGGATATAATGGTAATGTTTGAATATCAGGTTGATGATGGGGGTAAGTTTTAGTTAATTTATTGATATCTTTAAGTAAAGATTCAGTTGGATCGTTTCTATATACTTTGGCATCAAGTTCTTCGATACATTCGTTTAATTTCTGATGATATGTTTCCTTGTTGACCAAGACAATTTTTTGTGCTTTATCAGCTAACATTACAAAGAATTGGTTGTTTCGTTTTAAATATTGTATAGTTTTACAAATTCGTTTAAATTTTTCCGATTTAATGACTTCTTTTCTTTTAATCTTGATAAGAGTCCATATAAAATATCCGCGTAGAGATTGCTGTAAAGAGGGGTCCATGTTGTATATACAAGTTTCAAAATCCATAAGACATCTTTCAATGTTTAGAGGTAACATAGGAGTATATTTAGGTCCACAGTTCAATAATGCAGTAGCATTTGGTGGTAAGGTGATTTCGGTAAGATTGATGAATTTATCTTCTTTTTTATTTAGTTTAGGCAACACACCAATTAGTCTATTTAATTTTGTGATATGTCTTTTTGTGATAATTTCATGTTGAACTATGGAACGTTCTGTAATTAATTTCATTATTAGATCAAATTTATATGCAGGAAGTTTAGCAGAAATTTCCAAGTGGAGGTAGAATAATTCAAGTTCCAAAATAGATATTGATTTTCGTAAGTCTCTGATAGTTGTATTTAACATACGGAATTCAGTATTTACAATGATAGTATTAATACTTTTACTTAAATAAGGTTTGCGAGGAATCCTTAGAAAAACTGGGATGACATTAAAATTACGACAGTTCAGTAAGAAGGTTAAGTCCAATAACTTCTTGGCGAAAATAAGCTTGCGTTTAATAAAAAGGTCTGTTTTTGTCATATTGGATGAGTAATTGTTTTCAACACGTGTATAGATCAAATTGATAAAACATAAAAACACAGCACTTTACACGTTAAAATTCAAGTCAAGAGACTTAGTTTAAAAGTTTACATTATACAAGTTAAAAGGAAGAACAAGTTAAAAGGAAGAACATCACGACGTTTCGTCCAAGTATAGTTACTTGTGGACATCCTCAGGTCCATAGTTCAACATGAAATTATCACAAAAAGACATATCACAAAATTAAATAGACTAATTGGTGTGTTGCCTAAACTAAATAAAAAAGAAGATAAATTCATCAATCTTACCGAAATCACCTTACCACCAAATGCTACTGCATTATTGAACTGTGGACCTAAATATACTCCTATGTTACCTCTAAACATTGAAAGATGTCTTATGGATTTTGAAACTTGTATATACAACATGGACCCCTCTTTACAGCAATCTCTACGCGGATATTTTATATGGACTCTTATCAAGATTAAAAGAAAAGAAGTCATTAAATCGGAAAAATTTAAACGAATTTGTAAAACTATACAATATTTAAAACGAAACAACCAATTCTTTGTAATGTTAGCTGATAAAGCACAAAAATTTGTCTTGGTCAACAAGGAAACATATCATCAGAAATTAAACGAATGTATCGAAGAACTTGATGCCAAAGTATATAGAAACGATCCAACTGAATCTTTACTTAAAGATATCAATAAATTAACTAAAACTTACCCCCATCATCAACCTGATCTTCAAACATTACCATTATATCCTGGTGTCCCAAATCTAAACGTAAAAATTAAAATACATAAAAATAACAAACCCTTTCGTCCTATTGTAAATAGAACCAGTTCTCCTGTTTATTACCTTGAGAAGAAACTGAACACTTTACTTAAACCCCTAATTGAAAATTCGCCTTTTACCACAAAATCTAGTATACACTTCTTAGACGATCTAAATAATGTTAAACTCGAAAATACATCTAAATTTTACAGTCTAGATGTCGTCTCACTATATCCAAATATTCCCCTCAACAAAGCTAAAGAAATAATCATAAACTTATGTAAAAATCATAAAACTCTTATTAACGAAGTCCCTTTCATAAATGATGCTTTAGAAATAATTTTCAGATCTAATTTTTTTCATGTTAACGGCAAAATATTTAAACAAGAAAAAGGCGCCCCTATGGGATCCTGTCTTGCCCCAACCTTAGGAGAAATTATTATGCAATATATCGAATCAACAGCCATGGAAAAAGCAGTATTGAAACCACATTTTTATCGCAGGTATGTAGACGATATATTTTTAATCTGGAATTATACAGAAAAAAGCCTTCATGAATTCATCAGTAAACTTAATAACTACTTTCCCACTATAAATTTAACAATTGAAAAAGAACAAAATAATATGCTCCCATACTTGGATATTCTTGTACATCGAAATAACGAAAATTCTCAAATTTGGACTGAAACCTATTATAAACCTTCCTCCCCCCTTTCTATCATACCTGCTAATTCAAATACCCCTTTACAATATAAAAGAAACGCTATAATTCCATTAATTAAACGCGCTTACACACATAATAGTTTTCAATTTCTTATTCAAAAAGATTTAAAATACATCAAACGCACTATGCTTGAAAACGGTTATAAATTATCAATTTTCAATAAAATTCATAATCAAGTTAAAATTACCTTAAATCAAACTAGAATTAAAAAAGACAACTATAAATACAACGGCTCAATAGATTTTCGTAAACAATTTATCCCAATCAGAAATATATTAAAGAATTACGATTATAATTTAGCATTTAAAACACAGAAATTACAAAGCTTGTTAAAAATTAAACATCGAATTAACCCTCCCCAAAAAAAAGTGTATAAAATACCTATCGAAATTGAAAATGACACTGTTTATTACATAGGAAAAACAAAAAGAAGTTTAAAAAAACGCATTTCTGAACATCAATATTCTTTACGATCCCCGTACGGAAATACAGCTCTTAAAGATTACATACTAGAAAATAAAAATGCAAAACCTTTATGGAATCAAGCTGAAATAATAGCAACCCCCTCCAATCTGATTAAACTTGAAATACAAGAAAAAATAGAGATAATAAAATACGATAAACGCGCCATCAATTATGTACATTCTAAGGAATTGGCGAGAGTATGGCAACCCATTCTAGATATATTAAAAGATCAAGACGCTGGCAGTAAGCGAACTAGACCTGAGGATGTCCACAAGTAACTATACTTGGACGAAACGTCGTGATGTTCTTCCTTTTAACTTGTATAATGTAAGCTTTTAAACTAAGTCTCTTGACTTGAATTTTAACGTGTAAAGTGCTGTGTTTTTATGTTCTATGATAGAATATTTATCATTTTCCTTTTAATTAGTATATTATTAGTATATTAAAATTTAAAAGCATGGTATATAAAAAGTTTTTTTTTTTTTTTTTAATCTTATAATTATTCTTATCTTAATCCTCAATGTTTCCCATCTTTATTAACTTGAATTTACTATTAAAATTTTAACATACTCAAAAACTTCTCATCAGTTCGTTAAAATACACTAAACTTTTCCAAAATCTTTTTCTATTTAAAATGATACATGAATTTACTTTAAATGTTCAATATTTCATAAGATTTCCAATTTTAAAGTTTTAAAATATTTATCAAATTTACTTATTTTTCTGGTTTAGTCTTATTGTTTTCCTTTTTATAACTACAGCTGTTGCCCTCTTTAAAATATTTAAAATGATGAGGTCATTTTATAGTAAAATTATCCATTATAGCATATATTATATTTCACTCCTCCATAAAAATTGATTTTAAAATCGTCTGTTTCTTTTATACTTTTATTTTAATACAATTTTAATAGAATTTAATTTATATATTAGTCATTTTAGCAATTTTATCCAAAGTAGCATTAGAAATAATAAATATCACTTCTCCATTAAAATTTATTGGACCCTACAGTAAAATTAATTTGTGCTTAATATCAACACCACGAAAATTTTTATCAATCGCTTCCAAATTTTGACCTAAGTTTCAAATCTCAACTCTGTGGGTTTTTACATCGGCTTCAACTTTTTCGTCTTTGTTCGTAAATAATAATTTGACTGGTTCCTTGAATAGTCTTCATTCCTGAACACAGCGGCGTATCATTTTACCATTCAATTTGGAGGTTTATACGAAATTCTAATAGTTTACAGCCGTATAATTCAACGTATAACTTAGTCACAGCAACGCGTGGCCGGGTCTGCTAGTATATATATATTCACCAGAATTAGTGTAAATCAGGAGCAAATTTGTAAACAGTGCGGGGTTAAAGTTTTTAAAACTGTTTTTGTAAATTGGTTAAAAAGTGAATTGCTTCTCTTGTAAGTAGGCTCATTGTCATTTTCTGTTTTTAATATACAGAATTTAGGAAACGTATATACATTTATGATAATTTAGAATATTATCTGCAAATTTTAAATATAGTTTGTAAGCTGTAATGATAAGTATAGAATCCCAGTAATATTAAATGCAACGTTCTGTGTTGGTTGATTATCTATTATATTACATTGACATCCACTATCTGATGCCACTGGTCATTTATTATGTCAGAAAGAAACGTTATTGTTTGGTTTAGTGCTTCGAATTACAAAAAAAGATTAAAAAAAAGAAAAGAAAAGAAAAGAAAAAAAACGTTGTTTATTTTCGTAGGTATTTATTCTCGAAATATTTTAATGAAATATATATTAATTATCAGATGTATTGTATGAAATTCGTGTAATACCAAATATGGCGTTCATTGATTGGTCCGTGAAAACACAACCACCAACGGTTACTACTACCAGAGTTCCTAACACTCTAAATTATTCTGGAGAACTTTTGGACCCTTCTTTATTTCATAGTATTTTATTTAGTATTGAATAATTTTATCTAATTCTAAAAGTACGATAAATTAAAAAAAAAAAAAAAAAAAGAATACTCTTAAAGTAGGACTAAGAAATAAAAGAGGGGCTAAAAATGTTTCTGAATAAATTAAAATTTTAGCAACTCTGATACTACACAATTAAGGTGTTAGATACAGTCCTATTGTTTCAGATAGTTGATTAGCAACCCTACTTACACGTACACTTTATTTTACACACAATTTTAGTCTTAAATATATCCATATATCAGTGATTCTGTAGGAGATTTTTTTATTATTATTATTATTATTATTACGGTTAATCGTTAAGTTAAATAAAAATTTATATCATTATTAAAATTATCCAGTGCAAATATT
The DNA here is from genome assembly GCA_963930645.1 of Salticus scenicus. Classification (NCBI taxonomy): domain Eukaryota; kingdom Metazoa; phylum Arthropoda; class Arachnida; order Araneae; family Salticidae; genus Salticus; species Salticus scenicus. Next base: position 117,096,844 of record OZ005659.1, on the reverse strand, counting down.
TAAATTTTTCACTTAAATGATACTGTAACTTTTTTTTCTCGGTAAATAGTTTCCATATATTGAAAAGTGCATAAAATTTATACTTTATTAGAAAAAAATAAAACAACACAGGCTTTGAAAACCATAGCAGTGTACCAATTATCCTTTGAAAATGCAAATCTTGAGTAATAAAATTTACTGGATGAAAGAAAGAATTTTAATTCGAATCAATGATAAAACTTTCACTTTTAAATTTATAACACTCAATTATAAATTTTAAACACTTTTTCATTAGTGTTTAAAAATGCTACATGCTTATTGAAAACTAGAGCATTTAAACGCATAAATTTAAAATGTAAGTGCTTATCTATTGATTATATTGTATATAGTAATCATGGTTAAAGTAATGAAAGACTTTTTATCGTAGATAATGAATCTATTTAATTTTCCAGAAATTGAAATGAAGGATGATGGTATTTTTATATTTTCCTGCAATAAATTTACAAATTATTGAAATATTAAAAGTAATTAATGCATTAAAAGAGATTTTGAAAGGACGTATTTTGACAGTTATTTAATTATAAAAAGGCTTGACGTAAAAGAGTTTTCAGTTTAAATGAAGTTATTCATATAAATGAATAGACGTATGGCGTGATTTAATAACACAATATCTCTATTGAAATTTACAATTACTGAAAATTTGAACTTTTCTTTGTATAAAGTACTAGTAACTGAAATGATTTAATTTGTTTTATTTTATTTTTTATTTTTATAAAAATAAATAAATAAATAAATAAACTTTTTTAATGATCATACAGAGCGTAATTACAGGTGTCATACATAAATGTTTTATACAGTATCGGACAAAAAAATTAAATACCTTAATACCTTAAATATAACATTTTGTTCTACATACATAATTAAAAACTACTGAAAAAAAAAGTATTCTTCCTGTTTTTAATGTATTTAAACTGTTTTAAATGAACATTTATTTACACAGCCACCTCTGTCCTGTGGTCATCCTATAATAATACCAATCCTGTAGTTGTCATATCCTGTGAGAGCTATCAACTGAAATCACGAAGGATATAGTGAGCTAGTTCTCTAACTATTATATTCAACCATACAGGCAGTAGATTATTTGATATCACGATCTGATGAAATTATCCTGCGAATATATTGTGCTTTTTTCTGATCGGACACGCATGTGTAATCGACGCATGAATAATTTTACGGAGAAGAATAAGCGTGTGTTACGTTTGGCCAGCATTACATTTCAAGATCGAAGATGAACGTTTGCGACACCTTATTTAATTCAAAATCTGAAAAGTTGATATATAACGGGAGAATTTTTAATTTTAATTTTTGAAGTCAATTGCTCATGTAAACGTAAAAACACGACATCGGTTTAAAGGTTGTTACAGTTTCAGTATGGAGAGACAATCACAGAATGTTTTTAGACAGAATGCAGTACAATTTTTTCATTTACAGGATGTCAGGTTATCACTAATATGCTATCCTCTGGATAGTGTGTAGGTGTCAGTAGGCGTTTCGTAGCTCTCTATTTTCATCCATAATTTTCTAATAAAAAACCTAAAAGTACTTCCTTAGGATGTCTACAGGTTTGACATTTTCACAACCAAAACACATCCTGGAAAAGAAAAAAGCCAATTGCCATTTTACAGAAGATATCCGGTTATGATGAGTATGATATCCTCTAGACATTTTAGGATGTTTCTGTTTTGTCCAGATAAAACTACATAATAGGATTTAGAAAAGCTTAATCTTACTGTTCTTCGTCTGACGGTTATCGTAACAAAAGGCAATATACAGATGATTCAAAATAAGTGTGACCAATTTCAGAGCATCAGAAATTTTTATTGAATTATTATTTACATGAAATTTTCAATATAGTTTCCTTTAGCATAGTAAATTTTACGTAAATCTTTAGGCCAAGCCAAAAGAGCTTTTTCGATCATTTTTAGGGGTATTTTCCCAACTTCCTCTTTGATTGCTTTTTGAAGCCCTTGAAGTGTTCTTACTTTAAGTCTACACAATTACTATTTTTTTTTTTTTTTTAAGTATCCTCATAAAAAATAATCGCAAGGAGCACAATCAGGGGATGATGGTAGCCATTTCTCAGGAGGAAGAAAATTTATTTTTTTATCTTTTAGCCATTTTATAGTTGATTTTGCAGTATGACTTGGTGCAGAATCTTGGTGAAAAACAAAGTTTCCTTGTAGGTAAAGACGTTTACTTCCTTTGATCATGTGCTTCAAAAACTTTATTCTGATAGTATTTAGCATCAATTTTAGCATTTGGTTCTAAAAAAAAAAATGGTTTGTTAAGCCTTGGGAGGACATTCCCATCCGTACCATAACACCTGACGGCCAACTTGCCTTTTGCAAAACAGTTGCGTCTTTGCGACGCTTTTCGGGGGAAATATGTTGTATCTTCATTTTGACATTTGTGGATGATAGATAAAACAGTGCTTCATCCCATGCTATCCATGTTTTGTATTTACCTTTGCGTAACATTAAATACAGAGGCCAAGAACGTTTTCTTAGTTTTTCTACGATATTTGTAGACATTTGATGACAGACTGGTTTATTCACTTTTTTTATAGCCAATTTCCTTTATCTGACGACAAATCATAGATTGCGATACCTGTAGTTTATTTGCTAAAGTTCTTTGAGGTAGATGATTTTCTACAGCGATAAGTCTTTTCTGCTTCTATTTTTTCTTTTTCACCAAGGACTTCCTTTCGTCCACATTTTTTCCCTGGAGCTTTGGATTTCCAGCCAAATTTTATTTCTTTTTGACGTTCAGATAGTAATCCATCAGAAAAATGTTTTTTCTGATTTTTATATGATTTATTTATAACAGAATTTGAGCAATCATCCTTCAAAAGCTTTAAAATTCCGTTTCGTGTTTGAGGATCTAATTTTGGAACCATAATTTACTCCCACTAATAAAAATAGCTAGGTTGGTATTTTAAACGTCTCACTTTTAAAATAAAACTGGTGGTAAAGCGATTAAAATATGCCATAAATAGTTACATTCTTTTAAAATTGGTCAAACTAATTTTGAATCAACCTGTATAAGCTATATATGGTATAAGTGCACACAATTTGTGGAATGAACCTTAAAATAAACTAATGGTACAATTTTGCTACTCATCGGGTGATAATTGCAATTTTTCCAAGAACATTTTCCATGTTATGCTTTTAGAATATGTTAGATCATGTAGAGTATGTGAGACCACCAGAGTACAATATATACCGGTTTACAGCATTTATAAACATTTGTAATTTTATAATATAATTGTAATTATAATTTTGTTTTTTATCCTCTAATTTTCGAAAAAAAAAATCAAAATGTTGATTAAAATGTCGAACTTTAAGCTTCTCTTGCTACACCGTTCGTCAATAACGTTAAATATTGGAAATGATTGTCAAAAATATGCATCTTCACATATGTGCTATATACCAGTTCTATATAGCTGAAATATTTCATAAACTAATTGAAGCTAATTAGTACCTTGCTTTTTCAAATAAAGAAATTTAATAAATTCTCACTCTCTCTCTTTTTGTATAAGAAAAATGTTTTAATTTGCTGCAACTATCTTTTAAAATTAAATAAACATAAGAAAAATAAAAAAAAATAGCTGTTCTGCATAGGGGGAGTCTGCTCAGTTCCACATCATATAATTTTTCTCATAAATTTTTAGTGCAGGCATATTATAATCATGTTAAGCGAAATGAATTGGAACAAACACGCGACACAGTGACAGAATGAAAGCCTCTCCTAATAGACTATCCACCTTTCACTTCGATGCATTTAACTTATTCTAATATATTAATTTATTTTATTAGGGTCTTTTTCTTAGGTTAGTTTTCATGCTTCTATTTCCAATGCAACAATCCTCGAAAGGTACATTTATATGGAATATCGCCAAATTTTGCTGTGTTAACAAAATCTTAAATTACGAATAACGTATGAAATTTTCCTATTAGAATATTTGTAATCAATCATATTCAAACAAGCATCATGAATGTTATACTAAAGTTGTCTGATACTTTTGCAATATTCTCCCATGTTAAGTGAATCGTAAATTCCAAATAACTTACGAAATCTTTAAATAAAAATAAATAAAAAAATAAAAATAAAAAAAATTAAAAATAGTCAGATATGTTTATGCCAGTATCCTAAATGATATTTTTAAAGTATTCTGACATTTCTGCGATGGAAATATCCCTAAAAATGGACGTTTATGCGAAATTTTGCCCTATTATGCCATGTTGGTAAATATTAAATTTTCAATGATATACGAAATTTTTAAATTCGAAAATTCATAGTGAAGGAATGTTTATACCAGTACCTTGTATACTATTTTAAAAGTAGTCTGACAACTTTACGAGGAAAATATCCGTCAAAAGGGACATTTATGAGAATTTTTTCTGTATTCTCCATGTTAAGAAAATGGTGAATTTCAAATAATTTGCAAAATATTCAAAGTAGCATGTTTATAGTTAATGATGTTCGTCCCGGCATCAAAACTGGTTTTTAAAAGCTGTTCTTACAGCTTTACGATAAAAATATATCTTTTCAGGCGCGTTTAAGTGAAAGGAGCCCTATTCTCCCATGTTAAAAAAATCGTAAATTTCGAATAACTTCTGAAGTCCTTTTAAATATAATGTTGCAAATAAATAGGGTTCTTGTCAGTGTCCTAAATAAAATTTTAAAACTGGTTCGACCACTCTGAGATCATTTTTTCGTGAGATATCATGTACACATACTAACATACTAACACACTAACAAACTAACAGACACCTCGCAGGCGGACACTGTACCCATTTTGATATTTTCGGATTCCTCACACCTGAAAACGTGAAAACAAAAGTAAAAACAAAAAAGGAGTTCGAAAATTTTCAAGATGTCCTAAGTACCCCATACCTATAACTAAAAAATGAAAATTTAAATAATTAAAAAATAAATAAATAAATTTAGATATTAAAAGTTCATTTTGTTGATAAATTAAAATTTTTAGACGTAGGCCAATTTAAGTTATCTTCATTTTATTGTCTATATATATAATATTCAAAATCGTATAATTAGAAAAACGTAATATCTTTATTTGAGACCGAGTTGACTTTCTTATTAATAATGGGGTTAAACAAATAAATAAATAAATAAATAAATCTCATATTTTCATTTATTTATATTTTAAAACATGTAATTAAATTTTAATCTTGAGGGATGTGATTAAATATCTGCCCAATGACATTTCCCAACATCCTTTCAGGACACTTCATTTATAGTCGATTGTATTCCCAGTGTCATACAATATCATTTATAAGAAGCCTTAAATGGTCATTTATCAACATAGCAATGTAATGCACTTAAAATCAATTACCATAGTGTCCATTATAAATCAGTGTACTACTATATATAAGACAATATTTATTAAAATGATATAGCTAAAAAGTAATTCTATGTATTATTTTACTTTTTTTTTTATTTTATTATTTTTTTTTATCTTAACTGTAAAATAAAATAATCTTGTAAATATATTTCAAACATTTTATCATACATTTTACTTTTTTTTTTTTATTGCATCCATGTTTAAAATATGATAATATCAGTTTCTGACGAACAAAAATTCGTCGTCATGCTCATTTAACTTTAGATTGAAGCTGAAACTTAATTACTTAATTAAATTTATGAAGTAATGACAAAGTCAGATTTATAAAATAAATGAGCTTTTATTTGAGCTTAATAGAAAGGTGGACGTTGGACTATAATTATTTTTAATAACTTATTACTTAAGATGGGCAGCCATACTAACTATTCTAACTTTAAATGGGTAACCACAATTACTCTCAACTACTTTATTTAACTTCGTTATCTCTCACTGCTGCTACTAATATTTCGTACGTGGGAGGATTCCCTATACCACTGTACTACTAGACAACTATCATCTAATCCAGCCGCTCACTACTACTCCTTTAACATCTTACTACTTGTACTCTTCTAACCGACTACCATCCTCTCTCTCGGCTACCTCCCTACTATATCTTCACTATGAAGCACATTGCCTTTTATATCAATCGCTTTATTCAAAATATTAGCATACTGCCAATTACAATTTTAGTTCAGGATGAGAACTAACTCTATTAGTCAACTGAATCCTAAATTCAGCACACTCACGTTTTACTCGTAAAGTGCGAAATTCGCTTGTAGCATTACGCTAACTTTGCTATACCTCACAGTTCCTCCCCAAAAGAAAAAAATTTCACGTAAAAATCCCCAACGGGTTTGTACCCGTGAAAATTTTAAAGTAAATCAATGCTATGTTAATTGAAAAATAGCCGAAGTTACTTACTGCTAAAATTAAACTGCATAAAATTAAACTGCTAAAATTAAACTGCAAAAACAGGGGGGGGGGGAATCTTAAATTAAACTGCCCAACAATAAGTACTTGTTTTTTTTTTAATCTAATAGTGAAAAAAATTAAGAGCGCTGGGCTTAAAACTGTCCACTTAGGAAAAATGTATGATAAAAATAGTTGTAAGCTCAATCTAAGGTGGTTTACGACAGAAACCCTATGCGCTTTAAACTTAGTTAAAGTCCAACGATATACAGCGTTGATTACAGGTCAACTTTCCTTAAATGAAAAGGAAAAAAAAATAATTTTATGAATTTTTAACATTAAGTATTTGACTTTAGCACCTTGTAACATAAGTACTTGACGTGATTTTTAAGATTTGTAACTTTAAAATAATTTTATTAAACACAAAATCTTGACATGTCTTGAGCCATCTGAAGAGTTTATCAAAAAATTTCCAGTTATTCACTATCAGATTGATCTTGAAAGAATGCCATTGCTGGCATGCATCCAAGAAAGCACTTTTTACTTCAGGAAAGAAAAATAGCTGGCAAATGTCCGAAACTACCTTCTTCTGTACTTCAAAAGGAACAATTGAAGAAATCTGCAGATTGGGTTTTTGAGATGAACGGCTGGACATCAGAATTTCTAAAATTAAAACTTTTTTTACTGTATAAATCAAAAATAGACGTGAACTACAACTTTATATAGATAAGGGTTTGACATATAATTTATAGGTAACCAATATTTTCACCTAGCTATTTGCATACAGAAAAAACTAAATTGTTAGTTTATTAAGGTTAGTCGTTAGACGCGAATTTACATGCAAAATAGCGAAAAAAAAATATTTTAACCCCATATTAATATATACATACATTAAACTTTTAGTTTAGCATACAAAAGTTTACAACAAGAAATATTCATTTTATACAATTTTTCAAATTTCATTTTATACAATTTAAAAGACATTGAGAGAAATATAGATAAGGAATATATATATACACAAATGTTGAAAAAAGGTTTTCTACCAAAAACTGCTGTTGATGGCTGAGGATAAAAAAAAATAACGTACATATATAAAGATAATTTACAAAAGTATAGAGAAAAATGTTTATACAAAGAACGAAAATTTTTTGACGACTCACTGCTGGTGAAGGTTAAAAAACAGAAACCATTAAAGTACATACATGCATATATTATATAACAGAAAAAAAAATTATGACAAGTAAACAATACATGAAATTTCGGGAGTTGAAAGTTCATGCTAAAAGTTTAAATTTTGACTTTTGATTTTTTAGAAAGTTCATATCTTTCAGATAATGGTTGAAAGTCCAAATGGGTTTACTACATGTCGTAGATTTCATAACTGCTCTGATAGACCAATACTTGAGAAAAAATAAAATAATTGACAATACGACCTGGCAGATTGTCCTGGCATCCTTGATATCAGCAAAATTAGAGATGCGGGTCAGACTCGTCAGTGGAGTTGCAGCGTTGGTGGCTTGCAGATTTAGGTCAGACGTTACAAGGTTGCTGTCCTGAGGGGGGTTCGAACCTGGCGGCTGGTCACTCTCCGGAGGGGTTTCGCCCTCGGAACCTTTTCACTGTTCGGAGGAGGTTGTGAACTCTGAATCTGGTCCTTGTGGTGAGGGGATTTCGAGCCCGTCTCCTTGTCACTGTTCGTAGTTACAACAGAAGACTGCTGTCGCTCCGTGCTTTTGAATGCAGGGCTGCTGGATTTTGTTGAAACCGCACAAGAGGTCAATTGCACTTTCGAAATTACATTCCTTAAAATAGAATCTTTTTCGTTTACTTTAGGCGGTGTGTCATTCGGACAATGTAAGTGCACGATCTCATTAGAAATATTTGACTGTGTCGGCTGTATAGATGCACAGCTGACATCTAAAGGCGAGTTACCAGGATTAGCCGCATCATGTAATGATTTTTCACTTTCACTCGGTTTAACGGTTTCAGCAGCCACATTAATTTTAATTGGATTTTCTTTTACAACCTCCGTCGCAATATTAGATAAATTCTCGGGTTTTTTATCCGTATCTAAAGTCTGAACAACAGACTTGAATTTGTCTGTAGTGCTGGTTAAAGGCAAAGTTTGCTCGGTGGTTTCAACTCGCGTTTGACTTTTGTCACAAGAATTAACGTTATCACCAGTTTTAGGTTGATGTAATGTACTCGAGCTTGCCTCCTGCGGCTTAATAACTTGTTGTGGCTTTTCCACTGGTTTTATTACTGCTTCCCACTGACGCTCGTGAGGGGGGAGGGAACGGTCATGTTCTAATCTCAATCTATCATACCGAGTGGCAAAGAGGTTGATGACCCGACTTTTTAAGTCCTCATAGGTTGGATTTGGGCCAAGTGAATGGCAGGCGATTAATTTATGCCACTGTCGTGGTTCACCTTTTAAGGAATATGCTAACCAAGCATATTTTTCTGCACTATCAATTTTATAAAAATGGAAAAGGTATTCAAGCTCATCAAAAAATTGAAGCACACTGGTTGTGCCATCAAAAAACACTAGCTCGGGGCGCGATCCGAGCGAATTTGGGCGCCACTGTGACGAACGAAATGTCGTCGCCATGCTCATTTAACTTTAAATTGATGCTGAAACTTAATTACTTAATTAAATTTATGAAGTAATGACAAAGTCAGATTTATAAAATAAATGAGCTTTTATTTGAGCTTAATAGAAAGGTGGACGTTGGACTATAATTATATTTAATAACTTATTACTTATGATGGGCAGCCATACTAACTCTTCTAACTTTAAATGGGTAACCACAATTACTCTCAACTACTTTATTTAACTTCGTTATCTCTCACTGCTGCTACTAATATTTCGTACGTGGGAGGATTCCCTATACCACTGTACTACTCGACAACTATCATCTAATCCAGCCGCTCGCTACTACTCCTTTAACATCTTACTACTTCTACTCTTCTAACCGACTACCATTCTCTCTCTCGGCTACCTCCCTACTATATCTTCACTATGAAACACATCGCCTTTTATATCAATCGCTTTATCCAGAATATTAGCACACTGCCAATTACAATTTTAGTTTAGGATGAGAACTAACTCTATTAGTCAACTGAATCCTAAATTCAGCACATTCACGTTTTACTCGTAAAGTGCGAAATTCGCTTGTAGCATTACGCTAACTTTGCTATACCTCACAAGTTTAATATACATTTAGATGTTAAAAGTTCATTTTGTTGATAAATTAAAAATTTTAGATGCACGCCAATTTAAGTTATCTTCATTTTATTATCTATATATGCATATCTATTTTTACAGGGTGTAAAACAAAGGACACCTTTAATTTTAAAATAAATATCTCGAAAACATAGATCGACAAAGGAATGCAGCAAACGGGAAGATTAATTTCGACGGTTGGAGAAAAATATATATATATATATATATATATATATATATATATATATACGGATATTTTAAATTTACTAATAAAATCAAACTGTCATAAATTTGTTCCAAAGTCAAATGCAATCGTTTTCAATGTTGAAATGTGTTTAAATAACATTAGCAATAATATACTTCAAAATTAGCCATGACAAAATAAAATAAAATAATAATAATAATAATTAATTAATTAATTAATTCTGATGCTTAAATACCATATATTTGAAACATCATTCTTATATATATATATATATATATATATGCATATATATACATATATATACATATATATATATATATTATATGTATATACATATTTTATATATATATATATATATATATATATATATATATATACTGGTAATTTTATCTGAAACAAAAAAAGAAACAAAATTTTATCTAAAACAAAACATTACTAAGAAAAGTATTAAATTAAAATGGTAAAATAATAATAATAATAATAATAATAATAATAATAATAATAATAGTGAGTAAATAACATTTACTCAAAATCAGGTATTTATACCCTAATTTCGAAATCTAGTAATTTTATCTAAAATAAAAATAAAAATCGAAGATTAAATTGGTTAAATCACGCAGTTAGAATTGAATTTGGGGTCATTTATTGTGTTGCATTATTAACTTTTTTAAAGTATAAAATATTAGGATACTCTAATTTTGAATGTAACTTTCCGACAGCAATGATGCATTTACCTAAAATTCCTGTATATAATCTGAAACAGCGTATAAACAACAAATGAAAATGTTGCTTTTTTTAACAAAAATAAAAAATAAATAAATAAAATAAAATAAAATCGTACAACCAGCAGCAGCGTTTAATCCACCAACGGAAATTTTCTATAGAAATAAACACATGTGATACGTAGAAACTTATGGGTACAAGTCTTTATTTCTGTCGGCTGTGCAAAAAGCTAATATAATATAGAAATGTAAAATAAAATTTAGTGTAAATAATAAGTATAGTTATTAGGGTTATTTAAAAGGAAATTCGTGCAAAAGGTTTAAAATTTATGCATTTAAGACCTTTAATTACACAATAAAAAATATATTCCGAACTTATGTAATATTAATAGTACACTCGATACGTATTTTAAAAAGTTGATGATTATAATGAATATATTAAAACTAATTTTCAAATAAATTAAAACAAAATTTAGGAATTTTAATGTGTGGGGATTTTTTTGTTTGTTTTATTATGATTTGTCTTTCATGAGCGCTACCAAGATTTGAGTACCTGCCTTGATGGGAAAATCTGAAATAAAGAAAACTAAGATATCTAAAATGTAACGTCATTACTAATAACGTTTCTAGTATATAAATTTATAAAAACAGTGGTGTTCACGCTCATTATTGTTCACTGTTTAAAGTGGTGTAGGGAAAATAAATCGCAGATAATACGCAGCGATGTACGCTTCGTATTATATGATTATAATTTTTTTTCTTTTAACATATAATACGAGAATTAAAAGTTGGAAATTAGAATGTTTAATCATTTATATAATTTAAAATCATGATACTAAAGCAGGCTTTATAGTGGTCGCTTCGTTCCGCTGTCCGCAAGAATAGAGCTAAAATATAAGGAGTGATAACTTCACATTCAGTTCAATTCTATTCAATTTCTTATTCAATAGATAGTTATCACTCCTTATATTCTAGCTCAGTGCTTACGGACAGCGGAACGGAACGGCCACTATAAAGGCACATATTATGCAGTTAATAGACAATGTAACGGATGCCCCATTAGTCTGTAGATATTTTAAAAATTCATTAAATTAAAGGAATTGGTACAATTGAGCGCGGTTTGCAAAAAAATAACTGTCGTGAATATTTTCTTCTTTTTTTTATAATTCTTTTTTTTATAAAGTGGTGTAGGGAAAATAAATCGCAGATAATACGCAGCAATGTACGCTTCGTATTATATGATTATAATTTTTTTCTTTTAACATATAATACGAGAATTAAAAGTTGGAAATTAGAATGTTTAATCATTTATATAATTTAAAATCATGATACTAAAGCAGGCTTTATAGTGGTCGCTTCGTTCCGCTGTCCGCAAGAATAGAGCTAAAATATAAGGAGTGATAACTTCACATTCAGTTCAATTCTATTCAATTTCTTATTCAATAGATAGTTATCACTCCTTATATTCTAGCTCAGTGCTTACGGACAGCGGAATGGAACGGCCACAATAAAGGCACATATTATGCAGTTAATAGACCGGATGCCCCATTAGTCTGTGGATATTTTAAAAATTCATTAAATTAAAGGAATTGGTACAATTGAGCGCGGTTTGCAAAAAAATTACTGTCGTGAATATTTTCTTCTTTTTATTATTATTATTATTAATTTTGTAAAGAAAAAAGAATAGTTAACGTTTTCGTCAATTGACGACGCTACACAGATGCATCGAGAGAAATATGCAAATGAGAGTCATATAAATTGAACTGTTTTACGATTGACACAGCTTTTTAATTTATTTTTTTCTCCCACTTGCGCATACATGACGTTTTAATTGCAATGCTGACTTAGTGCAAAAAGCGTAATTGGTGAAGATGTTTTACTTCTAGAAAGAACCGCCTACCGAAGCTGTAGTTAGCGGTGTTGTAAACCGCTTGCAAACTGTGATTTGTGGTGATGGAGGACACTTAAAACATGATTTATATGTATGTAAATATTCCCATACAAATAAGTATAGTTTTACATGGGATCGATTGGTTCGCTCACTTAAAACCGAAAAAAAAAAATATTATTCTTTTCTTAAAAAAAAAAAAAAAAAAAAAAAAAAAAAAAACTTTACAAGATTTTTTTTTTTTCGCAAACCATTTTCAAGTTTGCAATTTCCTTTATTTTTTACGAATTTCTAAAATGTCTACAGACTTATGAGACACCCGGTTTAAAAATGTTCTCACTTTTAATGAACAATGGGACAAAAATATACTGCTTACATAAGCAATACGTTTTCCACTTTTCATTTCCCTTTTCATTCTAGTGAAAGTGTGGTAATATGAAGCAACATAAGTTATCACAGATTTTTCATCAGGTTTATTCGTATCAACACCTGAAAAACAAAAATTATTTAAAAAAAAAACTAGATGTCGTATGGATTTAAAATATATAAAAAGTCATATAAAATGAACTTAAAATTACATGTATTGATACAGGGTTCAAAGAAACGTCAAGAAGAGGCCATTTATCTCTCATACTATTGGTCAGAGACATATACTTACAATTTCAAAATCAGTAAATATTTTGATATAGCATGTTTAAATAAAAAAAAAAAAAAAAAAAAAGACTCTTTTTTTTTTTTTTTTTTTTTTTTTTTTTCTTGAAGAAAAAGAAAAAACTTTTTATATAGTCCCCAGATCTCTTAAGTTATAGCTTTCTTGAATTTCTATTTTTAAATAAAAACATAGCATCGAAAAAAAAATTCAGCTGTAACAAAAAAATTACCTCGAACCGAATGAAACTCTGCCTTGTGACCCCGGTGCCTGCGGCAGCGCATACACGGACCGCTAATAACAATAAAAAATTCCTAAAATGAACCTGGAGCCAAAAGAACCCGACCGGCGTTACCCGGGCCCATGATAAAAACCTTAAATTAACTTTTAATTTGTATGATTTAATATCTTTAACTCTATTTTGTTTGAATTTCTATTTTTAAATGAAAGCATCGCGAAACAAATAATCATATGTAACAAACAAATTACCTCAAACCGAACGAAACTCGGGCTTGTGACCCCGGTGCCTGCGGCAGCGTATATGCGGGTCGCTAATACCATGAAAAAATTCTTAAAAATTAATTTTGAACCGAACGAACCTCTGAATCATGTTTCCGCCGCCTGTGGCTGCGTCACCGTATAGTGGGCATACTACGCACGCGCTGCAAAATCCACTTTCCTCCACCAGGGGGCGCAGTATGTTGCATACGAACATCACCAATCACCTTGAATTTCCAAAACCTTTCAAATAAGGTGTCACATGGTGGTGTCAACTGCAAAATCCTTTAGTTACACTTGACACCGCCACGGGACGCAGCGTATTCTATACATAAACATCAACGGTCAGGAAATATCAAGACCTTTAAAATAAGTTGTAACATGATAGGGTCTACTACAAAATCACCTAGTTCCATTTTTCACCACCAGGGGGTGCACTATATTGTATACAAACATCCCCAATCAACATGAAATTTCAAGACCTCTATCACTAATCGCCTTGGATTTCCAAGACCTTTTAAATAAGGTGTCACATGGTGGTGTCAACTGCAAAATCCTTTAGTTGCACTTTCCACCACCAGGGGGCACAGTGTGTTCTGTACGAACATCAGCAACGGTCAGGAAATACCAAGACCTTTAAAATAAGATGTAATATGATAGGGTCTACAGCAAAATCACCTAGTTCCATTTTTCACCATCATGGGTCGTACTGTATTGTATACGAACATCCCCAATCGACATGAATTTTCAAGACCTTTAAAATGAGGTGCTACATGTGTGGGTCTAGAACGGATTTCCCTCTCAAACTAATTTCCCCCCTTTCCCCTCCCCTCCAAATCTACTTTTCCCCTCCCCCCCCCTCCTTTAAAATCGAAAATTCCAAATTCGCATATATTGATTTTTTAGTATTCGACTCTAGTCCCCATATGTACAATTTTTTCACCGTGAAGTAATTTGACGCTTAGTTAAGCTCGTAAACGTGTTTTTAACCCAAACGGGTTGGAAACGGTTTCCCACCCGTTTCCCCCCGGGGGGGAAACCGTTCGACTTTTTTTTATTTTTCTCTTCTCATAGCACATCTACAGACCAAGACCTTTTTTTAGACACCTCAACCAAATTTTTACACCAAGTAGTTTTCTCAATATAGTGGAGACAGACAAAAAGATGTTTGAAATTAATATATAAATATTGTTTAGAGTAAAATTTACTCAAATGTAAGAAAATTCGACCATTTATTAGATTTCTTTCAAGTTTTTAAAACACCATATTTTAAAATCCGGTGTTCAGTATAGTATAATATCAGAAATAAAATCTGAAGTAGTTGCCTATGTATCTATTCAAACACTCTTCATGTTGTTGCGAGTTTATTTATTTATTTATTTATTTTACTGTTTTATACTCTGCCAAATTGCTGTTTTACAAAGTGATTTGCAGTTTTATTACGTTTAATATCGGCAATAAAATAAAACAGACTGACTTAACCCATTTTTCGTTGGTGTTGCGTTCACGCAACATCAGATGCAATTGCGTTTAACACTTAACTAAAAAAAAAAATATTTTATATTAAGTACAGTTCTTAAGTAAAGAAAGGATAGATGTTTATTTTATTACAAAAACAATTGATCAGAAAAATAGTTTTTTATATTTAAAAATAAATTTCAAACTTAAAGCACTAATCAATCCCAAACTTTTGAAAATTTTCATATTTGAATATTTTACATAACTTGTAATAATAATAATAATAATAATAAAAGCTTTATAATAAAATAATTATTTTTGAAGTCATCTGTAGTTTTTGCTGTTTTGTGCTTCCTCAATGAAGTTTCCATAAACATTTATTTGTATTCATTCCATACTCTTATTCCACAGAAATTGTACACATACAACACCCTGTATTTAGTAAGATATGACTAATATTAATTATTTTATTTTAAATTACTGTTATATATGGTCAAAATATTGAGTATTATTTTTTGTATTTGGAAAAAAAATCATTATTTCTAGTTGTGGCGGTTAATGGGTTAAAATTCACTCTTTAATGGCATGTAAATCAAGCGTTTACCCGTTCCTTTATACACACACACACATATATAAGTGTATTTGTCGTTACTATTTATGTATTTATTTACTTATTCATTTATCTGCTTTTATATCTGTAAGTATGCATGCATTTTGCATTTGCCTATCACAAGCAAAATTTTTTATCTTTAATGAACATTTAGCAAACACTGAAGACGTTTTCATTAATTATACTTTTCATTAATATCTTAGGTGGTTCACGTATACACTCATGTTACTAGTTGCATCTTATAAAAATCTTTAATTTTTTTTTTTTTTTTTTTTTTTTTTTTTTAATTAAAAATACTTCCATTTTATAGAATTTATTCACTTAATCATATCGAACAAAAATCAAAAGAAGTATTAAAGCTTATTAAAAAATAAATAAAGAAATAAAAGAAAGAAAGAAATGTTCGTGGTTTGCAGCGCCATAAGTTAAAATATATTTCTGTTTGACATTAACAATCTACATCATTTTCACCTACATTACTGACATATTATAATCAGGAAGAATGATATTTAAATAAATTATACTATACATTCTTTAAATAAATAAATTCTAGCAATACAAATTATGAGTAAATAACTTGTATCTATGTGATATATTTCGTATAAAAGGATTCACTTTTTCAATTTGTTTATCTAAAACTAATTTTACATGCAAAAAACGTGGGAGTTACAAGAAACATTTATCTTTCTTTAAGTCGTGATTTATGATACGTTTTGATTTATTATTTTTTTAGTACTCGGGAGTGATTAGGAGATAAGAACCTGACGCTAGAAATAAATCACTTGATGTATGTTTATTTACTGCGGTATTTCCTTAAGTTTGACTTTCGTCAAACTACATATTTTTTTTCTCTACAGGAATTTTTATTTTTTGTTTTTGCTTAAAGTATTTATCTGGAAGGAAATTCAAATGATCATATTTTAAACAATACAAGTTACAAAGTATAAAATATTTAAATAAAACTATTATCTAACCGAAAATTTACATTTAAAAAATCATATTTCAGTACATTATCATATTCAATATAATAGTGCATTGAAACATATATAAATATTTAAATGTAAATTTTGTGTCAGATAACAGTTTCATTTAAACATAATTTTATAGTTTATAACATGCGTTGTTTATTATTATACTATATATATATTGCGCATTTATTCATATATATATATATATATATATATATATATATACATCTGGTGCCCCCTAAATCTATAGACATTTTATAAATTCATAAAAAAATGAAATGATTAGTAAAAAATGAAGGGATTGAACGTGGTTTACGGAAACGTTATTCTCATAAAAAAGTATATTTTTTAATAAAGAAAAAATAGTTAAAATATTCGTCCTTGATCTTAAAATTGAAGAATTTTCAATTATCGGTTATCTTCGATTTTCCGAAATATATTTGGTCACACTTCGGTATTCTAAACATATCATATAGGGACGTTACACTACATTTTTCGTTTGAGATCAAGCAAATGATTTATGTGCGGGTTTTGGTGTCCAAGGGAATTCAAATACCTTGCATCAATGGGGGAAATTTGTTGTAAATACTGTTTAAAATCTATAAATTGCACTAAAGCAAAATAAATGAGCATATATATTTTATATGCATAAAATCATGTTTTGTCTAGAATATTTTATGAATGTTATTCATCATTCGTTTACAGGGGCACAGAAAAGAACTAGAATATAGCGGGACTACGCTTGAAATTGCTGAAAAAGCTCCAGATTTTCCTATGTGTTAAAAATGTTGGATTGTGTTTGAGTATACAATGAGGTGTATTGGTGCGTACATAATTTATAGATGACTTTCAGATCTACCAATAATTAAGAAAAAGCATATATTTCTACTGAATGTAATTGGAACTGCTTTACTACATTTTACCAAGTCTGGGAAAACTGCTTAGGAACGAAAATAAATTTTTCATATCCAGGCCGCGGTAGCCTGGTCGGTAAGAGCAGCGAGTTCGTGATCGAAAGACTGCGGGTTCGGTCCTCGAGCCGGCCGAAGATCGTTGTGTACGCTAATGGAGACTGGTGACCGTTAAATTTCTTTGTGGTCACAAAGTCCTCCAAGTTCCCATCAAAATATATACCTCTGGGGGTGCCGGAACATAGGTTTAACTTGCTCTGATCCGGATCGAAATTCGAATTCCTGTTGTTTGGCTGGTGCTTCCATCTTTCACCAGCTTCTGGAGCTAAAGTCGTACTTCCTCCCTATGAGGCGCTCCTAAATAACGAAAGACGCACTCCTCATGCCTTAAAAATCCGGTTAGTTCCACTACCGGGGCTCGGAATTTCCGAGTGGCACACGACAACAACAACACACTGTATTAAAATATTTTTTTATGTTAAATTGGTCAGTGCTTTTTGTGTAATTACGCTTTTTAAAGTTCCCTGATTACTAAACTTTAATTTTACAACGGTGGTTTTCTGTGTATGTTTATTATCAGTGTAACTTAAAATATAATAACAGTCTTGAATTTCATATTCAAATTTCATTTCCCAATGCATGGCTTCTTCCACTAAAAAACATTATTTATAGTCCCTCATTCGCCTACCACCTTTTTAAATTAGTCGTAAGTTACCACATACGACTCTAAAAATGGCAAAACTTTATTTCTTCGATATTTTGCAGATTCATTTTGCATTTTGCCATAAAAACTATAGTAAAATTTAATGCTGCTTATAGAATTATAACTTTATTTCTTTCTTATTTTTTTCTCCTCATCCATGCACAAGTATTTCAGCCACTCCAATAAACTTCTCGTATAAAGAATGGTCTAACTATTCGGTCATCTTTTTACAGCAAACCTGGGTAGGTGATTGTGCTTGTCGCTACGATCTTTCACAGAGCAGCACTGAGAAAAAAAAAATTGGGCAACGCGAATGTTGACGTCACTATTTGTAGCTTCTCTGTTTTGTCCTCTTCTTCTTCTTCTTTCTTTCTTTCTTTTTTTTTTTTTTGGCATATAAAACTTAGTGGAATCACCGAAGAAAAGCTATAGTAAAATTTATGCTGCCTAAAGAATTATAACTTTTTTTTTTTTTTTTTGCTATTTTTTTTTCTCATCATCCATGCGCCACCGCCACCACAATATCCAAAAGCCTCATATGGATTTTTCAATTTTTTTTTTCTCGTAGGCGACGCGGCGTTTTTTCCAAACAAAGAAAAATTAAAATTGAATATATCATTCAGATTTATTTTTAGACGCACACCTACCTACCTACATATATGCATATACACATGTAAGCATGCATACAGCCATATATACATATGACATACATATATACATACGTGTGTGTGTGTGTGTGCGTTTGTGTGTAGCCATGTCTTTAGAATGTACAACATCAAAAACGAAATGTCCAAAGTGAATGAAGTTTGAACTATAAAATATATGAATTTCTTAAAAATGAACGATTAAAATTACTAAGCACGATGTACTGGCTTCGGTAAAAATAAGTATATCAGTATTTCGTGCAAATACCATTTACAGCACATGCTGCTAATGTCAGACTTACAATCACAACTATTTCGAAATTTTATTTAAGGTAAGTATTCATTATTGTATGTATAAAGTGTTGCTTTAAGCAACACTTTATACATTTTATATTATTACTTTTTTAAGTAAACCTAAATTCCATGCGTACACTGTTTAAAAAAAAATTCTGAATTCAATCAAAACATGGTACTGCAAACATGAAATCTTTTACGATGATTTGGTACTTGTTTCTACCGAAGCTTGGTACTATAGCTGTTGTAATCATAAAATTAGTTTTTTTTTTTTTTTTTTAACGATGATTTTGTGTTTTTTTTTCTTTCAGTACTAAAGCATGGAAGAAGGGTACAACATCGCATGGTTTCAACCACTACAGTAGCAAATTTTGGTTCAATCTAGCAGTTTGCAGCTCACATACTACAAAATTTTGGTTCAACCTTGAACTGAAATTTTTAACAGTGTAGTTTCTACAGGTGGAAGATAACTAGAAACTCCTTTATTAATCAAATCATACCCACATTTAACTGGTGACAACACCCGACAAATATACAGAACAACGACGAATTTGTACCGGTTGTCATGGTAGGAGATTTAAACATAGATAGCAATTTATAAGTGAACATTATGCTTTTGAAATACAGATTCAGAAATGTTTTAAAGTAACGAATTCGTACCGTATTATAGCTTTATTAACGTATCAGTTTTTGTTAATATTACTCACACTTCATATCAGCTGAGATCAACCATGAAACGCATATTAACCCATAGAACAAATTTTGAGCGTTTCGTCACTAAGATGTTGGATAACGCATTTTGAAAATTAATACTTACTTGTTTATCGTCGAAAACGGATGCGTTCTTCACAATATTTCAATATAAAACAAGACTATATTGAGTTTGCAACATATTTTCACATTTTAGATATTTATGACGCTATTGTACCCTCAAGCGCTAGATGGGTTTACGTCAAATATATACCATTATATACCATTTTCTTTATGAAGGCATAATTCTCATGTAAATGCCTCATGTAATGTGTATGGCTAGAAAATAACCATAAATATTTTAAACCCTCTTCTACAGCCTTCTATTTATACGGGTGCAGCAGCAGTTCAGAAAGTTTCATACACACACATATATATATGTATACACGTATAATACTTAAAATTTTAACATTTTAAAATCATCATGTCATTAAATCTGAATTTAAACTCATAGATTTATAGATATAAAATAATAAACAAATAAAAACCGTATAAACTTAAAAAGAAATATTTCTAACATGTTTTTCCATATTTTACAATAAATAACTTATGTTTTTAAAAAGATTTCAATAAATTTTATTTGTAATGTGTGCACACGAAAAAAATTGGAAAAGTTACCATATTTTACTAAAAATGTAGGCTATAAATAAGAGTATTTTAAACCAAGGGAAACTTCGATTGTAATTTAATTACCGATATTAAAATATAGAGAATAAAAGGTGTAAAATAATCAGTAACAACAAAGCGCAAGTTACTTAAATTAATACTATTATGCAAATTTTCTCTGCTTTAAAATAACTTTAATTTCAAATCCTCGCTACAAATAATTTGTATTCTTCTAGTCATTCAAGTTAAGCAACTGTAAACAGACATGCAACAGCGTTCTGATAATATCTATTAACTTTCGAAAATGTGACTGGTATGCACTTATCTTGAAACATGTCAAAATTTTCAACAAGATTCGCTTGTGATAAATGTTATTAACGATGCAACTCTCAGAATAACGCTCAACGAGCTATTATAGATTTACGTGATACGATTTATCGTAACATTTTTCTTTTGATAAATCTCTTGTAATGGTAGACAGTAATTTTAAAAGAACAAATTTTAAACTGTAATTTTAAAGGAACATGATTTAAATTAGCTTATTCCTGTTGAATGATAACATAATTGTGTTAAATTTGTTTTTAATACAGACGATGCTTGATTTGTAAGAGAAGTACTAGCTTAAACTTTAATTATCTTTTGCGTATTACATTATATTGTAGAGAAAATTGTAAGCACATTTGACTGTGTGTAAAACATCACATAATAATTAGCAAAATTAATTTAAAGGGATCTGTCACCAACAGCCAAACCTTTTATGTTATTTAAAAGGGAAAATTGTAAATTTTATAAATTCATCTGTTGTATATATTTTTTATAGTTCCATTCCTCAGAATGAAAAAAAATTTCACAACCGGTGAATATGTTCTTATATTCAAAATATTTACGCTGTTAAAACGTAAATTTTTCAAAATTTTAAATGCCTAAAATTATCAATTTTGTTGCTTTAATTTTGATTAATATTAAAAAAAAAAAAAAAAAAAAAAAAAAAGGTAAAATTTGGAAAATAAAAAATAAATTTAACAATTGTTTCTTTTCAATTTATTTATTTATTTATTTTTTACTTTTAAATAAAATGAAAAAGAAATTAAATAATAAGATGTTTAAATTTCTTCATAGACTATAAATATATATATATAATATAGCCAAAGTATATTAATAGAGACAAATTGTTTCACGCAGTCAGTTGCGTTGAGATACATCTTTTAAGAGACTGACCACTGGAGATTGTATTTGAGACGATGGATTTTTGTTCCAGAATCGGACAAATCCATGCTGTATGAAATATTTAATACCGCTTGCTTTATTCTTGTACAACAACTGACGGTTTTTCTAGAAATGTTTCTGAAATATTCGTAAAATAGTGACTATTGTGATACGAGTTGTAAGGTTGCATATTTACAGAACTTTCTTGACTGCTCTATATCAAGCTGTAAGTGTAGATATAAGAAATTTATAAATCAGAAGTAAAACCTCAATTTTGTATTTTATTTCTTTAAAAGGGGTTTTAACTGTCCACTTAGAATTTAATTTATCACACAAGAAATAAAAAAATAAGACGCCTCACGTGTATTGGGTGTTGTGTAAAGTTAATAACCAAGCTTACGCGAAACAAAAATCGAAGAATGGATTTTGAAATAATAATTTTCTTAGTAAAGCACCTAGATCTCGTTAGTTTCTTTGAAAAATACTCCAAAATATTAAAAGAGTAAGTTCTACTTAAGTAGCTTTTACTATAGAACAACTTTTTTTTTTTTTTTTTTTTTTTTTTTTTTTTTTTTTTTTTTACTTTGAAACGTTTTTTCCAAAAGTACTGACATACAACTGAAACTCCTAAACTTCGCAATTTACACAACATTCTTCAATGTATTACTAATCTTGCTATTTTTAGTAAGCTATTTATCTTTCTTCCTGAAAGACAAGTAGCGCATGGGATATACAGAGTTCAGCAATAATGTTTCAACATTTTATAACAAAAATGTTAACCTCAAAAGAACGGCAATGGAACCTCAAGGAAGTTGTTCTTAAAATTTACGCGATGTGTACCTGCTGAAATAAATAAGGCAGGCAGATGGAAATCCTAGTCAAAAGTTTTACATCAGTGTGTAGCGACGCCATTAATGTCATTCTAATGTAAATAATCCTAACTTACCGATGGTCAATGGGTTAACATTTTGTCCAGAGGTACGTCTCTGGATTACTACCTAGACATCCTCGGTTCGAATACAACCTACCGCAACACGCACTTTTCTTCATTGGTGACCGCGGACGAAGCCAACAAGCTTTCAACTCCGCTCTATGGCAATAGATGGCAGCACCACAAAAACCCTCCGAGCATCAAAAAGCCTGTGAACCGCTGTTCTCACAGCACAAAGTCACGCCCCTCGCCTTCAACTCGCCGCTGCTCCTTCAACGTGGCAAGACGGGGCAACTGGCAGCACAATCTGGTCATCGTTACCGTCTACAGCAGTAATATCGCTCGTACGATGATGTACGCACTGGAGGGGAAGTACTGTAGTGACGCCATTAATGTCATTCTAATGTAGATAATCCTAACTTACCGATGGACCTTTTGTCCAGAGGTACGTCTCTGGATTACTACCTAGACATCCTCGGTTCGAATACAACCTACCGCAACACGCATTCTTTCCTTCAAGTGATTACAGAGAGAAACTATCAAGGATGTGAAGTCAATGTATTGTTGCCGTAAAAGAAGTTTTACAGTCAAACTGAAAATAAAAGTGAATTTTATTCACTTCCAAAAAGGTCAGACTTGGAGATAAACTTGACAAGTTGGCCAAGAATTGTGAATGAATTAGGCTACAAAAGGTTTTCTGTATTTCTGAAATTACGAGATTGTATCTACCATAGAGTCTACTGTCTAGAATTTTCAATTAGGCTCTAGCGCATAAATATCGTCAAAATATAGACACTAAAGAATAGTAACAAATCACAGGTGAAAATTGACTCCTGCACTCAGGTGTATTTAGAGATATGTTCTAAGCAAATGGTAATTAATCAGAAAAATCCCTGCTTTGTTAAGTATTTAACGCTTCACAAAACATCTATTATAACGCGTATTTAAGTTCATCATATATAAATAATTAGTATATATATGTGTGTGTTTTTAATTAATTAATTTATTTTTTAAAAAAATGTAAGCAAAATCTTTTAAGATCTGTTTAATATACTTGCATTCCTACCAATGTGATATTTATGTATATGCATACTCCTGAATCTCATTTCTTTAATTAAATTAAAGTTAAATATAAATGTTATTCCTTGAAACTTAAAAATTTAAAACATGTACATAAATTTTAAAGTGTAGCTGAAAAATGTTTTAAATCCATTTATGTGAATATATTTATGTTGAAAATAATTAGATAATAAAATATTAAATATATGAATTGAGATTTCTGGTATGTAATAGCACGAGACATGTAGTTCGTTTTCGTGTACATAATTATTTTTTAAAGTATTATAATGGAATTAAAAAAAATAATAATAATTGGTTTGTAAAAGTTAGTTTTTAAACTCGAATATTTCTCGATTACAGAATATGCCAAAAGAAAACATAAACTGAACATGCATTTATAGTATTATTTATTGCTTAATATTATTTTTTGTTAATGACAGCATATAAATCAACAGAAAAAATTTCTCAATTTCATATACTAATCACCTGCAATATTTTAAATAATATTTTTTAATAGCCAGTCGAAATAAACGAATTATAGTCACATACATGACGGTATGCTCAGTACTACAGAAACAACTGTCTTCTATTTCAGTTTAGAATATTTTGGCGTTTTGTACATTTAAGTCTTTTTTCTTGTAGTTTACAAAAATAAATATGTTTTTTATTACTTATGTGAGTAAATATAAAGAATTATGGACACACGTATAAACCAGGCATTAAAAAACTTAATAGAATTAACATAGAATTATAGTAAAATTCGGTTTCAAAAATTCGACTCTAAAACTTAACTTTCTCTTCTATATTTACATAAAAGAGATTAATAATTCAGGACTATAATTCATAAAATATAATCATCAATTGATTTCAATAGCTTCATAATTAACGTAAGAGCTGTTAATAAGAAAATATCGTTCAATGAAAGCACTTAATTTGCGGCATCAGTACTCATTCACTTAATAGATTTACCTAACATGAGGTTCAGGAATGAATAAAGTGGCATGTTTTGTTATTCATTCTAACTTACGGGATTAAATATGAATAATTTTTATCACTGTTTCGAATAATCGGGGTGATTCATATGTTTTTAAAAACTTTTCTTCTGATTAATCAAAGGAATTTTTTATCTGTGTTTTTAAACTTCTCGTCCTTATGGAGAACGGCAATACAGTAACATGTTTCGCTATTCAATTTAAATGCATTATTAAACTTGAATATGTTTTAACATTGTTATGAAGAACAGTGGTGATGCAAATGTTTTTTAAATTACTCTTCTTCTGATTAATCAAATGTGAATTTTAGTTTATGTTTTTGAACTTGCTGTCATAAAATATGATAATTTACAGCACTAAAATATTCATCCAAATAAATAGCACTATATTCTTATTAAGAACTATATACTTTAGCATAAAGAAAATTGTGTTTGATTGATGAAATTAATTTTTAAATTGTAGGAGTGAATTTATTTCTACAAACAATCAACCTAAAAGGAGAAAGATGAGAGAGTTAAATTATACAAGGATAAAATCTTTTAAAAATAATTTCAAAAGAAGTTGAATACAATAAATACGTTTTTAATTATTTATGTGAGTAAAAATCAATATTTATTGACACACATACAAATCAGTCATTAAAAAATAAATTTTGGTTTAAAATGAACATCGAAATTTACAATTAACAAAAACACAGTTTAAAAATTTCAACTCGCGAACTCAACTTCCTCATCAATATTTAGATAAAAGAGGTTATTAATGAAGGACTGTAATTCATAAAATCTTAATCAATAATTGTTTTAAATAGCTTCCTAATTAACATAAAAGCTGTTAATAAGCAAATATCGTTCAATGAAAGCACTTAATTTGCGCCAACATTAGTCATTCACTTAATAGATTTTCCATTGTTGACTATCAGGAATCAATAGAGTAACATGTTTTTCTATTCATTCTAACTCACGTGATTAAACATGAATATTATTTATCATTGCTTTGAAGAATAGTTGCGAGTCATATGTTTTTAAATAACTCTTCTTCTGGTTAATGAAAGACAAATTTTTATTTATGTTTTAGAACTTTTTGTCCTTATTGAATATGATGCATTACAACTCTAAAATGCTCCTTCAGATAAATAGAAATATATTCTGCTTAAGCACTAAAATAAGTTAACATAAAAAAAAAAAGTGTCTCACTGATGTTTTTAATTTTTAACACGCTTTTATTAGCTTCACCTGTATGCATGTTTGTATATTCGTATGTATAATGCATGTTTGTAACCGCTCTGGGAGCAAACAAAAAATCTATATTGTGAAAAAACACTTTCCCTATGGAACGCTGTGGCTGTGAGGTAAAGCTCCGTGCTACGAACCTAAAGGTCTAGCGTTCGAGCCCAGTCAGGGGAGATATTTTAAAAATGGTTTTTGTTTAATTCTAAATTATTTTAATTAAAGATTTAAATGTATGTAAATATTATTTTGTGTCACTCGCACGATTTTCTCTTACCCTGCATTTTAATACTAAGATTGATGTTTTGTGCTTTTTAGTTCACATTTCTATAAAAGCGTTTTCTTTAATTTTTTAAAACTATAATATTATTAAATAGAAGAAGCGAATTTTTTTCTGGAAACAATCAACTAAAAGGGAGGGTAATGGGAGAGTTTATTTAAACAAAGAAAGTTTAACAGAGAACTCGAAAAGAATTTTAATGGATTATTAAAGAGATAAAAACTAGTGGATTTTATAAGAAAAAATAACTTAAATAGATAAATTATACGTTTAAATCAGTGTTGCTAAATTTAGGGAAATGTTTATTGAATATCTATTACTAATTTGTAATTGTAACAGCTGCCTATTCACTTTGAAAATTTTTTGTTGTGTATATCTAATATAACTCCTTAAATTTATTGGTGATTGCAGAATAAAAAAGTCCCTAAATTTGGAAAAACTGGTTTAAATAGAGAAATCGGATCGTTAAAAACAATTATATATATAAATATATCTTTATATATATATTTCTTTTGTGCGTGTGTATGTCACTGAACTCCTCCTAAACGGATGGACCGAGCTTAATGAAATTTTTTGTGTGTCTTCAGGTGAATTCGAGAATGGTTTAGATTTACAATTCAGTTCAATCGGATAATTGGATCAAAAGATATTAAATAAAAACTCCATTTTAACTTTAAAATGATTAAAAAGAAAAATATATTTGATGCCAAAATAAACAAAATTCACGTTTATTTATTTTTTTCCAGAAATAAAACATTTTTAATTTCGCGTGATAAACAATAAAAATTAGAAATATATATATGTATATACTATGAAAATATTCGCGTGTAAATAAATATTTTCATAGAGATACTTGGTATTAGCTTAAAATTTTTATTTAATTTAGTAGTACTTTTCTTTTCTATAGTAAAACAAATTTTTCGTTTTAATTGATACTTTATATGTAACTTATAAAGGTTCTTTTATGTTTTCACCTTAATTGTAAATAGTAATAATTTCGAATTTATTAGAATTTATTATTTTTATTTTGTATATATCATAAAACAGTTTTTCTTTCTTTCTTTTTTTTTTTTTTTTGTATGGAACAGCTTTAGTTTGGAAAAATTTGAAATTTGGCACCGAAGTAGTACGGACGTTTCTCACCAAGATCGTCAGTTACGTAATTGAGATAGCCATGTTAATTCATCGCAAAAATGGCCAAAAATATTTAAAGTCGACAAGGGGGGGAGAGGTCTTTACTAAAGCTGTGCCTTTGTATTTATCTTTATATATATATTTCTTTTGTGCGTGTGTATGTCACTGAACTCCTCCTAAACGGCTGGACCGAGTTTAATGAAATTTTTTGTGTGTCTTCAGGTGGATTCGAGAATGGTTTAGATTTACAATTCAGTCCAATTTAAATTGTTTATTTAATTAATTTATCACTTATAAATTGTTGTTGATTTTGGAATGTTTCACATTGGATCCGGCAGACTGCGCTACGATCGTAGTATCGAATATTCAAAATACGCAAGCGAAGTGATGACGTCACTGGCCGTCCGTCAATGCAAGAAAAATATTTCCTATGTTAATCGCCCATTGGATTTTTTGTAAAAAATTACAAAATATCGAGGAAAATTATTTCCCGATTTTAATCCCCATATTTGGGTATAGATATGTATTAGTTATCATGTGCATGCGTTAGACTGAGTTGTTTTTGCTGTAAAATTGATAAAATTTGAATTTTTAATCTCAAAACTCTGTCATCCTTGGCGGAAAAAAAAATATCGCCATATCATCTGGCGACCATATCATCTGGCATATTTAATTTCTTTCAAAAATAATGGTTATTTCAACAACTTATATTAAGAGAGTAATGAATAATATGAAACAGTTTCGTACAATACATATTACGAAAATATACATCTGGCATATATCTTTTCGTATTACGTTTTTGATCGCCAAATACAAAAAACGCCAAGGAAGACAGAGTTTTGAAATTTAAAATTAAAATTTTGTCAATTTGAGAGCAAAATAACTCAATCTAACACATGCATACGATAACTAATACATTTCTATACCCAAATACGGGGATTAAAATCGAGAAATAATTTTCCTCGATTTTTAATAATTTTTATAAAAATTCCAATGGGAGATTAACATAGGAAATCTTTTTCTTGCATCCACTGACGGTCAGTGACGTCACACTTCGCTTGCTTATATTCTATTGTAATTCCAGTTTGACCCAACAGTAGGTGCTGCGATCAAATTCAGGAAAATATTTTGTAACTTCGTGGTATTATTGTTATACAAAATATTGTGTCCTAATTGAAATATTACATCAAGATGTAATTAGTGTTTGAAGAGTTTTGAAGTGTGCATAAAAAACTATACATTTTGCAAATTTGGTGCGGAATTGGAATGAGTATTTTATATAATTTTCTATCAAATTTACACGCGCGTTGATTAACAACCACCCTAACCTACAAATTTATTTGTGTAGCTAATTTATTATATTTTATTTATTTATTTTTTGTATGGAACACTTATAGTATCGGATCCCTTTGGCAAAATTTTAAATTTGGCACAGAAGTAGCTCGGACGATTCTCGCTAAGATCTTTAGAATAAAATTGAGATAGCCATTTCAATTCATCGTAAAAATGGCTTAAAATATTTAAAGTCACCAAAGGGGTCCTAATTTGTAGCTTAGATTTAGAAAATCCGTGCTTTTCTCACGGCCAATTATATGTTGCGTGTTCCAGGGTTGGAAAACCTTCGAATTTGTTTGTGTATACTCCTCAAGGATTAACCAAAAATATTGTACATCCAATGGCATTACGGTAAATTCAGTTTTTGTAGATTAAAAAAATATACCTGTTATAAAATAAATTGAGTTTCAACTTTTTCACCTTTAATTAAAACGAGTTTAAGTTTTTATTTAATACGAACTCTACATTTCACTTCGCTCATACTATACGTATACTCACATGCATCGATTGATTGAATTGTGATAAATGTACATGTAATGATGTTAGATATTGTAATAACTTTTTGATAAAAGATTTCATCAAATCGGTTCAGATTGTTACAGCTTATTCAAAACAGACTGAATTTTTATGTGAAATTCGTTGCTATCATAGATTCTCTCATAAATTGAAATATTTGCCGTATGAAATAAAATTTTGTGCTGTTCGACATTCAGCGGAGGTTTTAAATAACAAGTAGAGAAAATTTCGGTAATTATGTCTTTTACGTTATAATCGGAATTCACAGTCGCCGTTCACAGCGCTCCATACCTGTTTCACTTATATATCACATCCTTACACACTTACAATAAGTTAGTTCTTTTTTTCTAGCAAAATATTCTCTAGAAATAATTTAAATGACAAAACAACGTTTGTCGGGTCAGCTAGTATATATATATATATATATATTAATCGAAAGGAAAAAAAAAACCTCAAATAAAAATAAATAAATAAATAATCGAAAACAATAAGTATTTGAGATCAGATACGTCGGAGATTATTTAGCTTTTTTTACAAGGGAAAAATGAATCGGTTCAAGATTTCGGTGTTCGATTAGAGAAAATTACAACACACTGTGTATTTACAGGCGATACTCTGTCAGAAAATTTGTTAGAACAGATTGTACTCGAATTAAAAAAATAACACAATTTAAAGGAGGTTGAGTATTGACGTTATCGGAGGTTGAGGATTTAACTTTTGAAAAAGCCGTAGAACAGTCTGTAACAATACAAACTTCTGAAAATGATATGGTAGAATTAAAAACAAAAATTTGAATTTGAGTAAACTTTCTGTTCACAAGAAACCAAACAAAATTATTCTCAAAATAACGTGAGTAAACAAAATGTAAATAAAACTGCGAGCACAAATAACTGTAAATCTCAGTGTTACTGGTGTAGAAATACTTCTCACTTAGTAAATGGATGTGAATGTATTAATGCAGTTTGTAATTTTTGTAAAAAAAAAAAAAAAAAAAAAAAAAAAGTGGGCATTTGAGTAAAGTTTGTCGGAACGCACAATGCAAGAAAAGTGTAACTGTTCTTGATACCGTAGACATTTTGTCATTTCATTTTGAAAGCACCAAACCTTTAAAAAAATAGGTTTTGATAGAAAATATCACTAAAGCAGAAATGGAGTTAGATACTTGGCTATTTTTACTGCATCAATAAACCGTTTTCGTCGATTATTTTAAGAACATAAAATGTTTTCGGACGATGTACATTTAAAAACAGCTACACGAGAAATTTTTCAAACTCAGGGATTTGTCAGGGTAAATGTAACTTACAAAAATAAAAC
Organism: Salticus scenicus; assembly: GCA_963930645.1. Taxonomy (NCBI): domain Eukaryota; kingdom Metazoa; phylum Arthropoda; class Arachnida; order Araneae; family Salticidae; genus Salticus; species Salticus scenicus. Next base: position 117,066,367 of record OZ005659.1, on the reverse strand, counting down.
TAGAAATGGTAACTTGTATTTAGCAAAAAAGGACAATTTTCCTTTATTGCTGGTTAGGTATCGGATAACTGCATTAAATATATTCACAAATAATTTGAAAACTGTTACATTAAACAAAGTAACAGTTTCGAAAAATTTAAATAATTTATTAAATGAATTTCCAGATTTTTTTACGAATGATATAGATGAAATTAAAAACATTAAAGCTGAATTACATTTAGAGAAAGACTCAACACCCATATTTTGTGAAGGTCGAACAGTTACGTATGAATTATGGAATGCATTAAATGAAGAATTAGAAAGATTAGAAAATGAAGGTAACCTGAAACGTGTTAGTACTAATAAATGGGCGACATCTTTTGTTCCGTTATTAACACAAAAGGGAAAAATTCGTATGTTCGATTATTTTAAAGTCACAGTAAATATATTTTTAAAAGTTGATAAATATCCAGTACCGAAACTTGAGCACATTTTATAAACTTTAGAGGTGGAATACATTTTACAAAAATCGATTTGAATCAAGCATAGTTGCATTTACCGGTAGAGGAAAATTCACAAGAATTACTTGCTATTAACATTCCTAAGGGCTGTTTCAATTTACGCAGCTGCCATACGGAATCATCAGGTCTCCACCAATATGGCAGAGAACAATAGAGCAATTTCTAAAAGATACGGAGGGTGTTTCAGTTTTTATCGATGATATATATATTTTAGGGGAAACTGATGAAAAACATTTGGAGCGATTAAAACAAGTGCTAGAAAGTTTACGTGAATATAACCTTAAAATAAGTAAGGAAAAATCATCTTTTAATGAATGATGAAATTACTTACTGCGGTTATAAAATTGATACAAATTGCATACATAAAACATCACAGAAATTTTCTGCGATTTTAAATGCTCCGACACCTAAAATCGTAACTCAAGTAAAAGCATTCTTAGGCTTAGTTTCTTATTATTCTAGATTTGTTCCTAAATTATTTATATTTACAACTGCTTAGCCTCTAAATGAATTATTACGGGAAAATGTAAATTTTCAGTGGACAAAAAATTACGAGATTTCATTTAATGCAATCAAACAAGAAAGTACTTTCGAAAGGATTCTCACACATTTTAATCCTAAATTACCCCTGATTTTAGCCCCTGGAGGTTCGCCTTATGGAATTTCGGCAGTACTTTTGCATACAATACCAGATAACTCCGAAAAACCCATGGCGTTTGTTTCTATAACATTGTTTTTCTTAGAAAAGCAGTATAATCAGGTAGGTAAAGAAGCGTTTTCAATAATAGGCTATCAATAATTTGGAGTATTTATTCTATTTTTATATGGTGGAAGATTTACCCTGTACACGGATAGCAAACCCCTAGATTCCATACTTTCACTCACGAAAAGTATTCCGGTACTTTCGTCAGCTAGAATGCAAAGATATGCATTATACTTACAAATATTCCAATATGATATTAAATATAAAAAATCTGCACAGCATGGAAATGCCGATGCTCTATCACGTCTTTCATTGCGTAGTGAAGAATTACTGTTGCCATCGATCCGTCTTCACCAGAATAAAAGGTCACCAAATTGTTCACCAAATTTAATTGGCGACACTGGTGAAACTGATGGTTTATTTATTTATCAAATTGGTGCTTTACCTTTAAAAGCAAAAATTTTATCGGCAAGTTCTAAGCGGGATCCAATATTAAAAGAAATGTATCAAAATTTAATCACAAGCATAGAGATAAAAATTTATTTGCTGATTCTTATATAAAATGACCTCCTGTATCCGAATATGACCCTCATTGTGCCCAATCACTCACCGTTTCCTCGAGACGCCATCCCTCCTCCAATTTTTATTACTGTTCGGTAATTTTATGGCCATGAATTTCATTTGGAGAATGGAAAAGAATTATTTAACACTTAAAAAAACAAAATATATAATTTATAATAAATGATAATAATAAATGATTAATAAAATATAATAAATGTAATATATAATTTCAGCAGCAAATCCACCCCTAAGTGTTCCACTTGCTGCAAATTTTCATGATTTAGAATTTTCAAACTTTGTAGGCCCCCAGAAGATATTTAACAGTTAAAAAAATCCTCTCCTCCCCTAAACTCAAAATTACTAAAAAGTGATAAAAATAGGGGGACGTCCCTAAAAAAGATGGTTGATGGGGCAAAAAAGGCGTCATATTCGGATTCAGGAGGTCATTTTACATAAGAATTTGCATAAATGATGTTGGGGCGATTTTCCTCCAGAGCCGTGTTATTTACATTTTGGCCAGAAACAAGAATTCTATTTCTTAGTATATTAAAAGGAAATCGTGCTGTAATTCCGACAGTTCATAGCCAAATGTTTTACAAGATTTAAATTTTGCCCATTTCAGCATAGTCAAACTGAAAACATTGGCACGAAGATTTGTGTGGTGGCCAGATATTGACAAAGACATTGAGAAATTAGTAAATATTTGTTTTGTTTGCAAAAAAATTAAACATAATCTTCCCAAAATTGACACACATCATTGTGAATGGCCAACAACACCGTGAAAAAGAATATATATCGATTATTTTGGTCCAATCATGGAAAAATGTTTTTAATTGTCGTCAGCGAACAATTGTCGCCCACAACAAATGGTCTGATATGTTCATCGTTCCTAGTACAACTACAGTTAATACCAGAAGTCTTTATTCTCTTTTTGTCAGGTGTGGCTATCCTGTGTTCCTTGTATCTTATGATGGGCCATAATTTACGTCAGAACAGTTCAGATATTTTCTACAGAGAAGAGGTAAACAAAATATCTTAAGTGCACCATACCATCCCACAATCAATGGTCAGACAGAAAGATATGTACAGAGAATAAAGAAAGAATTGAAGTCCTAAAGTACAGTACCAGGAAATCTACAATTTAAGTTAAACGAGTTTTTGCTTCAATACCGAATTATGCCCGGTATTACGACTGGGGAATGTCCAACATAATTATTTCTCAAAAGAAATATAAGACCAGAATTAGATTTACTCGCGCCAAATGTTCAGAATCATGTTGAAAAAAAGCAACATAAATGAGCATTTAAAAAAAAAAAAAAATAAAATAAAATGAAAAAAAAAAATTGCTGTACGTAATTACACATCAAAAGGTAAAGGGAAAATAGGCACAATAATTGCTAGATTAGACAAATTGTAATATGAAATCCAAATAGGTCCACATTTGTGGAAAAGACATATAAATCAAATGACAAATGTAGTCTCCGAAGTGCAATTGGAAAAAACCAGAAGTGCTAGTGGAAGTGAGGGAAAGATTGATACAAATAATACTGTGGTTCCAGATGGCATGAATCTACATCCACGATATTATAGAAAAGCTACGTCTGATGAGAAGACTTCCATGCCGCTAGATCCGGAACGGCTGGTTCAAGAGAAAAAACACCCAGAGAAAAGCACACTGCTGCACCAGATCCGCTACCAAACGATATGAGATCCGTGATGACTACAAAACCTAGAGATACTGACGCGACTGCCCCAAGTGATCTCCAAGCCTAAGTGTACACCTGATTATGAATTAAAGCCTGAATATTCTCATTTTAAAATCTGTAACATGTCTTTTTTCCAACAGGTTTTAAGAAGATCGAATAGACTTAGAAAACCTCCTATTAAGTATGACTCAAGAACCTAAGTAGGGGAAAGCTGTGGTGTCTATACATCATAGTTTTCCTGAATTGTAATCTATTCCTCTTTTGGTAAATGACATCACACAAATAAACATATACCTGTAAATTTTATCGACCAATCAATGATCTGTTTAAATCCCTATACTTCTGTTCATGCAAAAACACATTAGTCCTAAAAATGTAATATCTTGTGTAAAATGTCTATTTTAGCTGAAACTGCTTTCCGTACTTCATTAAATTTTATGTGAAAAATAGACGTATGGATACTCGTCATGGTTTATGGCCTTATCATAAATCTACCACCTGTAAAATACAGTAATTCAATGCGAGAAATTGATTTTAAATAAAAGTTTTGGTAAAAATGGATTCAAAATTAACTAGATATGCATTGACTTTTTTCCATTTTGCATTTTGCAATCTGCAATGTACTAGACTGTCCGATTTTATAAATCTTTCTCACGTGGTCGTATTTTTTTTTTTTTTTTTTTAGTTTTATAGATACGCAGACAGATACACTGAAATCTTCTTTTGTTTGTATAGGTAGGTAATTTTGGCTTCAGTTTTATTTTAATTATATTTCCAATATAATAGAGAGGCATTTCTATATATTCTAAAATTTTTTAATCGCCGCATGCAATATTCTAATATAGTGCATAGTATTATACATATAAATATACACCAGCGATATAATCTAAAATGGATAAAAAAAAAGCTCCACGAGTTCTTGATTAAAATTCTAAATCATCAAATTTATATTTATTTGGGTATTTTATCAAACGTATTTTGTTTACTATGTAATTTAATTTGGTACTTTAAATTAAAAGAATGTACTATAGGCAAATACATATGTCAAATACATATTTTAAATTTAAAAAAAAAAAAGAAAAATAGTGTTAATACTACTAAAAAAAAAGAAAGAAAAAACCTGAAAAGCCTATCGAAATGAGTATTATTATTTTTTTTTTCTAGTATACTTTATTTTAAAAACATTATATACATTTTCATAAATCTATAAGGTAAATCACGGGAAATATATCTTCTAATGTACCGAATGAAGTTTTTAAAATATAAATCAAAATGTGATTTTTTAACATTATATTCCATTTGAATTATTCAAAAACGAAACTTTATAAGAAAATATCATCTTATTACAAATCTATTGCACGTATGTGAGCCTAAAATGGTATAGCAAAATTTAACATATATATATATATATATATATATATATATATATATATATATTTATATATATATATATATATATATATATATATATATATATATATATATATATATATATATATATATATATATATATATATATATATATATATATATATATATATACTTACATGAAAATTAATAAATGTAAAACAAATCATAAGTAAAACGTACTGCAAAAACATAAAATAAATGATTTAAACTGTCAAAAAAAATGCTCCGTATGACTTGAGACATACGTGTGGGGTTAAAGTCTGTTTATAATTGATCAAAACTCTCTCCCCAAGCAGACGGTTTAACAAAAAGCACAAATAAGGCTAATATCAATATGGATAAAATAAAATGAATAAATTAATATGGAACAGACAAAAACTTATATGGATTAGGCATAAAATTGATCAAATAAAATGGAACAGGCAAAAAAAAAAAAAAAAAAAAAAACATCAACATTCACTCAAACAGCAGCAGGAAATTTATAAAATTTCTAGCGCGATAACTAACCAAAATACGAAACCATCGAAAATATAATATTACAACGCCATCCATATTAAACTAAAGAAACTAATACAATAAATATAGTTATTACAGCTAAATTGAATAAAAAAATAATGAATATTTAAAAAGGAAAATTAAAAAAAACCATTTATATTCTAAATGTTTTAAATATTTCTCTGTAATACAACCACGCAAAAAATCTATAGGATAATAATTTTCAACAGCTCTATTAAGGAAATCCTGAATATCCTTAATTTTGCCATGGCAAGTAGAAATTAATCTTTCATTACGATTAAGTTTACTAATGTTAGATCTCCAATGAATCAATTTAATCACATTAAAATCAAAATTATTTCTTTTATCAAAAATAGTTGTAATCATTTTACTATCTAAAATATGTATATCCAAGTCCAAAAAATTTGCTTTTAAATGATAAGAATTAGTACTAATGAGTTTTAATTAAGAAGGATAAAAATTTGTTTTTATTTTAGTGTCATTATTAGTACTAGTAAAAGCGATCAGATCATCAATATATCTTTAAATATGTATATATATATATATATATATATATATATATATATATATATATATATATATATATATATATTTAAATCAAAAACATGTATCTAGGATATAATAGTGAAAAATAGTGAAAATAGTTATGCTTAATTTATTACATTGACACTTTTATAACATTTAAAATAATTACTTAAAGAAAGTTATACCTACATTATTAAAACCAATCCAGTTTAAAAAACATCTATTACCGAAAGCATCAGAAGCGTAAATTCTACAGTTGTGAAATATTTATGCACTTTAATGTTTTGTCTTAAGTTCAGTTCGAGAGCTTTTATTGCTTAGATATGCAATGAGTCATAATATTTTGACGTAAATATTCTTGCTTATGGAGCATGATATGCGTTTTAAAGTTTTATCTTAATGAGTAAAATGAAAATGTTTACTGCCTAACTACTCTTTATATCAATGTGCGTTTACTGAAAATTTACATTGGTTAAAATAATGTCTTTTGTTTCAGATAAGAGGTACTTATACTGGTTTAGTACTTGAGTATAATGATAAAAACGTTTTAAAAACGAAAGCAAATTACCGAAAACATAAAATTATAATTGTTAATCGATAGGTATTTTTACTGCTTTAAAAGAATTACCTCCCTTGATAAAAGTTTAAGTAAACGAAAATAAACGAAAAAAAAAAATAATAATAATTTAAATTTATATACTGCAAAGAAAAAAAAAAGCAAATAGCTCAGTGTATATATTTATATTTATATATATATATATATATATATTCATAATTTAAATATTCATAATAAATCCTTGCAAAATGCTAAATATAATAATAATTATAATGTAAAATAATTATATATATATATATATATATATATATATATATATATATATATATATATATATATACATATATATATATATATATATATGTATATATATATATATATATATAAACTCTTACAGGAAATTACCAAAATATAAATATACGGAAGAGATGAAAGAACAAAATTATCAAAATTTGAACATATTGCATAAGATAAAAAAAAAAAAAAAAAAAAAAAAAAAAAATAGAATAAATTAAAATACACATGATCATCAAAAGTAATAAAGCCTTTAACTAAACTATATTACCAAAAAATTAGAGTTCAATGTGTTTGTAAAATAACCACTTAATATAAATAAGCAATATTAATGTACTACGAGAACAAAATAACGCGCACTACAACAGCAATAAAAATAATAAAGTATTACATCATAACACACATTTAATATATATATATATATATATATATATATATATATATATATAATAGAAAGTTCTTCCTTTTCCCCTGACCTCGCTTGCCGCGACTACTGAATCCTAGCTGGCTGATCATGTGACGGAGTATCGGAACATGAGAGGAAATGCGTACTGATGACGTGGATGGCGCTACTTCCTCAACGGGCTGCTGCTAAGAGCGTTGAAGGAATAGGGTTCAGTTTTCGACGAGTTTTCGACAGACGAGTTTTCGACGCAATGCCTGTATTTGAATACTTTGGTTTTCACATTCGACGCCTTCAGTGAAGTGCCAAATCAAAATATGTGTAAAATTATACAAGTAAATGATATAAATTTCATAGGTATAATAGATACAGGAAGTGAAGCAACATTGTTGCGTAAAAGTGTTTTTGAAAAATTAGATGTTAAAGGGTTAAATACTATGAGTACTACTTTGAAGGGGATCGGGAAAAGTTCAATAACGCCGTTAGGCTCAATTAAAGTGAATCTTAAAATTGATGAATTAAAATGTGAGACTGATGTTTATGTTGTATCTAATGGCGTGATATCCTATGATATAATCCTCGGCATGAATGTGTTAATGCTGGGTGAAACAACGATTAATGAGAAAGGCGTTTTCATAAAAAATAAGACTAATTCTCTCGAGGTAAATTTAGTAACAGTAAATGCATATCAAAGTGAAACTAAATCGAATGTTGTTATTTATACCCCCATTAACTTCGAGAACAAAATTTTTGAAAAATCCCCAGAAATAAATAAAACGTTGAATAATATTAAAAAATGTGAAAATATAACCCCTCACCCTGTTATGCTGTCAAAAAAATCATTAGAATCTCCCGAAAAGGCCATAAGTGAAAATGACGATAAAGACGAAAGTGATGACGATAAGATGCTTTTGAAGGACGAAAATGATGACAGTGAGGAAGAAGAGGAGCCTCGACGACAGAAACAAAGTCAAACGAGTGTTTTCCAAATAGATGATGATAGTGAGGAAGAGGACGAGCCGCGCCGAAAGGGACGAAGTCAGACGAATGTTTCCTGAATGAAGTCGCTAAACCCTGAAAACACTTATTCAAAGAAAGGTGAGAAACAAGTCCTACTTGAAAAAATTTCACAGTTAGCCGAAGAGTTGGAAAAGTTAAAAGAAAAAGTTGACGATAATTCCAGACTCCTTAAAAGAAAGAAATCCAGAGAAAAGCCATCGACGATAAATTCCATCGAGTGTAAAAGACTAAATATCCCAAAAGAAAAGACTGCCAGTGTAAATTTGAGAAAGTTATTCATCCCATCAATTCCATTGACGACCACGATTAGTGAAATAGCCATATTATTTCCCAAAGCTGTGCAAATAAAATTTGAAGTTTTCCGTACATATAAGACTGCCATTATAGACCTTTCGACTGAACATGACGCAACAGAAGCCTTAAAAGGCATTAAAACTGAAAATGATCGATTAGAGGGTCTCAAGTTCGAGTCCCAAAATAACTCCGAGTTCCAAAATAAAGATTTGAGTACACACATCATTAAACAATCTTCTAGAGTTAAAAAGAAAAATAAAACAAAATGCAAGTTGAGTGGACGGTCACCGGAGACTGTTGCCATGGACGACCAAGTTGCTATTAAACAAAAAATGATGTACTTTGATAATTATAAAACAGTGAAAATTAAAAATAAAAATGTTGATAAAAAAATCAAAAATGGATGTCATGAAGGCTCCTATTGTACACTTACTCATGCTGAATTCCTCAAATGTGGAATAACTTAAAAAAAAAAATGTCAAATTTGAAATGTATTGTAAATAAGTATATTATTATTTTGTGTTGCTTTTTTTTTTTTTTTTTTTTTTTTGTATTTTTCAGTGTGACCGCCTCGAGGACCAGACAGATGCAGGACGGCCGATCCTATAGTAGAAAGTTCTTCTTTATCCCCTGACCTCGCTTGCCGCGACTACTGAATCCTAGCTGGCTGATCATGTGACGGAGTATCGGAACATGAGAGGAAATGCGTACTGATGACGTGGATGGCGCTAATTCCTCAACGGGCTGCTGCTAAGAGCGTTGAAGGAATGAGGTTCAGTTTTCGACGAGTTTTTGACGGAGCTTGTGTGGTTGACGGACGCAATGCCTGTATTTGAATACTTTGGTTTTCACATTCGACGCCTTCAGTGAAGTGCCAAATGATTTATCTATGTGACGAGATGTGAACAATTCGACGTACTATTAAAATAACTTTTGATAAGCAACTTTAAATGCTCATTAGCATCTATGTAAATATTGTTATATAATTTAACTTTCATTATTAAAATTTAAATAATTAGTAAATAATAGAATTAGTATTCTTAAAATTCTTAAACGGCCACAACCCACTGGATACTATATATATTTTATTGTATCTTTCAAAAACAGCTTAAAACAATTTCGAGAAAGTGTAAATATATTTTAACGTCGCAAATTTCGAGTAGAGACATTTTATTATTATTATTATTTCGGTGAATTTAAGTGTTTTATTTCACAATTCAGATTTTAATCTAAGTAGTGTTTAATTTATTTAAGGAAAATGTCAAAGAATGATTAAAAATAAATAAATTCTGGTATAAAATTTAAAAAGAGCAGATGTATTGATCGCTTTTTTAAATAAACACATCTGTGATAAGTCATACATTGTTAAAAGAACTGATGATTTGAGATAGAGCGTAACATAATCTTTCAAGGACCGTAAAAAAATTACAAAACATGCTTAGTTATCCTTTTAGTACTTGGAAGCCTGTAAGTTCGTCATTTTGTCTCTCCAGCATCATCATCGTCATGAGTATTATCAGTAGATGGTGGTAATCTAGTCTATCCCAAAAACCAGTGGTTCAATAGAAAAAATACAGACTCGGCTCGAATATATTAGACCTGTAAATTCGCAAATAACTAGTTATTATTATCAAGTTACTCACTAGGCCTTACTTATTATTGCCTTCATAAGACATTTAATTTTTTAGTGACATTATTGAAATAACTACACAATTTTCTTTTTATTTTCCAAAATTGGCAGTTCCTCTTTTTTTAATGATAATAATACCAGCATTCTACGTTATTAAAAATCAAGGTTTTATAAAATATTGAAATATACCTTATACAAAGTATCCGTATTTTAAACTTAAGAAAGGGAAAAAAAAAACTTTTTAGATAAAGTTTTCACTTTTTAAGTAATATTTTGGTTATGCAAATAAATATGCATCTATTATTAACAGCTAAATGATGTAAATTTGTAAAATTACTCGAACAAAATTATGTGTACAAGAATAGATAACCGACGAAATAAAGTTTAAGTGCAACACTCGTAGGAAACGTAATAAAAGTAACATTTATCAGTGTTTCATGTTCTTTTCTAACAATAAATAAAGTTTCTTGCGCTCTCTTGATCGTAAGAAGAAATTTATTTTATGATACTCTTTTTCTTACATCCTGTTACAATACTGTAATTCTTTAACTTAAACGACATTAATAAAGTATCAAGAATTTGATTTAATGATGTGTAAGAATAGTTATAGTAATTTTATACTTAATGCATTGCGATATTCATGTAAAAGAGGACACTACATGCAACAATGGTGTTTATTTTATACAATGCATAGTTTTTTGATATTGTCTACTTAATATAAGCAAGATTATCTTATGAAGTAATTACATATGAATGAGAAATGAAATAATGCAGACATTAAGTTAAGAACGAATAATAAATTTAACATAATAAAGTGTAACATATGGGAAAAATTCTCGCTAAGGAAGTGCTCGAGGTGAAATATTAATTAAAGAGTTCATTATTTTAGATAAGACAACTGTTAAACATCATATATATATAAAGATATTCGCAAAATTAGTAAAATGTATTCAGAATACGTGATTTTCATATTGAAATCTATTGTGCCAAAGACTGAAAAGTGCCTCAGAGAGTATAACAAAATTTGGCTAGTTAGATCTTTATCATGAAAAACGGCAGTTTTTCGAGTGACGCAAGCGGAAGCCCAAACTGAACGCTGCGAACTCATATATACGGCTAGTTTGACATCAGAGAGATTTGTAAAAGCCAACACTTAATATCTCAGCAAATATGCCATATTTTGTTCTCATCTTTTCAAAATAGTCTTTTATCTACGGTCTTAATCTATCCTTAAAATTTTACATTTCTACATGCAGTATGTTTTGAGATCTGAATCTCAATTTAAAGCCAAAAAGGAAAAACGATTGGTGTAATGGACTAAATTCTGAAAAATATCTCTAAAACGGCTCGAAGGATTTTCATATAATTAATATATGCTGTTAATAGGATCTTTCTTAATCTAGTAACGTCTTCGTTTTTTTCAGGAAAACTCTTGTTTTTTATAAAAGTTGTTTTAAAAATAGAACTATATTACTCCGCCAATTGCATGCTTTTCTTCGGTGAAAATGGCCGTAAATCGGTTCTTACTTCTTGCTTGCAAGGCTTTGTTGGTTGGCTGACCAACGTGAATGCAGTCAATAACTTTTTGTTATGAAGAAAATATTTTTAATTTTAAAATTTCCCATTTCGTCAAAAAATTATTTAGATAATATTTAAAGTAAAAGAAGTATTTTGTAATCATAGATATTCTATTTCATCGTTATTTATAATGAATTAATTTCTTTTTAAAGCGAAAAAGTTTATCACTCATGCACACAAATTTATACCATGGTTCATGATCTTTGGAGCGCATGCGTACATCCAAAATTTTTGGCGCTCGCTGACTCGCTGTAGACAGGCGCTAATTGTTTACCATCGAGGTTTGCACTGTATTATTTCGCCCATTCCGCCTATCAAGCTTTCAGTTTCATTACGTTTTTCTATTTTATTTATTACTTCGAAGTGCATTATTTAATCAAGAAAGAAGATATTCTAGTTGAAAACCCTAAATTAATTGATACGGGAAGGTTTAAATAAATGATTTGAGAAAAGCAAAAATTAATACTATGTTTGCATCTAGAGGTACGTGTTTTATTATGGTTGCATATTTTTTTTCGATTAGTCAATAAATGTGTTTATATATCTTATCTTTGATCTGTTTGCACTGCCAAGCCTAAAGAAATTATTACTCATAATCGCCTGTAATTTTCAAAATATGCCTGTTTTTTAGTTCCATGTTTATGTATTGCTCGGTAACCTAGAAAATAATAATAATATATTACTTTTGTTTTAATAATTTATTCCAAATATATTTTTATCTCCATGTTTCAATATTCAGACATTCCTACCCAAGAAATTTGTTTGAATAATAGAATAATTTCAATAAATAAATAAAATTTCAGAATAAAAATATAACTTTAAAAATAATTAAACATTAAAATTTAAAAACAAAGCAAAATATATATGTTATGTAACCTAAAAGTAAATTTCTTTCTTATTTTCAGCAGAGGTCAATCTAGGTTTTTGAGAATGGTAAACCACTTATAATTTTTACAGTTTGTAAAAATAAAAAATGCTCTGAACAATTACCAACATGTACAAAATAATTTTGAAATACAATTACATATGATAAAAATAGAACAATTGTAAAATAACTATAGATGTGATTGGGTAAATACCAAAATTAAAGATTTTCAAATCACTCTGTAATATGATAATAATAAAATATAAGAGGGAGCTTTCTAGCAGCAAGCGCTGCAGATTATTCCGATAAACTTATTATGGACAGCAGTAAAGTATGCTTTTTGGATTACCAGTTTAATAGTTTAATCACAATTGCTTACATGCTGTTATTTCGCTGCTTATCAATAAAATTTGCACTTCTTTTTTTTCTTTTTCAAGCTATTCCTGAAATATTTTTTGCTTACATTTCGCCATAATACACAATTATTTTTATTTTTTATCTATAAAGTCTGCGATTTTTTGAAAACTATTTTGAATTGAGCGATAATTTTACAGCTTGTTAATAAAATATGGAATCATATTGCTGCTTATTGAGAAACTTTATTTTTCACAATACAAATAATTACTAAGAATAGAGTATTTTATTGTAAATTGATAAAATTCTTTTTTTTTTTTCCACCAAAGCTATTTCTCAAAATCCATGATAATTTTGTGGCCTGTTATTGAAATACAGAATCATTTGTATTTTCTGTATCTATCATCAAATTTTATGTTTAATAATATAAATAATTGCCAAAATTCATCATTATTTTGTTGCCTATCAATAAAATTTTTACTTTTTTTTTTTTTTTTTTTGTTCAGTTCTGTTTACCAAAATATGCAATAATTTTGTAATCTGTTATTAAAATGCACAGGCATTTTGCCGCTAACAGTTCAAGGCAGGCATTATTTATGAAATCAAGCATAACAGAATTTTACCCCAAAATGCAGAATTAAATTTGCTTTTACAAAATAATTAGCTAGTTATTAGGAATGTACTGAATATTCAGTATATATATTCGATATTCGACCGTAATGCTGAATATGAAATTATTTGGCTAGATGAATCTAAAGATTGATTTTGAATTTTATACTATGAAAAAAATAATGTAAAAAACTATCATCTATTCAGATACAGTCAACCGTCGAGCAAAGGTGTGCTTATTTAGTATTTTAAGGACAAAAAAAAAAAATGTGAAAAGAGGAGGGGCATTTAACTGAGTAAAGGATTTTATGGTATTTTACGGTATATATAAAAAAGGTAAATACACTAAAACGTTATCTAAAACGTATTTGTATAATTAAATCTGCTATTTTGCCAATTATGGCCATTTCTACGATCTGAAGATTAATGTTTGAAATTATAAAATATTTTAATGTTCCCCTTTCATATGTAAATTTCATGTATCTTAAATTAAGTCTTAGAGCATAATAACTTTTATATTCTCTAAGAATTATCTGAGGATGATAATTTCTCATCTAAAAAAGATGTTAGGAATAAAGTTATCAGTTTTGGTTTTAGTAATTCACTATGCTGTAAGTATCAAAATGTAGCAATGAACCTAATTATGTATATACACTACAAAAGTTCTGCATGAAAGCGTGCTGTTTACCATTTAACTAAATTTTATGTTCAAAGGCCTTTTTTTTGTAATTTTAAGATGTGCAAATTTTCATATATGCTTCAATTATTCTTTCTTGCAACTACTCGGTATTCGGTGCTCGTCCAAGCACTCAGCAACTACTCGGTCAAAGTGCTATTTGGTGTAGCACTAATATCTAACAAAAGTTGTTTTTGTTAACAACAGTACTTAAATAAAGATTATATCTTTAAAATCGAGTTAACAAGGAGTGCACGTATTTTAGATAATGTTGTCATCTAGGACATTTTAGGAGATCAAACAAATATTATGTCCACCCCCGTTAAAAAAGGTGATACATGATACAAGTAAAAAAATAGTGAATTTGAGTTTATGTCATATGAAAAGCCCAGTGGCAGAAACGCCGCGACACGGCGACATAGTCGCGGACACAGTAAAACGGCTTGCAGACAGTTTTTTTCTGCACTAATAAAAAAAATTGACCCTAACTTTCAGACACTCTTTGTCTGTACTACTAAAAAAAAATTTCCCACAACTTTAAGACAGTTTTTGTCTGCAGTCATAAAAAATTGTCTGCAATTTAGATATTTTTGCCCACGACAATGCGCTACTGATGTATGACGTCTTAGACGCTCTGTGGTAGGAACTCTAGAGCTCCATATAGGTGCCTTGGTAGGAACATACAAAACAGTGCTTAACAAGGGCGACCTAGGAGCCTAGATTTCCCTTGATAGGCGGTGTTATGCATGTATTCTTTTTCTCCTGTTACCTGTTACTGAGATTCTACGGGAATGTAGGAAAGTGCTAATTTCATTTAAAACTGCTCCAAAACTTCTCCTCCACTTCAAAATTCACTTATAAAAATTTCTGTATCAAAACTAAAATTAATACTTTTATTATTTATAATTATTTATATTGTGTTGTGTCAAACATTGCTATGAAATATTTAATTGAATGAGTTAAACTTATTATTTTATAATTGTTTATACTATATTATTTTGTAGTAAAATTGTATTGTGTATTGTTGCACGAGATCACCACTGTTGTTAACACCCCCCCCCCCCTCCTTCCAGATTGCCGCTTTCAGCTTTCAGGCTTTTTGAGTACAGATTACGAAATTTTAAAAACCTGTCGCAGACACCTACAAAATTTTATGTCACTGGGATGAAAAGTGTCCCACCTAAGCTATATCATGCAGTTTATCCACCTGAGTGAGAGGCATTTTTGTTAGTTTTATTGTAAGCTAGTCAATGCTTTATTGTTATCTTTAAGTTGATTTTTCTCAAAGATTATTTTTTATTGCTGGGGTGCAACATGATGTTGTCATCTAAGAAAGTTTAAGTATTTATTGAGGAATCTAACAGTTAATAACTTTCTTTGCTGTGAGCTCAGCATCATGCCACTGTGTATTGTAATATTTTCTAGTAATTTTCTACATTTAAATCAATCACCATTTCTGAAAAGGAATTTTTTATGTTAATTTCTCATAATTAAAAAAGTAAAATATTACTAAATATAAATGGTACTATTTAAATAGTTCGAAAAAAATTAGGAAGTTGACAGCTGATTGTCAGTATTTAGCTGGCCAAATATTCGGCATTCGGCCAAAATCATTAAATAAACAGATTAACCATGAAAAGTGTCTAAAACTGATTATTTTCGTAGAGCTAAAGTTTTAATTAATACAGACATGGTACAATCTTACAGAAAAAAAGGCTGAACTTTTCCCGATCCCCCCCCCCCTCCTCAAAAGTGGTATCGGGCAACTGACACAATATAAATTTTTCAATAATAAAAATAATGTTAAATTTGATTGCATACATGCACACACAATAAACAAAATCAGAACAATAAATCTCATATTGAATATCATATTAATTATAATTAAAATAGTTGTAAGTGCTTAAAAAACAGACAAACTTATTACGTATACTTGAAAATAAGTTTATTCTGTAGAAGCATTGTTTGCTGGGGCAATTGATTAGCAGAATAATGTAGTTCTAGTTTATTAGGAAAATGCAGTTGAAGAGCTATTTCTTTTTTATTTTCTCAAAGTTTGAATTTGACATTTCTTGAAAGCCAATCACATAGAAATTGCTAATAATATATTGCACAAATGCAGGCTGACCCCCCCCCCCCTACACATGTCCAAAAAGTTTTAATGCAGATTTGCATTGATCCCAAGAATAATAATTTTCAAGCTTAAAAAGGCTGAAAAGTAACATGTCTGTTAATATCTTTACTTTTTCTTTTCCTCTTGAATTTCATTCTGTACACCACTGAAAACAGAAAACTCTCTTGCGGTAAACATTGCAAAAAGAGCCATTCTGCCACTTTTTTCTTTTTAACTGTGGTATGCTCATCATGCATGCAAGAACATAGCAGCGCCGGATCTAGGGGGGGGGGGCTAGGCTAAAAGTACTGACATTCATAATTGAATATTACAATTGGAAATTTTTCATTGATATGGAATAACATCTTGAAAAATCTTACCCCCCCCAAAAAAAAAAAAAAAAAAAAAAAAAAGTTTTAGATCCGCCTCTGGAACATAGTGCATGAATAAGTTGTCTGCATTTTCTTTTTTGTTTAGAAACAGAATTTACTATTAATTAAAGTGAATTAAATTACATTTAGTTTAAATTAATATTTTGTATTTTAGAAGATTAATTTCTCAAGTAAATGTTTGAATATTGAAGTGTGGAACTTTAAAACAGGCATATTCGAAAAATAGAGGTTACAAGTGATTTGTTTATACTTGAAGATATTTTTGTTTTAGCCAACAGATCAACAGACATTTATTTACTTTTCGGAAATATGAATAACTACATTTTAGAAAATAAAACTATAAAAAACTTGCCTCTAAATCATAGTAATGGAAGTGTATATTTGTAATTTATTTTGAATATATTTGTAATGTAATTTATTTTGATAACTATATAAAATATCTCTATATAATAACTCAGATTTATTTTTGTAATATTTGCAGGCAAAAACTACGAAAGAACTGAAATTTTTGGGAATCATTATTTGTATAGTAATTTGGATTTTTTTTAAATGATTGAATTTAAATGCAAAAATATTTAAAAGTATGTCAGAATTTGCTTCATAGAAGCATTCTTAGCACTAGTATTTCACGATTATCTACCACTACACTTTATTTAATTTTTAAATTGCTTTTTCATTTTACATGTATGATATGAGTACCTCTTTTTCTATTGTTGAAATCAAAACATAGTTTTCCTGATTCATATTTTTAAAGTCACAAATATGGATGCTTGGTTAAAATCATCAATGAACAAAAGGAATAGAAAACAAAACTGAGGATAACAAAGCTAACAAGGAACACCGTGTCTGGCTGTGATTTTAATGAAACTTTAATTTCTGATAGAGGGCATGTACCAAATATTTTTTATCACAGAAATTTTTGCTATCATCCATGTTTTCTCTATTTATTAAATTTTTAAAATGTTAAAAACCACATCAGCCACATATCAACAGTAAGCTCCGCCTTTGGGTGTGACTTAAAAATACTAAATGATTTTGCGCTTTCATGTTTAAGTTACAAATGAAAATTTATAGTAGTACTGAAAATTATTTCAACTGAATTATTCATTTGAGTATTCACTTGCTGTATAAATACAAATTTTTCGCATATTTTTGAGTAAAATTTGATAGCATATCAAATATGAAAGAAACGCCTCTCTCTCATTGAAATCCGAGCCGGACGCTTGGGTGATGTTCCTTGTAAGTAAAAGAAATCAATGGTATCCAAAGAATTAATTAACTTTCGAAAAAGCTAAAATAGTGCTTGCCTATTTTCGCAAAAATGCTAAAGTAATTTTTTTGCCAGGTTAAACCTGTGCATGTAAATAAAATCAATTTAAATATTTCAAAATAGACAAATGATTGAAATAGGCATGCAAAGTTAACAATATTTAATAAATAAATATATCTATTTCTAAGGGTGAATTGGGTGCAAAAGTATAGTTTATAGTTTCAATTTTAATTCCCCTCCTTTCCCCCCCCACTGCTTTCAACTACATTATCATCTCCTCCCTCATAGTCGTAAACACCTTTAAAAAATTTTTTATTAAGCATGATGAAATGAATGATTCACATATATTTCATGGAATTTTTTACTTTCTGAAAATACATAGGTAAGGAAAGTATTGTAATTATAACAAAAATTTGACGTGAAGTTGGTGTATCTACATGTTTGAAGTTCCATGAGTTCATTTTTGCTATTTTACGATAATGTATGTACATATCTGAGTAGAGTGAACACAATATTGTCTAAATGCTTTGTTCAAATGAGCTAAAAGTTGGTGCATATGTTAAAGGTTATCGTAGTACAAACTGTATACATCTTGGAGAATCTAGCACAATTTTATTTATTTATTTTAACTAGGACACAAAGATAAATTCTTTATCATTATAGTCTATGGGCTCAAATAATTTAAAGTGTGATAGCATCTGAATTCCTTATTCAATTCAGCTGAAACTTTTATATACATGTTATCAGTCACTGTTGAATGAATCGTATAGATATATTTTGCTGAATATAGCATTTATAGTTTTTTTTACAGGAAATAACGAAAAATTCTGTAATATTATGGCCTATAGTCTGAATTTATTTAAAATGTGATGGCGTCTGAAGCCTCATTTGATTGAGCTTTGAATTCATATACAAATTATAAGTATATGTCACACAAACTATATACATTTTGGTGAATCTAACACTATTAGTTCTTTTACAGATATACACAAAATAATTTGGATGCATTCCATTCCATTAAACAATATATTATTTGTGAGCAAATAATCAAATAATTTTCTCGATTGTTTATTTAATGACTTCTCTTACGTTATTTTATTTAAACAACAGTGAATTACTTTCATGTTCAGAAAGTCGACTGGAGTCACTCAACATTTTTATTATTTCTCTTTAAGTTTCTGCATATTTATCAAATTGATTATATATATATATATATATATACAGTCATACACATGTCACATTTATATTATTAAAGACATTACTTTTGTGAAAAATAAATAAATAACTTTTCTATGTGGAAGTAAAATTTAATTTTGTATTTTTTTCATCTGGAATTTCTATTACCAAGTAATAATTTTTTTTTACAAAATTAAAATAAGAAATATATTCAGAAAATTCAAAGTCGTTAAATTAGTACCCATTTTCCAAAAATTGATTTTTTAAATTTTTAGTATTTCATTTTGTGGTTAAAAAAAGCAATTTGTGTGAAAATTTGCATTTTTGAATGAAAAAAATATATAAAAATTTTTAAAAATCAATTTCTTCGAAAATGAGTACCAATTTAATGGTTGTGAATTTTCTGAAAGTGAAAACGGAATTTAAAAACTACATTTGGTAATGAGTAATCTCTATATATAAAAAAAAAAAAAAAAAAAAAAATTACTGTCGCTGGCGTCAAATTTTTTTTTGTCTGCGACAGCATCTTCTCGCGGAGGGCAGGGTCCTTCGCATCATGAGAGGTATCAATGTGTTCTGAATACTTCAAGGAAGACATTTTAGCTGCTTAGAAATTTCTATCATTTTAATTAAAGAAGTTATTAGCTATAAACGACAAATTTATGAAAGTACTCTATTTGCCACCTTGAAAAAAGTTTCTCCCAGTGACGTTGGTCTTCTGTCATGAAGTCATTTTACACGGGAAAAATAAAATAGATCCATGGTTGTAGGTAGGTAGGTTGGATTAAACATCGCCCAAGTACTGCGCTATGGGTAATTGGTGACTGTCTGGGAAGCACTTCTAGGGATGTTCCAGAGACATACACCAGAGACATCACAATTTTGATCCTCCATGGAGGAGATTCCCCAGACGTATATTTTTCATGGGAACATGGAGGACTTTGTGGCCACGACAGATTTTATGTGCACCAGACACCATTAGTGCACACGACGGTCTTTGACCGGCTCAAGTATCGAATCAGCAATCTTCCAATTATGAGCTCGGTGCTTTATGGACTGGCTATACCGCTGCTCGGAACCATGGTTGCAAAAAATAAATGTCAGTGTTGCTATTAATAACTTTTTTTCTCTACTTTTAGAAAGTAAATTTTCTTACATGGGAAAATTAAAATATCCATGGTTGTAGGTAGGTAGGTAGTTAGATAGGTTGGATATGACATTGGCCATTACTGCACTATGGATAATTGGCGACGATCTGGGGCACACCCCTAGGTATGTTTCGGAGACATGCCATCACATTTTTGATCCTACACGGAAGAGATGGCTCCCCCGCCATCGGTGACCCAAAAAGGATCGGTGACCCATTTCTGTGACCCAAAAAGGTATAGTTTTGATGGGAATATGGAGGATATTGTCGCCACAACAGATTTTACGTGCACCAGCCACCATTAGTGTACACAACGGTCTTTGGCCAGCTCGAGTACCGAACCCACAATCTTCCAATTACGAGGTCGGCGTGCTATCGACTGGGGTGCCGCGGTCCTGATCTATAGTTAAAAAACAAAGGTGATATACTAAAGCTATAATAGAAAATAGTCTGGATATTACGGATTTCTTTCTATTAAAAAAAAACTGATTTTAAGCATGATTTTTAAAAAAATAAAATAATGTGCTATTAAATATTACATATTTCAATTTGACATTGAATATGGGGATTTACATAATAATTTTCTGCTTTTGTCTTGTGTTATGCACCATTAACATTCCTATTCAGTGAATGGAAAGCAGCAGATAGGCGGGCAGAGCTCTGCATGTGTTAACAAGTAAAGTGAGTCGGGGGAAGGCGAAGCCTCCCTCAGGGGTTGGTGAGCGGAGCGAGCAGGGGGCAGAGCCCCCTAGTTATGAAAATAGATCTTCCCATAAGATAGGCCATAGCTGTTGCCAAGATTAGGTATTGTCCTCTCTTAAGAATAACTTCTTCACATTCTACATCATTATCACTTAAATTAGTATCAGGCAATTTGCTTTTAATTAGTTAATAGATTGTGAATAACTCCAAAGTCATGATATAATATCAAAGTTCACATACTCATCAAAATTTATATTTAGAATGGTAAAATAATGACCAGTCAAGAAATTTTGTGAATTTTAGAAAAGTGGAAAAGACATAACTAATAATGTGTGACTTATAAACAAAGAAATTTTTCATTCAAATGAATAGGAATGAATCAGGACTTCACTAAAAGGTCGTATAAATGTAAAAGATGTATAAATTGGGTTTTTTTGTATTGGAAATTTTGTGATTACGATAACTTGACATAATACTCAAAATTGAATTGAACCAAAGTTATACAGCAAACTTATCGTACAAATATCTTAGATGAGTTCGTTAACTAAGTTGCTCTGCAGTTTGTTTTCATGTGGCAGCTACGTGAAAATTTCAAATCCACATTTTGAATTTTGATGTTTACATTGACCACATAAAGGTCTCAACCAAGTATTTATTAATGAATTTTATCTGCCATTTTTAACAAAATGACCGATATCTTTAGTACGGCCATTTCAAATCAGGATACCACTTGTAAATTTATCATCAGAATACCTTTTGAAATACTGAATCAGTTCAAGTTGGACATTGAACTTATCACACCAATATCTTGGATGAATTTTGTACCAATATTTAGTTTCCAAGTTGCAGCCGCTTGAAATCAGGCTGCTACTTGAAAATGCGCCACCATAGTAACTTTTAGAATACTAAACTGGTTCAAATCAAAGTTGGGAAGTGAACTTACAATTCAAATATATTGGATAAGTTTGCTAGGCAACTTGCTCCACCATTTTGTTTCCAAGTGGCGGCCACTTAATTTTTTTTTTTTTTTTTATTACAATAACTTTTCTAATACTGAATCAGTTCGAATCACGTTTGCACAGTTGACATATCATTCAAGTACCTTTGATAAGTTCACTGGGCATCTCAGTCACTCTGTCCTTTTGTTTCAAAATGGTGGCCACTTGAAAATTATCACAATAATCCTTGAACCGATTCGCTTAAAACTCCATATATACATAGCCCTCATTAATAAATCCATCAAATTCATTAATAAAATGTAGCTGCCATTTTGAAAAAATGGTGGCAACTTCTTAAGAAAAGATAAATCAACCTAACCTTCCTATGAGCCTGAAGGACTTGTTTTAATTTTTTGATCAATAACCTCTAAAAAGTAATGATATCAGTACAAAAACCCTTAACGGGTTAAAAGTTTGTGACGCAGCTACTTTATCGCTATAAAATTTTGAAATATGGGTCTTAAAAATAATGAAATAAATTTTAAGTGACGCTTTACTATTAGTTAAAATATAAGTAGATTTTCTTATTTGATCATTTGCTTTTTTCTTTTATTTATATTTACAATGCAAACATAATATTTTTAACTTCAAGATAAGACAAATATATTAAATATACTCACTGATGCTTTTTCATTTGCACTTCAATTTCAAAACAACAGTTTTAAAAGGAATGATATAAAAATTCCAGTGACTCCTCAGTGTCATTTTAAAAGATTTGTTTTTAGATTCCATTAAAATTACCTTTGTTTTGTCTATTAAAGTATATTTACACATTGAAACAGTGCTTTTAATTTTCAAATATACTGTCAAATAATCACACTTTCACTGAGTTTGCATTATAAATTGAAATTATTTATTTCAATAAATTGATTTGTCTTTTGCGTCACGCTATCCAAAACTGTGAATAAAATTTATGTAAATGTTGCTTGCTCCACCATTTTGTTTCCAAGTGGCGGCCACTTAATTTTTTTTTTTTTTTTTTTTTTTTTTTTATTACAATAACTTTTCTAATACTGAATCAGTTCGAATCACGTTTGCACAGTTGACATATCATTCAAGTACCTTTGATAAGTTCACTGGGCATCTCAGTCACTCTGTCTTTTTGTTTCAAAATGGTGGCCACTTGAAAATTATCACAATAATCCTTGAACCGATTTGCTTAAAACTCCATATATACATAGCCCTCATTAATAAATCCATCAAATTCATTAATAAAATGTAGCTGCCATTTTGAAAAAATGGTGGCAACTTCTTAAGAAAAGATAAATCAACCTAACCTTCCTATGAGCCTGAAGGACTTGTTTTAATTTTTTGATCAATAACCTCTAAAAAGTAATGATATCAGTACAAAAACCCTTAACGGGTTAAAAGTTTGTGACGCAGCTACTTTATCGCTATAAAATTTTGAAATATGGGTCTTAAAAATAATGATATAAATTTTAAGTGACGCTTTACTATTAGTTAAAATATACGTAGATTTTCTTATTTGATCATTTGCTTTTTTCTTTTATTTATATTTACAATGCAAACATAATATTTTTAACTTCAAGATAAGACAAATATATTAAATATACTCCCTGATGCTTTTTCATTTGCACTTCAATTTCAAAATAACAGTTTTAAAAGGAATGATATAAAAATTCCAGTGACTCCTCAGTGTCATTTTAAAAGATTTGTTTTTAGATTCCATTAAAATTACCTTTGTTTTGTCTATTAAAGTATATTTACACATTGAAACAGTGCTTTTAATTTTCAAATATACTGTCAAATAATCACACTTTCACTGAGTTTGCATTATAAATTGAAATTATTTATTTCAATAAATTGATTTGTCTTTTGCGTCACGCTATCCAAAACTGTGAATAAAATTTATGTAAATGTTACTTTGTATCATAGTATCCAACTAAGTGAAAATTTGTGCAAAGAGATAGTGTGATGCAAAGAATACATTTGCACAAATTTTGTTTGCAGTTTTGGATAGCGTGACGCAAAAGACAAATCAATTTATTGAAATAAATAATTTCAATTTATAATGCAAACTCAGTGAAAGTGTGATTATTTGACAGTATATTTGAAAATTAAAAGCACTGTTTCAATGTGTAAATATACTTTAATAGACAAAACAAAGGTAATTTTAATGGAATCTAAAAACAAATCTTTTAAAATGACACTGAGGAGTCACTGGAATTTTTATATCATTCCTTTTAAAACTGTTGTTTTGAAATTGAAGTGCAAATGAAAAAGCATCAGTGAGTATATTTAATATATTTGTCTTATCTTGAAGTTAAAAATATTATGTTTGCATTGTAAATATAAATAAAAGAAAAAAGCAAATGATCAAATAAGAAAATCTACTTATATTTTAACTAATAGTAAAGCGTCACTTAAAATTTATTTCATTATTTTTAAGACCCATATTTCAAAATTTTATAGCGATAAAGTAGCTGCGTCACAAACTTTTAACCCGTTAAGTGTTTTTGTACTGATTATTATTACTACTATTATTATTAATGAGGAGCAGGATACTTTTGTGAAAAGTGTTATAATAATATTTTGTAATTTCTATCACATAGATCTACAAGAAAACTTTAAATATTAAAATTTTAAATAATAACAATGATAATAATAATAATAATTATAGTATAATAAAGAGTCAAATATACACTGAGGAAAAGTTATGTGGCAGACATATAGAAAATAAATTGTGGCTGTAATAAAAATACTTCCATGTCATCCTTATGAATTCTGATCCTTTTTGAAAATGAGTTAGAGAAACCCCTATTACAATTTTATAGTGTTTGTCTTTATTATCACACACTCAAACATTTAAAAAATAACTCTGAAAATAAGTGCGAACATAAAACGCGAGTTTTAGCATTTATAGTTCGAGTTTAGAACCCAATTCTAGGAAATCAAGTATTGATTTGACGCAATGCAAAAAATTCATAACATTCATAATACTCATAATATTGTTTCACAATCTCGAAATGTAGAGACTATAAGTTCTCTATGATTTATTTATTCAAATTATTGGCTTACCTTATAGGCATAGCTCTTAAATCTACATTTTTGTTTACGGATTCAGAAAATGACTATTTATTAGTTCTAGATGAAGATAGTATTTTTCTTCTCAGTGTATATAAAAACAAATTATTCTGAGAAGTTAACCATCAACAATTGAAATTTGAGTACCGTTTTAAACCTGTAGTCGGACATCTTTTCGTGTGAAATTCTTTTTTAATCTTATGTGAAAAATTTATACAGTAAGGATTTACCGCACTTGATTCATTTTATGCCATGTATAGTCTATTATTATTATTATTATTATTATTATTATTATTATTATTATTAAAATAAACAATGTATGGTTTCAAGGCCTACATTATTGGACTTCTATCGAACACAAAGCCATAGAATTAGAGCTTGCCAAAGATAATGCAGAAAGTTCCATAAAGCAATTATGACCTTTTCATACACAATTTTTGCAAGTTCTACAAGAACTCTCCTCCCAAAGGGAAAAATATGATGTTAAATATAAGATTCCATCTGTGGAATGTGCAATAGGCCAGATGGAATAGAATGCAATGGACATGTCTGGTTTTGATACTCTGTATTTTTTCCACTTAAAAGTACTATAAACGAAAGTCAGTACTTTAATTTATTGTATGAGAAACTAGCAAGCGCTGCCCGCTTCATTGGTCACTAATTTTAAATTAATTCTCAAAATTAATATAACTGACTGTTATAAAAATTTCATTAAAAAACAAAGTTTATTTAAAATCGTTCAAAGTTCCAATATTTTGCTACCTGCTGCCAAAAAAAAAAAAAAAAAAAAAAAAAAAAAGAGGGGGATTCACGAAATTCTTTTATAGTGGGTGTTAAGTAAACATAACTAACCTGCATATGAAAATAGCATTCTTGTGCAATTTTAGAGTAGAATTACCACAGAAAATTTGTTTCTTTGCCCTCCAGCCCACACAAAAGGGGAGGGGGAGAAGATATTTTGCAAAATCACTTTGTAATGGGTATTGAATACACATAGCACATGTACACACACATAGAGATACACAAAAAAATTCAATGCTTTGTACATTTTAATAGAGGTATTTTTATAAATCATATTTAACGTTTTTTGCTCTACTCAAAATTATAATGAAATAAACGATAATTATTTGTAGGCACAATAAATATTTTAAATAGAATATGGTATGATTTGCACCAAGTTATATAGAACGACACACAGATATCTGATGCATTGATGTCTACAATGAAAAATTACTGGAATTGCGTGTTTTGTTTATGTTTATTAGCTATATTCGATAAAACACTTTTCATAATTTTTAATAATATTAACAATACGATTGTTATACTATTGAGATTTAAAAAATTAATATGATATTTTCCTCTAAAAGAATTTCCTCAATAATAATAATAATAATAATATTAATTAATTAATTATTTAAAATAATATATCAGCATTTTGAGAACATGCAAAAGGAATTTCACTAAAAATAATTATGTTACTTATTCAAATAAAATTCAGCACAATTCTAATTAAAAAAACTTAATTATTTTAATTATCCCTATTAATCTGAGAAGAAAGATTAAGTTACTTTATATTTTCTTCGTTATTTCACTGTTGCAAATGTAATAAGTCACAATATAAAAGTTCTTTTTTTAAAAAGGAACAAGTTTCAAATAAAAATATGTACATTAATTTTCAAATTAAGAAATATTTCACATTTTTCTATGTTAAATATTTAGAAATACGAGAAAACAAAATTACAAATAAATAAGTTTATCTTTTATTTCTTGAAGTCTGTATATATGATATTTTTTTAAACTATAGAAATAATTCATCCCAATAAATAGTTAAATAAGAAAAAATAAAATATGCATTTCTACACTTAATTCATTGGAAAAAAAAAAAGTAAAACAACAGATATATTAATAGAAAAAGAAACAGGGGAAAAAAATCTCCTAAAAAGAATTAAATAACATGCAAACAACATTGTCAGCGTGATTTTATAAAATAACAATTTATACGCTTTGAAACAGAATAATGTTTCAGTAATGGGATAAGCAGTTATTTCGAAATATATCTTATCTGACACGAGGCATTGAATTTCAAATCTAAATAGCTTCGTTTCACAGAATTTCGTTTGTCATCGCTGAGGGACATTCACATTTACTGAAGCAAATAATTTGAAAATCACTTAAGTGTAATTTATATTGAATACTTTAAGTGAAAACAACTCGATAGTTTGGATAGAATTTCTCAAAAAATGCTCGATAAGTGACAGTTAATAAATAAATAAATTCGTTTGAGATAAAGATTATATAAACAGAGATTTTATCAAATGCGTACCATTTTAAATTTTATATGAAGTTTACAAGTAAGATAATATTATTAAATAATGAAAATACTCCTCTTTTATTATCGATTTTTTTTTCTTTGAGGAGGAAGGGGGTCAAACAGATCGTTTGACAAAATTAAATTTTTTTCCAGTATCAAATGTTTTCATCATTTGATATTGTAAGGAAAAAAAATCTATTAACTAATAAAGTTAAAACAAATACTTTTTTTTTATACAGAAATTTGTATGAAAAAAAAATAAATAAATATTAATAATAAAACAAATTAAGAATTTTTTCACATTCTTTTAAGTTAATTTTAAAGAAAAACAACAAAGATAACATTTCAAATAACTAACTTTATCTTTTATTCGAAAATATAAATATATAACATATCCCAATTAATAGTTGACCCAAATAAAAATTATTCCGAGTGACATTTAAAACAGAAAAAATCGTCTGCGTTAATTCTAATTCAATATTTATCTAAGCAATATCTCATTTTGAAATACTATTTACGGTCTTTAAAATAATGCAAAGTAAATACAACAGGCTATTAAAAAAAAAGAAAAAAAAAAAAAAGTGTACTAAGATGTATGTTAATACAAAAAGGAAGAATAGAAACAAATCTCCTAAAGAGAATTAAATAACATGTAAAAATGATTGTCAGCATGATTTTATAAAATAACAATTTATACATTTTGAAACAGAATAATGTTTCAGTAATGGAATAAGCAGTTATTTCGAAATATATCTTATCTGACACGAGGCATTGAATTTCAAATCTAAATAACGTCGTTTCACAGAATTTCGTTTATCATCGCTGAAGGACATTCATATTTACTGGAGCACATAATTTGAAAATCACTTAAGTGTAATTTATATTGAATGCTTTAAGTGAAAACAACTCGATAGTTTGGATAGAATTTCTCAAAAAATGCGCGATAAGTGACAGTTAGTAAATAAATATAAATTCGTTTAAGAGAATGATTATGTAAACAGAGATTCTATCATAATGCGTGTCGTATTGAATTTTATATGTAGTTTACAAGTAAAGTTAATATTATTAAATATAATTGAAATAGTTCTCTGTTATTATCGAGATTTTTCTTTTCTTTTTTCTATGTTTCTTATTATTTTTTAGGCAGGGAGTGGGAAGTCAAACGCATTGTTTAACGAAATTCAATTAATTTAAAAAGAATTTCGTTCATTTTATTTTATTTACTTGATTTTTCATTTTCTTCGGAGATTTGTGAAAGAAAAAAAGTTATTTATTTTCCTTTTTTATTTAGAAAGGTCATAAAATCTAAAGGATTTACATTGTTTAAAATACATATTTTCTGTGTTTGTTATAAATATATGTTACTTTCATAAGAAATATACATTAAAATTTTCAAATCAGATTCTTTTAGTTAAATAAAATAAATAAATAAATAATAATATTAATAATAAAAAGAAGCAACTCAAAAAGGGATTTTATTTATTATTTAAATTATTAAAATAAATATTGAAAATTTAATTGTAATTTACCAAAAAAGTGTAAAATAAATTTATTCGCCAACAACAGAAAAACTACAAAGAAGTCAGAAAAAAAAAAAAAAAACTAATGATGATATTTTATTACAGATTGGCTTTGATACCGATAACTACAAGTGCTGTTTTCTGGAATGAACCAGCTTACAATTCCATTTTTTTTTCTTTATCGTAGCATACAATTTATCCATTATTAACATTCCTAAAGGGTAGTGAGTATATCTCGAAATTCGGAATTTATGTTTCTACAAAGTCACTAGTCTTTGTTTCAAACATGTGTTGTTTCCGAAATCTCATTTCCTATGAATCTGAGTAACTCTCTGCAGTGTGTTAGAAATGTAAAAATTAGACGCAAATTTTAAATTTATTAATTTTAGTGTTAAATAAAAAATATCAAATTTTATTTAATTTTGTGATGTCTTAAAAACACATGATTAATA
Source organism: Salticus scenicus (assembly GCA_963930645.1). Taxonomy (NCBI): domain Eukaryota; kingdom Metazoa; phylum Arthropoda; class Arachnida; order Araneae; family Salticidae; genus Salticus; species Salticus scenicus. The sequence goes on along the minus strand of OZ005659.1, from coordinate 117,037,041 downwards.
TTAGTGTCTATGATTTGTGGCGAATGAAAATATTTTGTACTTTTAGGCTCAATTTACGATTTTATTTTCCACAATTTTCAATATATTTCAATATATTTCAATAATTTGAATATTAATTGTCTTTTGATTTCTGTCTGCAGATTTTTTTTGTGATATATATATATATATTAACACGCTTTTATTAGCTTCACCTGTATGTATGTATGTTTGTATGAATGTTTGTATGTTTGTAACCGCTCTGGGAGAAAACAAAAAATCTATATTGTAAAAAAAAACTTTCCATGGCGTTGTGGTATAGCTCCGCGCTACGAACCTGAAGGTCTAGTGTTCGATCCCAGTCAGGGGAGGTTTTTTAAAAATGGTTTTTGTTAAATTCTAAATTATTTTAATTAAAGATTTAAATGTATGTAAATATTACGGTGTGTCACTTACACGATTTTCTCTTACCCTGCATTTTAATACTAAGATAGATATTTTGTGCTTTTTAGTTCACATTTCTATAAAAGCGTGTTCTTTAATTTTTTAAAACTATAGAATTATTTTCAGTGAAAGTATATTCGTGTTTCAAAACATACGAATTCATCCGAAAGCCGCTTCACCTGTAAATATTCAGCAATTAATGTATCACTGAACAAAAATATGGTAATTTTAATTAAAGTCACACTTTGATACTCTTTCTCTAGCGTTCGTTCCTAATTGTGTGACATTCCAAACTTTCGCATCTTTACCTACTTCATTAGTTATAACTTTAAATGTAATTGCTAATTTCTTTTAAAATTTCTTTTTGGATTTGTATCTCTTCTTGGATTTTTTTCTTTTTCTTTTTGTCCGACAAATTACCATTGTTATTGCGATGAGAAGGACCAACGATTATTAGAGCATTACATGAGTCATCTTCACTTTTATTTTAAGAATCTAAATTTTCTTAACCCGAGAGTAGTCGCGTCATTTTTTATAACGCTAGTAGTCACGTGTCGGTCTTTTTGCCGCCGCTGTTTAGTGTTGGGGGAAAGCAAAAGAAAGCCAGTAGAGAAAGATGAAGTGTCTTTAATTGACGCGAAGTTTTTCCCGCAAAACTCTAACGTGTCTGAAAAGCCGGAAATGGGAAGAAAAATTAATCAACGCTAGTGGTCGCGTCGTGGTCAAATAGACCGATTTGAGAAGTAAAATGTTTTTAACTGCTCAAAAAATAGCAGGAATGAATTGAAAACATATTGTGATAGAGGACATGCACACAAGGTCAAGTGCACAGAGTTTCCCCACTTTATTTTTAAGGGGTGGTCTGCTGTATGATATTATAAGCGATGGGCGGCAAAAAGACCAATATGCGACTACTAACGGGTTTTAATTAGTAGGCAGATACTTATCCGCATTACCCAAAATCGAAACAGTTTCATATATCATCCCCTTTTGAACCATTTTAAGATAATTGTTTTAAATACTCTAAAGCTTTTTCATGTTACGGCGTCGTGACATCTTTTTTATACGTAGACAAATTACAGAATAAAAGCAACTTCAAAAAAGTCTTCTTCGCTTTAATTAGTCCCTGCATTCGAACGTATTTAGCGCTTTAAACAAAATACAATGATCTTGACTGAAACACTTCACTAATCCCTCTTCTGATGCAGTCAATTTCAGAAATTTGAGGTTGGGGGAGAAGTACTTTACAGTTATTTCCAAGAAAATGCAACTGTTTTTCGTCTTTTGTGCCTTAAGATTTCTTTCTTGCCAAATTGGTCAGCTTCATGTTTCTATACATATGACTTATGACTTATGACTTATCAGGGAGGGCAGCCCTCAGCAGGACACTGAGAGCAAGGGCACATCGACCAGAGGTCTATTGTACCCAGACCCAAACACATCCTTATGAGAAAAGCCTCGTAGCTGAAGCAAAGCTCAGCAGACACCTGACAGGAATATCCTGCAGCTCCCAAGGCTCAATAAGATGCCGACCAAGATGCTCAAACCTGTAAGCAGAAAAGGCCTCACAGTCACACAAAATGTGCCGAGCAGTCTCCTCTTCCAGACAACAACCACGACAGATGGGATCAGAACTGATACCCATAATGTTCAGATGTCTCTTGAGGGTACAATGACCAGTAAGAAGGCCAATAACCTTCCTCAAACCATTCCTGTTAAGCTTTAAAAGCTCCTTATGACGAAGACCAGGATAGTCACGATTAAGTTCTTTTGCTTGCCTTTGACCATCAGAATTTCGCCATAGCCTATAGTGCTCCTTACCAAAGAGCTTGAATATAGAAGCCCTAAAAGTAGTGGGAGAAATACCCAGAACAGGCTCAGGGCAACAAAAGAGTGTGCTGGAACCAGATCTAGCCAACTCATCAGCCAATTCATTACCAGGTATACCCATATGACCAGGTACCCAGTGAAGACTAACCTTATTATAGGAAGAAAGCTCACAAAGTGCCTTGTTTTCTATACATAAGTGTTAATACTCGGAAAATTATTTATGTTACAAAATTTTAAATTTAGAAAATTATTGTCCACCTTAAATTACACTAATCGGCATGAAAATTGCCCCCGACATCATTTTGGAATATTCTTATGCAAAATGACCTCCTGAATCGGAATATGACGTCCATTTTACCCTATCACTCACCGTTGCTTAGGGACTGCCCCTTATTTTTATCACTTTTCGGTAATTTTTAGGCTATAAGCAGAGCCTGATTAAGGGGGAAGCACACATTATTTATACTTATACCGTTATTTTTTAACAAATACTTTCCTCCTATAATAAACAGAAAATTCTCATTAAAAATTATTTTAAAAGAATTCTGGTGTCTAATAACGGTGAGTAAATTGGATTGTTTTACACCGTTCATTTAAAAAAAAAAAATATTTCCTCGTCAAAGCGTGGAATTTCTATGACATGAAGTAAAAAATAATTGTAAAAATATTTCGGTGAGAGCGGAGATAATGTGTGCTTCCCCCTTAATCAGGCTCTGGCTATAATTTTGATTTTTAAAGAGAGGAGAGAATATTTTAACTGTTAAATACCTTCTGAGGGGCTACAGAGTTGGAAAATTCTAAAACATCAACATTTGCTGCAAGTGGAAAATTTAGTGGAGGATTTGCCACTGTCTTACATTTATTATATATATATATTTTAAATCTATTATTAATATTATTTGTAAAATATTATATATACATACATACATATATATATTTATATATTAACCCCACACTCAGTCTCAAGTCATACGGGGCATTTGACAGTTTAAATAATTTATTTTACGTTTTTGCAGCAAGTTTTACTTATAAATTGTTTCACATTTATTAATTTTCTCGTAAGTTTTTCTTTATTAATTTAGTTACATATTTTGAACTTTTATATGACTGAAAACATATATTATAATTTCATATATATATATAGATATATATTAAGTGTTTAATTAATTATTATTCATTCTCCAAATAAAATTCATGGCCATAAAATTACCGAATAAAAATTGGGAGAGTGGGCGGTGTCCCGAGAACGCTGTGGGTGACTAGAAAAAAATTGTGGTCATATTTGGATACAGAAGGTCATTTTACATAAGAATATGCAAGAATGGTATCAGGGCCTGATTATTATTAGTATTTATATATATATATATATATATATGTGTGTGTGTGTGTGTGTATATATTTTCAGCACAGTGTTATTAATAGTCTTAAAAGGAATTATTTTTCAATCGATACTTTTCACATGGTGGTAAATGAAACAAGATTTGGAGTCAAATCGACACGCTCCGCTTATCTGGCACTAAAATTTTGTGGCTTTGTCATATTGCCTTTATTTATGTACCGTCCTAAATTCCTTCTTTTAAAAACTGTATTTGGCATCTTATTTGATTTCACCTAATAATTCAATAGTGTTAAGTTTAATTACACTGTAAAATTTGCGCTTGTATCTTTAAACGAGTTTTTAAAATTAGTTACAGTATATTGTTCCTAGAGTTTTAGACTCTTACTGTTAGTTATGCACATTTAAAAAAATCGATTTTTCGTTCTAAAAATCTTGAAAATTGATCAGAAGTTTTCAAGTATGCTCATATCGTATGTTTTAGTAGGTTACATTGGCCCTTCGATAATGTCAATTCGATTTATATTGGTTAACCCAGATTTTCTCCTTACATTTTGTTGTGTATCATGCCATCTTGCATGAAGATTATTTTATGCACTTACGAGAACATGGCTCTGCTATCCAATGCATATAATTGAACCGGCAATACTGACCTTCTGTAAAATTGAGCATTATTGTTTTGCCGTTGATGTACAATATTCAATCTTGTTATTCAATCTACATAGCTTTTACAGAAACTTTATTTTATTTTAATTTTACTTTATTTTTATTATTATTTTAAATGTGTAAGAATACTTTTATCTAACATCAAACAACGAAAATATTACTTAATAATAACATAATTCCGTGAAAATACACAGTTTTGTATTTAATCTTAGTACACGTACTAAGTACACAAATATCGTATGTACAAATTATATAAAAAATAATATATTAAAAAATATATTAAATTAAGGAAATTTTCTATTAGCTTGATTCGGACTAAAAAGAATGAAAAGTTTAAAATGACGTGTTGGCATCTCAATTTCATAATTTAATTAATTTAAAAAAATCTAATTGCAGTGTCGAAAAACTGCCTGTACTCCTGGATTCAGAAAAAATCTCCCTTTTCATTTGGTATCGAATTTTTAACAAACCCCGTGTTTTTTTTTTTTTTTTTTTTTTTTTTTTTTTTATGACTGAAATGAACAAAATTAAGTGTTGCCATCTAAATTTCACACTTTTGTTAATAAAAAAAAAAAAAAAAGAAAAAAAAATTCCGTGTCAAAAAAATTTTTTCCACCCCTGGATTCAGAAAATCGCCCCTTTAATTTGGTACCGAATTTTAAACGATAGGACTAATATTTCTAATTTATTTCTTCCTTTTTTTCCGTTTTTAACCCGGATTTGCAGAGAATGTAAGCTAAAAAAAGGTATTTAATAATAAAAAAGACAAATTTTATCACGTACAGTAAAAAAACAAAAAAATAAAATAAAAATAAATAAAATATTATTAATATTATTTTATCGAAATTTAATTTTTGTTCTACAATAATCCATGTAAAAACTAATTATTTATTCTTGAAGAGAAAGGAACACACACTTTTTTTTTTTTTTTTTTTTTTTTTTTTTTAAATATAAGTTTAAAATGCAAGTAATTATTATTTTTTCTTTTATAAAGATAAGTCATGTACTCGTTTTTTCATAGTTCATAAAAAATAAAATATTGAAAGAAAAAGTCTTTAAATCTTAAAACGAAGATTACATGCAATTGCTTCAGGCATTTTGAATAATCTGAAGAGTAAATTCAAAAGAGATTTTCTTAAGTAAAATAAAATAATAATAATAATAATAATAATAATAATAATAATAATAATAATAATAATAAATGGAAATAGTACCTCTTGAATTAAATTGAAAGTGAATTTATTTAAAAAAAATAAATAAAATGAAAAAAAAACAAATAATAAATTAAAAAAATAAGATTGGAAATATGTAGTCATTTGTAGTTAAGGTTTTATGTAAAATAAATTTTAGAATATTTTTAGAATGGTAAATTGAAAAAATAAAATAAAATAAATAAACTTAAAAAAAAGTTATTAATAAATAAAGACATAAATTTTATTTTTAAAGCGTTTAGGGTAGGTGATCCAGTGATTGAGATGCTCCAGTAATTGACATTTATTCCAAAATAATTAATAAATAAGAAAAATAATAAAATCATATATTTTACATATAAGAATTTTAATATTTTATGTCAAACACTAGAGCATAGGGTGCTAATAAATGGTAAAATGAATAACTCGCAGTGTCAAACACTGGAACATAGGGTGCCAATTATTAATAAAAGGGAAAACTGTCAGTTACTGGAACACCGAGTGGGTATGAAATAGAAATTCATAAAAAAAAAAAAAAAAAAAAAAAAAAAAGTTATCATATGTATATATTTTAATATATATGTGGTTCAGAATGTCAATCATGCCCTATGTATTAACTTAAGATTTCTAAAAATATTTTATGATGACTAGAACATTAAAAATATCAGAGATTGCTCTAAAAGTGTCAATCACTAGTGCACTCGGGGAAAAAAATACTCCGGAAAAAAAAAAAAAAAAAAAAAAAAAAAACTTAATTTCGTAATTTATATGGCAAATCATAGCTTTTATTTATTTTATTTTTTTTTCCCGAGTATTAATTTCGACAAACTAAGGCTTTTATAATTGAAAAGATATTTGTGTTTGTATAAATGTATCCCAGTGTCTTCTATGAACATTTACATTATAAAATAAGCTAAATTTTAAAAGTAAAATATGATTCCAGATGAAATTGATTTAAAAAACTTTAATTTTATTTACATTTTTTTGCAGTATTTTGTTTAATATTATTTATAAATGATGAAAAAAAATATTTGAAAATACTTGAATTAAAACACCTATTATTATTTTTTTTTTTCTGAGAATTAAGATCTGATAATTTGTATTTTAATACAAATTTCAAATAAAAATATTCCAGGTATATTTCATGTAAATAATAAATATAAAAAATATATTTATAAACATACGTGCAATTTACCTTTGTTTGCCCCATTACAAAAGTTTTCTTTTGTCCTACGTTTTAAGTTGGAGTAAGTAGGTTTTAATGAAGCATATGAGATTCAACAATTGATACCCTAATTTAACACATTGTTTTCATAAATATTTTGAAATATTATATATATATATATATTTCTCCCGCGTTTTACTCAGTTCGTAAAAGTATATTTTTTTAAAGAACTTATGCACAATACTTAAATCGGTTAAGTAAACTTAGACAGGGGGAGTATTGAATACCGCTGTGTACCATTGTGAGAGCTGCCTATTTACAAAACCTTCATTATCTCCCATATTTGTTAAAGCTGTCTAAAGTCAACTATAACCACAAGTGAAAAATAAAGCTTTTTATTACGTATCTTTAAGTAAGGGGTCCCTAACAGCATGCTTATCCATAGTACACCCTAAGGATGTCCACTGGATGTCCTTTCATCCATAGGATATACTATGGATGCCATGTGGATGAAACGGACTGTTAGGGGTATAACCACTTCGAAAACTTAACTCTCTCAAAGCATTCGCTACTATTATCAAAAGGAAAGGAAATTTTCAACCCGTTAACGCCCGTATTAATTTTGCAAAATATTATAAGCTGATTATTTCACTTCTAAATTAATATTGACAGCTGACAGTAAAATATATTAACTTAAACAATTCTCCAGATAGTTTTAAATTTACAGCCTATCCTCATTTATTGATGTTTTGTGTTCTAGCGAGAAAACTTCGAGATAGAAAGACTTTGAGATAGCAGATTAATTTCTTATTATATGTTGCCAAAGATCTCGAAAGTAAAGTATTATAAGACATATTATTATTCAACTTGATTTAAGTTAGTGTACCTGCGCAAAAAGCAAATATATTTGCAACGAATAGAAAATCATAAAATTACTATCCAACTTATGAAATGGTAATTAATGGCAGGCACATGATTTTTTCAGGGATCATTTTGAATGACTCTATAAACTCTCACTAAAAAACAGAAATCATTCCAAGAAATCACAAAAAGTATACGTGCCATTCTTTTAGCTGTTCTCAAATGAGGACAATAGGCGCTAACGGGTTAACAGATATTTACTTACATATTTTTATATTTTTAATTGGAAAGACACTTCATTACCTTCACCTGGAAATATTTTAACCAAAAATACCTAAACACCACGGAGATTCTAAAAGTTTTTAACTTACACAAGCTTTCTCCAAGTACTTTTAGTTTTTTACTGAAACGTAACCTATACAGACAGACTAAATTTTCCAAGGACAACTAACATTTACAATCTCAACCCCGGTTTCGTACGAGTAAGGCCTCAATAACTTACAAAAATAACTGATAATAATAAAGTACCTAAAAAAAATGCGAAGTTGTTTAAAGGAAAGTGTGTCCGTAAGTTGCGATTCTGACATAACGAATTTCAAATTATTGTTTCTCCCCAGACTAAAAAGATTGGAGATTGGAACTGATATTATATGATGTTTAAATTCACATTTATTGAACAAATCTACTAAAACTGATATCATATTTCATGGAGTTGATTGGACGAAATTATATATCATAGTTTAGTCGCAAAATGCTTTTTCTATAAGGATTAGCAAAGTGGTACACTTCTCTTAATGTTTCATTATTTGTAAAATCATATATAAAAAATAAACACCTGCATCATTCAGACTTGATACCAAATAATAATAATAATAATAATAATAATAATAATAATAATTTATTATTATTTAATATTGCTTGCATTACACTTAAAAAAAAAAAAAAAAAAAAATCGCAAAGTTTAAAATTATTTCATGATCAGCACATTTCAAAATCAATGTCTGGTACATTTAATGTTTAAAACATATTCTTTAATTATTAAAGTGCTAAACAGGTAACTGAAATAAATTCGACCTTCAACTAAATATGCGTATATAAATTGAGTATATAACGCGAAGGTTGGAAATCAATACGTTTGATTTATGTTTACATGCAGAAGTATTTGACATTTTGTTAATTAATTACATCTCAATCCACTCTTTCATTTAAATCTTCAATCATGCACTGTAAATGACTTTTGAATTTTCTTGAAGAAAGCACAAGACATTTCAACCATTCAATAGTCTTTTCGCGAAAATTAATTAAGTTATTCTAACATTCTAACTGAGTATTTACATATCATCAATCAACAATCAGTAAGGTTTACATTTTCGTATCTATCTATCTATCTATCTCTTTCCATATATATATGTGTGTGTGTAATTTCTTAAAATGCCTGCAACCTATATTCAGTAGAGTTAACCAAAATATTACATTTTCAAAACTAAGTTTTATAATCGTTATTATTATTTTTTTTCTAAGGGTTTTTTCCACTTTTTAACTATCATATATATTTCAAATATATACCAATACTTATCGTGTAAATAAGAAACTGGGAAATTTTTAAGAAGATTGTAGCAATATTAAACATTTTTTTTTTGTTTAACTTCGCACTAGTGCTGCGCAATGGGCAATTGGTGACGGTCTGGGACTCACCCCTATAGGTGATCTGGAAACATGCCATCACAATTTTGATTCTCCACCAATATTACAGAAATAGTTTGTAACGCAAGATACAATAATTTGTATTTCAAAAGAAAGTAAATAATAATAATAATAATAGTAATATGCTGTTTTATTGTACACCTACTTGAAACCGAAAAAAGGATACCAAAGAGAAACATTTGATATCAATGAAATTTATACAGCATAAGGTTGGTATACGGGTAAGGAATTGATAAAAAAAATATATGATAATAAACCTGTATTTGCCGGTGATTTAGTTAACATTATTAGATAATAGTTAAGAAGATAGTTACATTATTAGATACATTTTTAGTTACATTGTCAGATATTAGTTAACATTATTAGTATGAAGCTGAGCCTTCCTTAACGGCGACACAGTCTTAATTAAGTCATGGCTCTATTAGAAAGTACTAAATATCCTTTTGGGCATTCAAGTCGAAGAATTATCAATCTCGATGTGTAATTTTGGGAAGCTAATTATGGAAACCGCAAATATTGCTGTCCCATTATATCTTGGTTCGATGGGGTACGAATCCGCTGAAAGTCATGGAAGTCGTCTCAAAACTGGAAGAGAATAATAAGTTCAAAGTGCAGTATGAGAGCGTGCATTATATTGCAGGAAAACGCCAAAATGGATCGACTTCACACATCACAGAACAACAGCTAGGAACGGTGTGCAATGTGAAACTTAACGAACGAGACACAAACTTCATCAGACAACCCTAAAACCAGAAGATGTAAATGTTGTGTATTTCTGGAGGACTGAATAAATGTGGAAGAACCTCCTTGTGTAACTTCGGACACGAATACGGCCATTTCAGGTTATTCAAAAGAATCTAATTTCGTCATTCAAAATGGCGACAGGAAAGAAACCGTTCACGATGGTAGGATGCAGTCAGAGGTTCACATGCCAGATGTAAACTGACATACAGACTTTTTCGTAAACGGTTACAAATTGGTAATTCACCTCACGTGCAACAGAAGCTCGAATTTGAACAGCAGTCAAAAAGTTATGTTTATAAGTGCTGCACCTATGAAGCTCCATTCGTTCCGCTCATCAGTCAGTCACTGAACCTTAATTTCTTTTTTACTTTCTTCTATATGTAACATAGAGAAAGTATTGGATTCGCGAAAATTTTCGACCTCCGTTTTTTGACGGATCTGCACGTTTTGGGGTGTCCTGAACATGAATTGATAGCTTTTTAAAAAATATCTGTCTGTCTGTCTGCGTGTCTGTCTGTGGTTTCTTGTTTTCACCGTATCTCACGAACCAATGAATGAAATTCAACCAAACTTGGTATACAGTTGTACCCTGGCGGGGCATTGTGCTGATTAGATTTGGGGTTCAATCGCCCAGCAGGTGGCGTTGTAATCGCATTTTATGTAAACTTTTAACATGGCAGTATAGGACAAAATTTCGTATTTTTCACCGTATCTCACGAACCAATGAATGAAATTCAACCAAACTTGGTATATAGTTGGAACCTGACGGGGCATGGTGCTGATTATATGTTGGGATCAATCGCCCAGCAGATGGCGCTGAGATCGCATTTTATGTAAACTTTTAACATGGCAGTATAGGACAAAATTTCGTATAAATGTCCATAATGAGCGTTATTTTAAACTTGTGATTGTAAAGTTAATATGAATTATTGATAATAGTAGTAGTTAACTAGGAAAAAAAAATTGTGAATGTGGGGGCATCGCTTCCCCCCTGGGGGAAAGTACCCCCCAGGGAGGGGGGGTTAAATTTTCAAGATGGGTATCTTTCGATAGATCTTGTCAATACCTTTAAAACGAATGGTTGAACTATAAATCTGTGATAATTTAAAACAAAGTTATCGATTTTTTTTTACTTTTAACAAAAAAAAAAAAAAAAAAAAAAAAAAAAAAAGATTTTTTTTTTTTTTTTTTTTTAATATTGTTACTGATTGAATATGTATTACTTTTATAAGGAATGTATATGTATTTATATGTATTACTTTTATTCGATAAGGATTTATTTAACAAAACAGTGTTAACTCTACTTTTTTTACATAGGAATTTTTGCTAGTGTTCGGACACTTTTGTTACCGACTGGTTTTAATCACTTATCCCCTACTCCTTAAAATAGCGCTTATTATTAATTTTCTATTGCAATATACTGCAGCGAAAGATCTCAGGTTTAGTCAGGAAATTAAAATCACTGCTACATGTATTCCATCCAATTACATTTGCAAATGTTATAATTATCATCAAATCTTTCTTAAATTTTGTTTCTTAACCACCAATAGTGTATATTTCGGTAAAATAAATGTCTTAACATATTGAAATTCTACATCGGTAAACACAGAATGAGCTTTAAAAAGATTATTTTTCGTTATGGTATGCTAAAACTCTCCATATATTGAAGCTTCTGGGAAAATATGAGATATAAAACACCTTTATGCGCACGCATGTGAATTTACTATAATTGTTGTCAATTAATTTAAACAAGAGTGTGAGAATTATTTTGATGCAAAATATGGTTCGCGGTAGGAGCTATTCCTTCACCTACACGGTCCAGAATCATCAAATATTTAAATCTCTTTTTCTGGGCTTACATTAATATCTAATCTATGAAAATAACATCATGTCTGATGAAATTTAACTAATAGACTGTACATTTGTGCTTGAAACAAGCAATACATGTCTGACATTTTTCTATTGTACGTGAATTACTGTGTCGTCGCTGTGAATGTTATACAGTTTGCAGCAAAATTAGCCGATAATTAGTGAATATTCCTATATGAAAAAATACTGTTGATGTTGTTTTGTCAAATAAATCCCTGTCGAACGATGTTTTTAGTCAGCCTAAGAACATAATTCGACAAGGATATTTTTAATAAAACAGTATTAAGTGTACTTTTTTATATAGGAATTTTTGTTAGCGCTCGGATAATTTTGCTACCGACTGTATGTGAGTGGCTGGTACTTTTCCGTTCACCAATTGCAAAAATATTAAGCATTCTTTTTATTTCCTTTTACTTCCCATCTTTCTTTTAATTAACTGTTCTTAATACTTATTTATGTGCTAGCACTCTCAGGCAGCATTTCCACACTCTCTTTCTCATACTAAATCTGTTTATTTTATTCATCTGTACCACTTCTTACATTTTTGTTAAATATATTTAAGACCCTGTACAGATAATGTATGATGGATAATTTTATAATGGGGGGGGGGGGGGGGGGTTGGAAAAGTAACTGGTCTGAAACACATAGCTGAAGAATAACTTGAGCAAATGCTTCCAATACATTTATACAGTGTTCGTGCATGCCAGTTTTTCTGCAATAATTTGCCGTACAGAGTCAAACCTTGCACGGCAGACAACATCTGTCGGGTCGTCTATTACTATTATACTCTTTAAAGAATTAAAATTTAAAATTGTAATATAATGTGTAACATATAATAGTTCGAACAGACAACATTTACACAATTTTACTTTCTTTCAAATTTAAATATATCAAATGCTTTTTGCCGTGCAACGCTCGGAAGACAAACCTTCTAAAAACGGCACGCAAAAACCGGTCTAGCATTTCCTCCAGTTGTTCTTCAGCTCAGTGGTCTGAAAAATTATTTATATGACAGACAAGAAACTTTCCTTAATAATGATCAAGACAACTGTCTATCTAAGAATTTCTAGAAAAAGACAAGTGATAACAGAAATTATGCGAATGATTACTAATTCAAATATTATTCGTAAATGATTGGGGTGGGCAAAAAATACGTTTTGAAGCATGCAGTCGGCAGCAAAAGTAACCGAGCACTAGCAATAATGCCTGTCTAAAATAATTACACTTAATACTGATTTGTTAAATAAATCCTTGTCGAATCAGTCTAAGAACTTGATTTGACAAGGATTTATTTAAGAAAATAGTATTAAGTGTACCTTTCTGACATAGGAATTATTTGCCAGTGTTTGGATACTTTTGCTGCCGTCCGTAACTTTGTTCCAGATTATCACAGAAATGTTATTTTTTGTATGTGAATTAGTCACATAAGCATACATCATGTTGTAAAAGGATTTCACGAAATTCCCTTTGCATATTTGTACGTAGGATAGCAAAAAACACGTTTCCAAGCGTAATTTTCTTCAAATTATATTAGAAAGGCCATTTTGTTTTCTGTGTGGGTTGGTTATGCGTAAACTACGAAAAAAAACATTATGAAGGAATTTTATAAGGTTTCCAAGGAACACGTTCCCAAACCTTAGGCTGCTCCAAATTATCTCAGGAAAGCGATTTTTCAGTTATGATTTGGTTATGTGCACCCAATATATTCTATAAGGGAATTTTGAAAAAATTCTGTTTTTCAGGTCAGCGAGGGGGAAAATAAATTTTCGATCACTTTAAAATTTACCTTGGAAAAACATTTAATGCAGTTTTTGTTGATTGCACTTAGTTCTTTGACTGTAAAATTAAATGTTTAGATACAGGAGAACGCACTCAGTGAACATGGGTATGGTCTTATCACACGCAGTGAGTACTACAACATCATGTAGTGCAAATGGTAGAGACGCAGCCAAAGACGTTGGGAATATAACCGAAGTTCATGTGCAAACGCGTTTAGTCATGCATGCGTAGTCGTGTAAGGCGATGTCACATGCAGCAGGGATCTAGATTCAGCTTGTTGCGGAGAAGAGATTCTATATTGAAGGCAACGAGAACTCAAATCCATATTTTGATTGAAATCAATGATTTATTGATTTATTTATTATTATTATTATTATTTTATTATTATTATTATTACTTTTTGAAAATTTATATTTTTGAGAATTTTTAAAGGTGATATGGAATTTTGAGAGCTAATATAAATTCAATGACCAACGAAGGGGGCAAAGTTTGCTAATAAGATATATATGAATATTTTTCTAAACAGAGATTTTTTTTAACTAAAAATATTAATTCTTCTTTTTTTACACAAATCCGGGTATACATGTTTTTTGTTATTTGTTTCTATAAATTTCAATCTGTATTGTGTTTCATTATCCTGCTCCACATGAAATATTTCGATTTCTGTGAATAATCTATTATTCCTCAATTGTATTATGCATGCATTTTATAATGAAAAGGATGAACATTAAAATTAAATGTTTTAGATTATGTTTATATATTACATATTAAATAGACAAAGCCTGTGTCTGTGATGATATATATTTTCTATTAATATTTACATAAGATATCTGTGATACACGCGTGTTTATGAAAATATCATTAATTTGAAATCTGGGTGCATAAGACCGGCCTTGAATATTTTCAATTCAGTGAAATTTGAAATGAAAATTATGGAAAAATTAAAATATATTCGTAATTTTGTAAATAAGTTTTAGTTATATACATTTTAAAAGCTACATATATTAAATTAACTGGAAATATATTGAAGTGATTTTTTTTCTTTTTAAATATATAAAACTGCAGAACGTTTAACTATAATTTTGAGTTTATAATTTTACATTAGTTTTCAACATATAAAATGATTTTATTTTCTGAAGGTCTGTAATATCACGCTTGCGATATAAAATTCTCCTTAATTAATATTAACCCGTGAATTTTCGCGCTTTGGTTATTTCACCGTCCATAATTTATTATGTGACAGTACTCAATACAAACTCAAATTTCCAATGGTATAGCTCAGTTTAGCTTACTTTGAATTTTATCCTAACAAAGAGAGAAAAAAAATAGCAGATGAAACCTACTTTTGAAATTGGTAAATTAGACCGTAATGCGAACACTTGCGGAAGCTAAGAATTTTCTTTTATCTCTTACAAAGAGAGAGAAGATTTAATAGTTAAAAAAAATTCGGATTAATATTTTTAATTTAAGGTCAATAATTTCCTAGTATTAAACAGTTATATTGTAAGGTAGTCAGTATTTAAAATAAGTTTGGGAAAGATGTAGCGTCGACTTGGGATAAAAGGATGTAGCCAGCTGTGAAAGTAAAATATTAATCGGAGGTTGAAACCGTCAAACTGGGCCCCGCACGATTGATGGCATTGGGGCGATTGCAATAGGGGTAAGTTATCGAGTTGGGATGATTTTAGGTCGGCATGGAATAACTAAGAGAAAATTAGAAGATACGCAGATTGAGTAAAAATGGTTGAATATGATTAGTTTTGGAGATGTAAGTTGGTGAATCGAAGTGAAGGATGTGTTCTGTTTTGAAGGTGTTTAAATAGCGAGATGTTGGACTGAAAGTTTGTTGGTGTTGGAGTTATGGTGGAGATTTAAGCGATTGCGTATTAAGCCAGCTATTTATATTGTTAAGAAATTAGTGCAGTGTATAGTGTGATACGGGAGATTATAAAGCCTAGAGTAGCACTGATTTAGTTGGTAGTGTTAGTTGTATCAGCTCCAGAGGTATTCTTCGTTTCAATTGGAGTTCTTCCAAGTTTCTTAAGGCAGTCATATTAGCCACCAGCGGTGAGCAGAAAAAATATGTATTTACTTTCATTTAGCCATTTAAATAATCGAGTGAGAGAGTCTTTCATTTCCCTTACCCAATATTCAAGGTTTTAATAAACGTTAGTTTTGTTTTATACAAGATAGTTTATATTCTAGAATTAAGTAATCAATAAAATAGGGTCAAGTGCTGATGCCGGGGCACACACCTAACAATAACAGTAAGCCGTCATAATTTTACAAAAAAGAAAGTTGTTTATCTACCTGGTACTGATTATTTTCCTTCTTTTATATATATAATTAATCGTTGTATTATATATATATATATATATATATATATATTAGCAACAAGTAATAATTAAAACTAGCCTTTCTCGCACTATGTATCGGCGTAATAGTACTTACGTACCAAATATGATTTTCAGAAAAATCTCATAAATAAAACAATGAGATTTTTCAGGTTTTTTTCTTAATAAAAGAGAATTAAATCTTTGACATTTGCCTCGTATTTTAAATTCAAGTTTTTTTTTTTTTCTTGTTGCTAAGTTAGAAATTTTTATAAATATATTAAATTACTGTTATATTAAGAATTAACTATTTCCTAAAAATGACGAAATTAAATTACAATTCTACCATTAAAAAACGAAACTCCGTAATTAATAGATGTACCTGCAAAAAGGAAAAGAAAAAGAAAAATATGTGTATATATATATATATATATATATATATATATATATATACATATAATGATATAAAGAAAAATAATGTTCATTCTATTTTTAATAAAAGAAAAATCTAAAAAAACTAGTTGGCATAGGTGGACTCTGCTCAGTTCCCCATCATATGTATGTTCTCATAAATTTCTTGTACAGGACTTATTATATACATGTTAAGAGAAATGAATTTGAACAAACGCTTGACACAGTGACAGAATGAAATCCTCGCCTAATAGGCTACCCACTATTCATTTCCATATCTTATTCTAATCTATTAATTTATTTTATTGGGATCAATTTCGTAGTTTCTTTTCATGCTACTGTTTCCAATGCAACTTTCCTAAAAATGCGTATTTTTATGAAATATCTCCCCATTATGCTATGTTGATAAAATCTTAAATTTCGAATAACTTACGAAATATTCCTATTAGAATATTTGTAGTCAATCATGTTCATACAAGTATCATAAATGTTATTTTGAAATTGTCTGATATATTTATGATCCTTAAAATGGACGTTTATACTCGATTTTCTCTTATTCTGACATTTTAAGTAAATCGTAAATTCCAAATAACTTACGAATTTTTTAAATTGGAAAAATCATACTCTATGGTATTCATGTCAGTATCCTAAATAATATTTCGAAAGTGGTTTGACAGCTTTACGAGGAAAATATCCCTCAAGATTGACGTTTATGTGAAATTTTGCTCTATTCTGCCATGTTAAGAAATTCGTAAATTTCCCCTAACTTACGAAATTTTTATATTGGAAAATTCATAGTCATTAATACTGATGCCAGTGTCCTAAATAATATTTCAAAAGTTGTCTGGCATCTCTACGATGAAAATATCTCTCAAAATTAATGTTTATGTGAAATTTTGCCCTATACTGCCATGTTAAGAAATTCGTAAATATCCAATAACTTGCGATATTTTCAAAGTAGCATATTTATTGTTACTGATGTTCATTCCGGCATTAAAACTGATATTTTAAAACTGGTCTTACATTTTTACTGTAAAAAGTTTCTATTTAATGCACGTTTAAGTGAATTTTTGTCATATTCTCCCGTGTTAAGAAAATCGTAAATTTCGAATAACTGCTGAAGTTTTTAAATTCGAATGTTTCAAATGAATAGGGTTCTTGCCAGTGTCGAAAGTAATATTTTAAAACTGATCTAACCTCTCTGCGACAATTTGTTCTTGAGATATCGTGTACACAAACTAACAAACTAACGGATTAACACACTAACCCACTAACAGACTAACACACTAACAGACACCCTACAGACAGACACCATACAAATTTTGTCATTTTCGGATTCCTCACACCTGAAAACGTATAAAAAAGTCAAAATACGAGGTCGAAAATTTTCACGATTACCTAAGTTCCCCATACCTATGGTATGATGGGGAACTAAAAAATTTTCACGATTACCTAAGTTCCCCATACCTATAGTATGATAGGGAACTAAAAAATTTTCATGATTACCTAAGTTCCCCATACCTATAGTATGATGAGGAACTAAAAATGTAATAGATGTCGCTATCGCAATATTTGTCTCTAGCCGACGAATGTATTATGTGGGTCTGTGTTAACCAATCAGACAACACCTTACGTCACTTTCGTTTTATTTCATAATATTTAATGAAAACTGGTCCACATTAGAGAAATATTATAGAGACATTAAAGATTATGAATTTTTTCCTTCAAAATTTGTATTTATATTTATCAGTTACATATATTTTTAAACTTATTATGTATAAAAGTGTTTTACAAAATTCATATATATACAAAGGCTGTTCCCACATTTTTTAGACGATTTTATTTCGCCGTAAGAAAAAAATTGTCTGCATGGAAAAATTTATTTGTACAACAGTTGTATTTTTGAACGTTTTATTTATAGTCTGATTTTTAGAATTTTCGTTTACATGCAAAATGGCGCTTTTAAAAAGGCAATGGATGAAATGATACTTTTCCGCTCTTTCCGAATGGAACACGCTGCAGAACTCTTTATGAAAAACATTTTTCATTAGAATAATAGAAAAATGTCGTAGCGATAGATGAAGCTTGGGTCTATTTAAGTGATTGCCAAAAAAAAAAAAAAAAAAAAAAAAAGATCAATTTATTATTATGTAAGAGGAGAAAAAAAAATTGCTACATGGTTCAAAGAATAAAAAAAAAAAAGTTTTTCTAAAGGATTTATGATTGTCGGTGGTTTTTCATACAAAAGCAAGATAAAGGTAAAAAATGTTGACAAAAATGTCAAAATCAACTCTAAATACTATCAAGAAAATATTTTAATTCCAATTTTTAAATATGAAATTACAGATCTTTATCCACAATGCCATCAGTCCGTTGAAGTGCATCAAGACAAAGCATGCAGCCACACATCACTATCCACGGTTGCTTTTCTAGAAAAAAATGGAACAAGAAACGAGAATTGAAACCATACCCTTCATTGATTTTCTGTTAAATCTCCTGGTGTATTATTAATGGATTTTTATGCTTTTGAACTCTTAAAATTTGCCTTATCCAAACGCCAGCCTACAACGCTTTGTGGACTTTGGAAAGCCGTTGAAGAGGAATTGAACAAAATAGCTCTTCCGGTATTCCAAAACGCATTATTATTATAAAAATTACGATGTAGAATGATAGTTAAGAACAAGGGCTACCAAACTGAACATTTAAAACACGAAATATGAGTGTAATTTTTTCGTTATACTCCATCAAAATCGTCTAAAAAATGTGCGAACACCCTATGTATATATATTGGGTTGTTCGGAAAGTCATTTCGTTTTTCTCAGCAGAGGACTTAATTGTATTTTTTTTCACACCTTCTTCACATTTAAGTTTCATTGCCATTACATATTGTGACAGCTGATATAGCAAGGCTTGCTTGTGAAAAAGGTCGTTTTATTCTGCTCAATAGTTTTTGAGTGGTGCCCTATCAAATAAAGAAAATCAGAAGCGACATTTTCGGCATATTTTGTTTTTGCTATCAAAAATGCGAAAATACTTTTCAAACAAGAAAAAAAAGTATACGATGTGTGCACAGAAAATTTATTTAAAGAACGCTATTGTCACAACTGGTTTACCAAATTTTGTTCTGGCAATTTTCAGTTGAAGATGCATAACGTTCTAGAAAACCAGTTTGTGCTAATGAAGACAAAATAAAGTATTGATTTATGAAAAACTGCCAAATAACAACTCGTGAGATCGCTTAGAAACCGATCAAAGTGGAGAATATATAATTCATTAAAATATTTATACAATATTAGAAAATCGTCTTTCATTTTCGAAGGAAAAAACGAAATTACTTTCCGAACAACCCAGTATGTATATACACATTTTGACCATTCTACCTGTCCAAATCAATATTTTTATAAATAATATTAAAAAGTCAGTAATTTATATATTTTACCTAACTTTTCAGTAATATGTATATATATATATATATATATATATATATATATATATATATATATGTGTGTGTGTGTGTGTGTGTGTATTGAAAATAATCATAATGATGTGATTGTTCACGCCCTCTACCCAACCTTGTTGATGGATTTTTTTTTTTTTTTTTTTTTTTTGCGTTTTCATTCATGTGACCTGCTGCATCGTTGTACGCCTTCTTTTATTTCTGCGGAGTGAAGAATTGTATTGTTTAAGTGCTAAAACATGGTTATGAATGCTCAATATATTTTAAGTTAATTTACTGAAGTTGAGAATTTTATGAAATAAATGGAAAAGAGCTGTTTGTATAATATTATTATTTGCTTGGTAAAATAACCACGAAAAATTCAAAACGCTTACATTTTTTGTTTTTTAATTAGAAACAAACGTATTTCAAAACTATCAAATATTTCTTACTCTAACATAAGCCAATATAAAAACGATTTATCCGTTTGAACAGACCATAAATACTTTAACACATTCTTTTATCCGTCTGACATTTATTTGAGGAAGAATTTCTGCATTCTCTGTAAACATGTCAAAGAAAATATTTTATAACGTATGCAATAAACAAACAAAATGACATTCTTTTATCTGATTTCAGCTTTCTTTTACCAGTCTTCAAATTTTAAATAACTTCCACATTGAGCTACTTTATGCTTGCGTATTTCAAAGACACTTATTAAAGTCAAATACATTTTTATTTTTATTAATGCTAGTAAATTCATACTATATAATTAATCTATCTTGTGTATACACTAACAATTTAGGATTGTTGAGATGCTTTATCAATTATATAATTCATTTAAAATAACTAATTGTTATTTTTCAAGTTTACCAATCATTTTGATTAGGAAAAAAATGACATATTAGAAAGATATTAAAACTTCTTCACTCACCATAAATTTTAAGTCAGCACAACCGGTTTCGAAAGGATGTAGCCAAACTTCATCAGGTGAAAAAAAAAAAAAAAAATCACGTGCTACTGCCTTGGAGGCAAAAGCAAGACTGACACGTTTTATTTTTTTTTATTTTTTTTTTTTTTTTTTTGCACCTGGTGAAAAAAGGCTACGTTCTTTCGAAACCGGTTGTGCTGACTTAAAATTTATGGTGTGTGAAGAAGTTTTAATATATTTCTATTGATTGTACTCCAAATTTTGAATTTAGTTTTGGTTTGAGATATTATTTAATTTTAATTTTAATAAATCTCGTAAATATGGAATTATAGCCGCACACAATTATTTTTATATCGATATAAATGCAATTATATGTGAGAGATGAAGAATCATTTATAAAAAAATTCACGAAAAATATTTAGTTTAAAAAAAGGGGAAGGGAATGGTATAAGAGGACGATGCATCGGTGAAGAGATTAACTCCGTTGAATACAATAGTTACTAGTCCTGGGATTGAATGCCCACAGTGATAGATAATAAGAATTAATCAACAACAAATGTAAGTTACTAAAAAAGTAAGATAATATGCATATTTAGTTTAATTTAAAATCATAAATAAGTATCGTAAGTATATGACTACATCTTATGTCTTAATGCACATAGTACAGTCGCATAATTTGCAAAAGTAATGTCTGCTTTTTAAAGTGAACATAAATGTTCATTTTTTGTGAAAATTGGAATGAAACGTTCCGGATGGGAGGTTCTTTACTTTTTAAAATAGTATGTTTCTAGTTTTTTTTAAACAATAGAACAAAAATTAGCATCTACAATGTTTCATCATTTAATAAGCAATAGTGATTAATATATATATATATATATTTGTTTCAGCTGATATAGATGCATGGTTTAATTATATATTTGAAAAAAAAAAAAAAAAGTCATAATTTAAAATTTTAAACATAAGATTATGGATATTATTAGAGAAGGTTATCATCTTTAATTTATTTAACGTAAATTAATATAAAAATTAATTAAATAACAACTATAACTTTTATTATTAATAAAAACAAAACGGTAATACCTCAAAACTTTATAGAAGATTTCTCTATTTTATTATTATTATTATTTATTATTATTATTATTATTATTTTTAATATAATCTTTAGACTATGAAAACTTTTTTTTTTTTTTTATGTAATTTCTTTCTTTTTTTTTCCTTTTTTTCTGATTTATAATATGAATTAAATTGTACTATTTTTTGACATAAATATTAGAAATTATTTTTAATTTCATTAACAATTATACACTAAGCGACAAAAAAAAAAATAATAATAAAATAAAATAATATAAAATAAAATAAAATAAACTACAGAAAAAATTTTTATATGCCTTTTATATATGTAATAAATTTAAAATTAACGGTTGAAACAAACAAAACTGTCTTGTTTGCATAATACCAAAGGGATGAAATGATACCTATGTACATTTTCGTTTTAATAATTCGCTTTATTACACTCGACGAAGTAATTTATAAAAATCTGCATAAAACTTTCTTTTTAAACGTAATGCACTAACCATGCACTTACTTTGTATTCTATTATGATTTATTATATGAAATATTTTAATATATGAAATAAAACTACTTTTTTGTTAGATCTAAGCATTTTCTTTTCTCTCTCTCTCTCTCTCTCTCTTTTTTTTTTTATGTATTCTATATTGGGTTAATTCCACCTTTATATGGAATTACTGGTTTAATGCGCAATGGCATAATATTATACAGTGTTTAAATATAAATCTTAGAAATTTCAATGTGCCAAATATCACTATTTCCATGTCTGGTAAAGAAGACATTCTACTATATCTTTTGTGGTATATAACTTAAAGTGAAAAAAGATATGATTACTTACATAATTAGGTTCTCATGGGAATGAATTTTGACAATTTGAAGTGAATAAACTTATCACAGACGCCGTACATCATCATCTTGAAATGCTGTTTGAGGAAATGTCCAAGATACCTCCAAAATAGTCGGTCAGGCACCACTTTTGTAAAGACTGTGTTTTATTTCGAGTTAATTGATCCCTTGAGCATAAAAATTTTCCCCACTATTTGAAAACTTGTGAATCTCCATAATGTACGGAGAATGTGTCACGGAGTGATTTTCATTAAGTCGACCATATTTTCGTTGTCAGATAAGTTAAACTTGACTCATGAGAGAGAGAGAGAACCAGTTCAGCCGAATAATTAACTAATCATTTTTTAATATTTTTAGCCATCTGAGGTCTTGTTTTCCTAATTCTCTTCACTAAGAATGTGTTTTTTTTTTCAATTTTACTGTCATTTAAACCTGCTTTGTTTAATAGTTGCTGCTCTGAAGTAAAAAAAAAAAAAATGCTGCTAAACACTTTTTCTGAATCTCATTTATATTCTCAATGTAATACAAACTGATTTTCTAAGCAATGTTTTTTTAACTTACGGTCATCTTGCTTGGATGAGTAACGTGGCCGCCTAAAGCCAAATATCCAGTTTAAACGGCCATTAAATTTTATAACTTGCTAAAAACCATTTTACTAATATTTCGTTAACATTAATTAATTTGCCATCTCACCTATTAAATAATTTTTTGATTTTCATTCAAAAATTAATATTTTTGTGGCATCGTTAACTACGTTATTCTTATGATTTTTGAAATAATTTCTAAAATTAAAATTTTCCTGACAATTGCATTTTCTTTTTAACACTGGACTCAATACTAAAATGTATGTGGAGAACAATATAGTAAAATCTGTTCAAAAATTTGCTCTTTAAACGATAAAACTGGTGGTTGTAGAAGGTAAAAAAAAATATATATATCCAAGTGCGCTTCTTTTTTTTTTTTTTTTTTTTTTTTTCGCTTAGTGTATAGTTTATTAAAAAAAAAAAAAAAAAAAAAAAAAAACGAAAGATGAAATATTTGATAAATAAAAATAATTATACAGTTTATGTTTATTACCATATAAAAATGTAAAACCGTAGACATAAATATACTTGTTCTATTTTTATGGAATTAAAAATGAATTATTCAATGATAAATGTGATTTTTAAAATAACAATCTGAAATAAATTTTCAAAATGTTATGTACTGGATTTTCTCTCATGTGATATTGAGAAAAATCTCGTAAAAAAATATAATTGGAATTTCTCAGTATTTCTATTTTTTTTATTTTTTTTTATTTTTTTTTTTTTCAAAAACAACAACAACAATAATAATAATAATAATAATAATAATAATTATATATATATATATATATATATATATATATATATATATATATGTTACCGCTAAAGTGCAGAAATCAGTTAATCTGCAGATTAGCTAGGTAATCTGCACATTAACGAGGGCGATCCGTTAAAGTGAGGAAAATTGTTTCATTTCTCAAATTACCTAGGTAATCTGCGAATTACCTAGGTAATCTGCACATTACCTACTAGGCACTTGTTAAAATGAAAATAATATCTCTTTTTGTTGAAATTTTACAGCACGCTGTGTTGTATTTGTTTTTTTCATTCGGGGAAAAAAATAGTTTTATTTCCTTTTCTTTCTTTCTTTACTTATTTGAATCTGTATGTGTTTTAATTTTTATGTCTTTTAAAGTTATATTTGTTTTAATTTTTTTACTTATTTCATCTTTTTTATTTTGTCAATATAAGTCTGAAGATGTTATGCATTTTTAATATGAAATATAATAACCTTAATAGCTTTCAATTAATTCTATTTTATAAATGAATGTTAGAATTGTAATACAGTAACGATTTCTTTTCAAAATAAAGATATTTAACCATTTTAAATTTAAAAAAAAAAAAAAAAAAGTTTTATTAACAACTTACATTGCTATTACTTATTTTTTTAAAAAGTTATGCACCAATTTTTAATTCGATAAAGAAATATTAAATTAGACAATTCAGAAGCATTATTTAAGAAGTACTTCAAATAATTAAAACTGCTTTAATAATTTTTAGACCGCAGGAAAATTAAAATGACTGTTTTCCAATGCTTAATTAAACTATATTTTGCAGCATACATACGTAAATCTGTACAAGTTTAGCAAATATATTAATTTTACAAAAAAAAAAAAAAAAAAAAGAACTTTATTAACACATTTTATGTGATAAACTACAACGAAATTATCTGAAAAAGCGAACAACATAAAAATAAAAATGTAATCATGATATATAAAATATATAAAGGAAACTTGAAATTGAAAGAAACAACAACAAAAAATTTCATATTAAGTATTTATTAAAGAAAGCCATAATATTGAATGCCATATTTTTCAGAGTTAAAAATTAAAACTTTTTTTTTTTTTTTTTCAGTAAGTAATAGTAATTTAAATCAATTTTTAAATAAATTAGTTTTAAAAAGTTGTGTTTTAATAGTTTTATTTCGGAAGGAAATAATTACTGTGTTGTAAATTTTAATATTCATAATTCAAAATGAAGTTTCAGGAGACAGAGCGTTTAGATTAAGATTAGATTTCAATAATAAAATGCAGTGCAGACCCTTATCAAACTTATATTGACAGAATTAAAAAAGAGAAGAAATAAAATCAAAATTAAAACAATTATAACTTACTTGTTACTTTAAGTATTGTGTTGGTCATGATAAGAAACCTATAATAACCATGTCTTCGATGCTCCAAGTTTTGCGTTTGCCAATTATCATAGCGGAAGCGGAGCGGAAAGGATGAAAGTTTTGGTTTGTGTTTGAAGGTCATTCGCGTATCTGTATCACATGACTGTTTGACGTCATAGTGAATGTAAAAAAACTAAGGCTCGAAACAATCATTTGAACTTTAACGACACAGAAGCCGCTAATCTGCAGATTACCTAGTTAAAATGCGGAAAACTCTTGATTCCACACTTTAACGGGCCATTTTAGTTAATCTGCAGATTAGCTAGGTAATCTACACATTCACGGATTTCGAGTTTTAACGGTAACATATATATATATATATACACACACAAAGAGCATTCCATAAAAACTGAGAGTTATTTTTTTTTTTTCGTAGTGGCAACACCGCGAATCTAAAAAATAGAAATGCAGGCGATTTTTTCAAACTGTTAACTGTACGTTTATACAAAATTCTAAACGAAACAGACGATTTTATTTTCCTATTTCCGTGCTTGTTTAAAGAACTGTTTTATTTGCCCTACATAAATGGAGATGAGTGATTCAGAGTTAAAAAACGAAATGCGCTGTGCCATAACATTTTGCTACCGTTTGGGCAAAACAGCTCCAGAAACAGTTAAGTTAATGAAAGAAGCTTACAAAGACAAATGTTTTGGCGAGTATACGATTTTTAGATGGCATGGTGACTTCAAGAAAGGCCCTTTGTCTGCAGAACTGGCTCCTAGGCCTGGGCGACTAAAAACTGTTGTGAATGATCGAAATGTTAACACTGTGTGGGTATTCCTTCAAGAAAATCGGCGAATGACATATGAGGATATAGCGGCATCAACAAACATTTCGAAAACGTCGATATTTCGCATTCTACGCAACAATTTTCAGCTTCGCCATGTTTGTTCCAGATGGGTCCCTCATGACCTTACTAAAGAAGAAATGAAAACAAGAATTCACCAATGTTGTGAATGGAAACAGATGCTTGAAAATGACCCAAATCTCCTAAAGACTGTAATAACAGGTTATGAAACTTGGGTGCATCATTATGATCCCCCTTACCAAATCCGCAACAAGCGTATGGAAACATACTGATTCTCCGCCTCCGAAAAAAATCCGACAAACCAAATCTGCTGGAAAGGTCATGATGATTATTTTCTTTGATCGTAAAGGTGTAATCTATCAGCATGCTGCACATCCAAAAACTACTGTGAATGGTGACTATTATGTTTCAGTTTTGAAAATTTTGCAACAACACATATCGAGAAAGCGTCATGAACTGGTAGGGAATTGGACATTACATCACGATAATGCCCGCCCGCATATCGCTACTTCTGTTCAGCAACATCTTAGTAAATGCAATATTAAAATCTTGCCACATCCCCCTTACAGTCCAGATCTCGCACCATGCGATTTCTGTCTGTTTTCGAAGTTCAAGGAGAAGCTCCGTGGCAGAAAATTTAATACAGATTCTGAAATTATTTCAGCAGTGGAGGGTTCTTTGAAGCACCTTCCAAAAAAGGGCTCCTCTACTTGTTTTGAAAAGTGGGTTGAACGATGGGACCGTTGCATATCATCTGACGGATGGTATTTTGAAAAAGAATGATGTATTTTTTGCTGTAAATATATTTCTTGACTTTTTATGATTTTACTCTAAGTTTTTATGGAATGCCCTTTGTATATATGTATATATATATATATATATATATATATATATATGTGTGTGTGTGTGTGTGTGTGTTTGTGTGTAAATCTTTGATATTTGTGTCATATTTTCAATTTTAGAAAATATTTTTTCCTTTTCTAAGTTAAAAAAGAAGATAAATAAAATAAAAGCTTTATAATGAAAACATATTATTATCATATCAAAAAACAATTACTTCTTAAAATTTGATGAAATTAAATTATAAAATAAAATATCCGTACACAACAAAAATTCCATAATTAAAAAATGTACCTACAAAATAAAGAAATAATGAAAAAAGAAATAACGTTCATTTTATTAAAGAAATAAAAGATTTAAATGATACACAAAATGCGGCTTATTTATTTTATTTATTTATTTATTTATTTTTATTTATTTATTTATTTATTTTTATTTATTTATTTATTTTATTTTATTTTTTTATTAGGACTGAGGGCCTATTAGTCTCAATCTGGGATTTTTGCGTTGTCGATTTCCATAGTTGGACATTTGTAGAAATCTAAAATTTATCGAAAATATAATTGAATAATTTGAAATCGATGTTATAATTTGAAAAAGGAAAAAAAAAAAAAAAAAAAAAAAAAAAAAAACTAATAATCCTCCGTTCTAAACTGAATTCTGCTTTTGCCAGAATTTCATCAAAATCTTTATCATTATTATTATTATTATTATTATTATTATTGAAAGAAAAAGAAAAGAAAATTAATAATAATCAGTATCGTTACAAGCGATATCGAATTTCTTTTTCTTTCTTTCTTTTTTTTTTTTTTTAATAATTTTGAATTAGGAAATAAAAAGTGCGCGTGAAGTAATATGAAATAAAAATAAGTAAAAAAATGAATTTAATGATTTAATGTTTTTGTTTTTCGGGGGCTGCTCATGCATATAAAAATTGCGTATTAAAACGAGTCGAAGAAGGAAACGAAATAAGTATTGAGTTATATTACAATAAATACGATACATAATATGATACGACATATTAGACCTATCGTCCAGGGTTAGTAGGCATTTTCGTTGAAAGAAAGAGTTTGTTCGTTCGGTGCAACTTGCACATTAGTCCCGAGAGGTACAACTTTCACATGAGTCCCTTGAGGTACAACTTTCACTTTAGTCCCGTCAAGTACAACTTGCACATTAGTCCTTTTTTTTTTTTTTTTTTTTTTTTTAATCGTAAAGATACCACTTAATATGATAATTTCGAACAATAGATGACGATACCACCTTCCTCCTAATACTCAACCGAAGTGCTGGTTGAAAGGAAATTCCAAATATTCTTCTAAATAGAAGATTTTAAACATTCGTTTGAAAAAAAAAAAATTATTATTATTATTATTATTTTTAAGAAAATGTGCATTTTAATGTATTAGATTAAATTATTGCAGTATAAATAAGCACATTGCCGCCAAAAATATGATTTGATGTTGATTAATCGAAACTGCATTGAACAAACCAAATAACACTTGCTTCATCATCGTAATGTTTCGACAAAATTTAATCGTAACTCGTCCATATTAGATAAATATTATACATATAATTTTAAAATTTTAATAAAAAAAATAATTTTTGTTTAAATATGTTAGAATCAATGAATTATTTAAGAAAATGACTTTCCTAAACTTATTACAAAAATGCATTGCATACGTAATAGAACACTAAATAAAATTGCATTACTATTGCTACATGCATTTTTTTCTTGTTGGATAAAACGAATAGAATTATGTGTTCTTGTTACTCCCGGCCAAAAGATAATTTCATTATATTTGTTTAGCATATAGAGAAGAATAGTATTGTCCTTTTTACTTTCTCTTACCCATAAGGTAGAGAAAGTATTGCTTTTGGGTCAAATTTTCGAACGCGAGATATTAATATATTTACACGTTTTGAGGTCCCCTGAATACGAAAATCATGTTTTTAGGAAATGGTCTGCGTGTATGTCTGTGTGTGTGTCTGCCTGTTATCAGCATATCTCAAAAACAAATAATAGCAGAAAGTTCAAACTTGGTATTCTAAATGTGCATGATATAGGGATGCTACAGTAAGCTTTTCGTTAAGATCAAGCAAATAGTTCGTGTACAGGGACAATCAAGAGAATTCTAATACATTACTTCTATGGGGGAAATTGCAGGTAAGTACAGTTTAACGTCTATAGACTGCACTAAACCAAGTGAAACGAATATATATTTTTTGTAATAGAGATAGTTAATTGAGAAAAAAAATTGTGTACGTGCGAGCCTCGCCTCCCCCCTGGGGGGGGAAGTACCCCCTCGAGGGGAGTAAATTTTCATGATGGGTATCATTCAAAAGAGCTCGGCAATACCTTTAAAACGAATAATTGAGCTATAAATCTGTGATAATTTAAAACAAAGTTATAGTTTTTTTTTTTTTTTTTTTTTACTTTTAACAACAACAAAAAAAAAAAAATTAGAAAAAAAATCTTTTTTTTTTTTTTTTTTTTTTTAATATTGAGAGTAAAATGGACTTTTTTTGGATATTTAGTGTTACACTACTTCCCTAATATGGAAATCGTCTGCATTAACATAAAATATTTTTTTTTAAATAATAATTTTAATAATATATTTGTTAAAACAGAAGTATTTTTTAATAACCAAATTAAATTCTATATAAATGTAGGTGCATTAATGAAACGGGGGGTTGAGGGGGGCGGTAGCCCCCCTCACACAGAACTAATTATCGTATAAAACTCTTCTGAAGCCTAATTTGAATTGTTTAGCATAGGTTTACATGACAGTTCTCGTTATCTTACTATACATACAAGTTGCAGATTAAGAGGTATTAAATTTCAGGGTAAGAGAAAGTCGTGTGAGTGACACACCAGATTATTTACTTTCTCTTACCCATAAGGTAGAGAAAGTATTGTTTTTGGGTCAAATTTTCGAACGCGAGATTTTGTTATATTTACACTTTTTGAGGTACCCTGAATACGAAAATCATGTTTTTAGCAAATGGTCTGTGTGTATGTATGCGTGTCTGTATGTCTGTGAGTGTGTCTGTCTGTTATCAGCATATCTCAAGAACAAATTATGGCAGAAAGTTCAAACTTGGTATTCTAAATATGTATCATATAGGGACGCTACAGTAAGCTTTTCGTTAAGATCAAGCAAATGGTTCGTGTACAGGGACAATCAAGAGAATTCTAATACATTACGTCTATGGGGGAAATTGCAGGAAAGTAGAGTTTAACGTATATATACTGCACTAAACCAAATGAAACGAATATATATATTTTTGTAATAGAGATAGTTAACTGGGGAAAAAAAAATTGTGTATGTAGGAGCCTCGCCTCCCCGTATGGGGGGGGAGTCCCCCCCTCGAGGGGAGTAAATTTTCATGATGGGTATCTTTCAAAAGAGCTCGCCAATACCTTTAAAACGAATGGTTGAACCATCGATCTGTGATAATTTAAAGCAAAGTTATCGATTTTTTTTTTACTTTTAACGAAAAAAAAAACAGATATTTTTTTTTTTTTTTTTTTTTTAGATTGAGTATAAAATGGACTTTTTTTTAACATTTGGTGTTATACTACTTCTCTAATATGGAAATCGTCTGCCTTATCATAAAAGATAATTTTTTTAATAATAATTTTAATAAATTAATTTTTAAAAAGGAAATTATTTTTTAATAACCGAATTAAATTCTATATAAATGTAGGTGCATTAAAGAAACGGGGGGTTGAGGGGGACACAAAGAACTAATTATCATATAAAACTCTTCAGAAGCCTAATATGAATTGTTTAACATAGGTTTACATAACAGTACTCGTTATCTTACCTATTAATCTGCAAGCTGTATTTATAGTATTAAATTTCAGGGTAAGAGAAAGTCGTGTGAGTGACACACCAGAATATTTTGTAACATAAAGCGCCCTATCTTAGTTTAGAAAAAAGAAGAAGTTGTCAAGATCCATATGTAACATTCCTGGAATATTTCACATGCATTTTTATGAATAAATCAGAAGTATTTAGCATTCATAGAAATGAAATAATTATTTATTATTAGTGGGATGATTTTGTCCATGCCAATCTTTCTTATTTACGAAAGCTTCTTTTATAAATAAACTAGAAATTTAATGCATACTACTTGCATTTTTCTTTCTACTTAAGACGGTTAAAATGAAACTTAAAACAATGTAAACTGTAGTTACGTTTCTTTCGCTTTAACGTTATTTAAAAATATATGCGGGAATTTTCATTATTTATATACTCAGTAGTAGTGGAATGAGACTGTTTTTAACTGCTTTTATTTACTATTAATCCGGAACATATGAGACTTTGAAACATGTTACATATATTCAATTGATTACAAAGTGAATAACAAATTAATATTAATTTAAAATTACAGTGTGTGACCTACTTTCATTAAAATTTATGTACATACAAAAATCCTTTTAAGGATTTATTTAAAAGACCATATTAAAGTTAATATTTGTATTTTTATTTTATTTCCATGCAAAATCTTACAACATTCTTTATTTCGTCGTTTTGATAATATAACAATAAATTATTTAAAAAAAATCCTGTATATAGTAATTATCATATAAAAGTGTGTAAAACCCGACAAATAAATATACATAAATATTTTTTATTGATTTAAAAAGAAATGGTGAGTATGATTTTCAAAATCACAGTCTAAAATCAGTTTTCGAAATATTATGAGTAATTTAAAATTTTTATTACAAAAAATAAAAAATCTTTTTTTTTTTTTTTCTAAACACTGAATAATTTAAGAAAAATTATTTCCTAAAGGAATTACAAAAAAAAAAAAAAAAAAAAAAAAAACGCATTGGATACATTATAGAACACGAAGTAAAATTTCATTTACTATTTCTGCATGCTTTTTTTTTTCCTTTTGCGAAAAAGGAATAGAGTTATGTGTTCTTGTTACTTGCGGCTGAAAGCTTATTTCATTATATTTGTTCAGCATTTAAAGAAGAATAGCACTGTCATTCTTGTAGCAACATAAAGCAACCTATCTTAGTCGAAAAAGAGAAATTGTCAAGATCCATATGTAACGTTCCTGGAATATTTTTTACATTCATTTTTATAAATAAAGCAGAAATAATCAGAAACCATCCAAATAAACTTCTTATTTAAATTTATTGTGACAATTTTCTACATTTCATTCATTTTTAATTACGAAAGCTTCTTTTATGAATAAACTAGTAATAAAAATTTAATAATCCATTTGAGGTTATAATTGTTTTACAATGTAATCAAATGGGTAGTCTGATACCAAATTTTATTGAGCCATGTATCCACAGAACATGTTTTTTTTTTTTCTTTTGTCAGGTGTACAAAAGCAGCTTTGTATAAAATTTATATATATATATATATATATATATATATATATATATATATATATATATATATATATATATATGTATATATATATATATATATATATATATATATATATATGTATATATATATATATATAACTTCTATAAAGCGCATGGGTTTTTTTCTGTTTCGTACTTAGATTAATTTTTAAAATTGTAGTTCCATTTTTAACAAACTATAATTGTTGACGTATTTTGATAGTTTATAGTGGTAATAGGGATTTTTTTTTTTTTTTGAACAAAATTTATATCATACGCATAATTAAATGCGAAGGGTAATGGTTAAGATTATATACGATACGAAGAAAAAAAATGTAAATATATTCTATCCAGGTTTTATAAAATGAAAAAAAAAGTTGTAATTCTACTTTTTTTTTATATTTATTAGAATATTGTACAAAAGTCAGGGAAATTTGGACTATTTTTAAAATTACAGTTTTTCCTATATTTCCCTTTTTCTTTTAATTAATTCCAATGTAATACATCCTCGGACGTGGATTTGAAGTAAATACGTACTCCTTACATTTTTTCTGTTATTCAAGGCAGTTAAATTAAAATTTAAAACGATGTTAACTGTAGTAGTGTTATTCAAATTGATTTTCACTATTTATAAATGTATGCGAAAATTATCATTAAGTATATACTCAGTAATATTTCATACTATGAAATAAGACTATTTTTATTTTATTTACAATGAATTCGGAACATATGACACCTTCAAACCTGTACGATTAAAACTTAAATTCATATAAAAATCATTTTAATGATTTATTTAAAACCTTTTGCAGCACAAGGTACTTCGGATCATTTAAATTACACTGCCACCGGAATTCACGAATAATAATAAAAAAGGCCTTTTCTGATATGATATAAACGTAAATGCTTGCTAAAAAAATTCCGGGATGAGTGCATGCAGCTGAAGCTTAATAATTGCGTACTCGCAGCGAGGACAGCGCGCCACAAAGGGTTACAACAGCTTATTAAAGTTAATATTTTTATATCTATTTTATTTCCATGGAAAATTTAAAATCATTCTTATTTTCGTCGTTTTGATGACGTAACAATGAAATATTTTATTAAAAAAAAGAAAAAAAAAAGGTAATTATCATGCTTACGGTAATTATCACACAAAAAGGTAAACAGTGTAAACATATGCATACATGCTTTATATTTATAAATTTAAAAATAAATGCGATCTTCAAAATTATTGAATAAAATAAGTTTTCGAAATATTATGTATAATTTCAAATTATTATAAAAAATGTATTTTCGTATAAATCTGTTCTGACCAGTGAATAATTTAAGAATTCTTTCCTAAATACAATGTATACAAATGGTATGTTTCCTAAATACTATGTATGCAATGCGTTTCTTATAAAAACGCATTGCTTACATACTATAACATAAAATGAAATTACATTTAGTATTCCTACATGCATTTTTATCTTTTTGGATAAAACGTATAGAGTTATGTGTTCTTGTTACTCACGGCTAAAAGCTTATTTCATTACATTTGTTCAGAATTTAGGGAAGGATAGCACTGTTCTTTTTGTAGTAACATAAAGCACCCTATGTTAGTTAAAGAAGAGAAATTGTCAAGATCCATTTTTTTATGTGTCTTTCCTGCAATATTTCATATAATTTTTTATGAATAAATCAGAACTAATCAGTATTCATAGAAAATAAATATTTACTTAACATTATTGCGATGATTTTGTGCATGAAATTTTTTCTTAATTACGAAAGATATTTTTATAATTAAACTAGTAAGAAAAATGAAATATTAATGTTCTCTCTCTCTCTCTCTTTTTTTTTTTTTTTTACGTCATGTTATTTTTGCTGAGCAATCAAATGATTAATCTGAATCAAAAATGTTAAAGAGGCGTAATTCCAGAGAAAGCAGTTTTTTAGGGGCAAAATATAACGACGTAGCGTTGCAATATTAATCTAAAAGAACTTCCATACAGTTTTCCAAAATTAGTTTCAAACTCGGATTACGTTTAATGGTAGCTCATATGAACAAACTATAACTGGAGACTTATGTTAGAATGCTAATACTGATTTATTTTTTAACAAAATGCATGCCATACACATAATTAAATGCAAAGGATGGTGGTTAAAATCATATACGAAAAAAAAACAAAAAAAAAAAAAAAAACTAGATTTTTAATTTAAGCATTGAAAAAGAACTCGCCCATGTATAAAGTAAAAAATAAAAGTATTACATTCTATTTTTTATTCTTTAGTATTTATAAAAGATAGTACAAAATTTAAGGAAATTCGGACTATTTTTAAAATTAGTTTTTATTTTACTTTCTTGTTTCCTTTTTTTTTTTTTTTTCAATGCGTTTTCAGTAGCGTATATGGATGCGAATTTAATGCAAACTCTTTACTTATTCGAATATTATGGCCAGAGTTCTTATGAATTATGTGTAACTTATTTGTTTTCGTATTCTAACCAGCTCTTGAATGTTTGTTTCAAATATTTTTTGCTTCCATTACCCGACTACCGTAAATCACGAAAAAAAATCTATCAAGTAAAAATTTCAATGTTGAATTTTTATATGTTATGCACGTTTTAGGGTTTCTCGGTTCTATAAAGTGGTTATACGTACAAATGGTCAGTTTGTAGGTATGTGTGTGAAGGAAATTTCTTATTTATTATATTACCAAATCTTATAAACATAGAACAACGTAACTTCAGAAATTATGTAGGCCTAATGTATAGCTGCAATCTCGAACTTTTAGGACAAATTGAAAAACGTGATGTGGGGCAGTGAAAACCGAAAGTTGGACAGGTCCGTTTCTCAAAAGAAAATAAATAAATAAATAAATAAAGATACTAACGTTTTCTTTTTTTTTTTTTTTTTTTTTTTTTTCTTTCACAGCTGCTACATAAACAACATTTTGCTTGTGATTTATTTTGTATAAGTTGGTTAATTATATATATTATATATATAAAATTCCTATATAGAAAGCTTAATTTTAGATCTCGCAAATGTGTTCTTTATAAACGAATCTCGAGATCGTCTTTAAACTTGCCATATCTACTCCCTTTTCGATGTCCTTTTATGTGTGTTTGTTCGTATCTGGTAACAAATGATTTTGGCAAGTGTTTGTTAAAACCGTTATTAGGGCAGAAAGTCGGCATCACAAAAACAGCTCTAATATATATATATATATATATATATATATACACTTATTTACTTAATATATATATATATACTAGCAGACCCGGCCACGCGTTGCTGTGACTAAGTTATACGTTGAATTATACGGCTGTAAACTATTTAGTACAGTCAAATTATTATTTACGAACAAAGACGAAAACCTTGTAGCCGATGTAAAAACCCACAGGGTTGAGATTTGAAACTTAGGTCAAAATTTGGAAGCGATTGATAAAAATTTTCGTAGTGTTTATATTAAGCACAAATTAATTTTATTGTAGGGTCCTATAAATTTTAATGGAGAAGTGATATATATTATTTCTAATGCTACTTTGGATAAAATTGCTAAATTGACTAATATATAGATTATATTCTATTAAAATTCTATTAAAATAAAAGTATAAAAGAAACAGACGATTTTAAAATCAATTTTTATGGAGGAGTGAAATATAATATATGCTATAATGGATAATTTTACTATAAAATGACCTCATCATTTTAAATATTTTAAAGAGAGCAACAGCTGTAGTTATAAAAAGGAAAGCAATAAGGCTAAACCAGAAAAATAAGTAAATTTGATAAATATTTTAAAACTTTAAAATTGGAAATCTTATGAAATATTGGACATTTAAAGTAAATACATGTATCATTTTAAATAGAAAAAGATTTTGGAAAAGTTTAGTGTATTTTAACGAAGTGATGAGAAGTTTTTGAGTATGTTAAAATTTTAATAGTAAATTCAAGTTAATAAAGATGGGAAACATTGAGGATTAAGATAAGAATAATTATAAGATAAAAAAAAAAAAAAAAAAAAAAAAAAAAACTTTTTATACACCATGCTTTTAAATTTTAATATACTAATAATATACTAATTAAAAGGAAAATGATAAATATTCTATCATAGTTTGAAGTCAAATTTGTTTTCAAATGTCTAAATAAAATATCTGATGTAAGATACTAATATTTTGCAGCGGAATAGATTTCATTTCTGTCGTCCTTGGCGAAAAAAAAAAGAATATCGCCAAATTATCTGGCGAAAATGTTTAATTCCTTTCAAAAATCATGGTTATTTTAACAACTTATATTAAAAGAGTAATGAATAATATGAAACAATATTTCGTACAATACATATTACATGTCATACATACGTACAATGAATAATACATATTACATTTCGTACAATGCATACATCTGGCATGTATATTTTCGTGTTACGCTTTTGATCGCCAAATAATAATAATAATAATAATAATAAAAGCGAAGGGCGACAGAGTTTTGAAATTTAAAATTAAAATTTTGTCAATTTGACAGCAAAATAATTCAATCTAACACCCGCGATAACTAATACATATCTATACCCAAATATAAGGATTAAAATCGGGAAATAAATTTCCTCGATTTTTAATAATTTCTTACAAAAAATCCAGTGGGCAATTAACATAGGAAATCTTTTTCTTGGCTGCACAGACGGTCAGTGAGTCACACTTCGCTTGCGTATAGAGCTCATAGATATAGTATAGCATATATAGAATAGAGTGATCATTGGGAAGAAAAAAGTTATTCCTTTTCATTTGGGAAAAGACGACGTTTTTACCAAAATATGGCCGTCTTTCCCCGAGTGAATACACGCGGGAATACATACTAATATTTTAGCAAATAAAATTTATGAATAATTTATTTGCTAAAGGGGAGTGGAAGACTCCAGATACAGTTTCAAATTCATATTTCTTTCTTTCTTTTCTTTTCTTTTTTTTTTTTTTTTTTCAATACCACTTAACGGCTGTTTCCAAAGCTTTTTTTTGTTTTTTGTTTTTTTCGGCATCAAAAATCTTTGTACGATAACATGGGATGAGAGATCTATATATATATATTACTATCCGCGATTGTAATGAAATGCTCGCCCTCTGGTGGGCTAAGGTGAAATTATCACACCACTGCATATCCTCATATTATGCAATCGACTTTCCATGATGAAATGGCGGAGAAAGAATAATAATTACACGTGGCTGTTATATTTACTAACAACTGCAGTGTTCAGAGAGCGCCATCTATCGATCATTACAAACGCGGATATCTATGATAGAACTACATTAGCACTTTATCAATGTGTATAAAATCTTTAAATTGATTATGACGTCAATTTTCATGAGATGCATAATTTAACTTTTTATAATTTTTTAACGTTCACGTTTGATTAAATGTATTTATTTTTATGTCGAAGGAAAATGAACTTGTATTTTTTTTTTTTTTTTTTTTTTTTGGCAACAATTAAATTAATGGAACTCACAGATATTTTGGAGCAACTTTAATAAAGGTCTATAATTAACAAATAATTGCAATAAAACAATGTTGTGACAATAAATTGAGATAAAAACTATCCTATCTCTCAAGTTGGACCAAACTGCACACAGTGTGCAAAATTTCATTAAAATCGGTTCCTTAGTTTAGGAGTTTACCCCGGACAAACATCGTGACACGTAATTTATATATATATACAGATATATATATATATATATATATATATATATTACTTTTTACATAACCTTTTCTTTAGACATATTTTAGCATGTATTACTTGGTAACTACAAGAATATTGACAATTGTATTGACAAGTTAGGTCAGTTAGAGATCATGGAAATGGTTGTTAAGAAAAAAAAAATAATTCTTCGCTAAATAAATTATCGTTTATGTCTTCACTGGTATCTTTACGTTAGCACCTACATGAAAATTGTGGAATGCCTAACTTGTTAAATCAATTTTATGTTTATTTCAAAAAGAGTATGACATCTGAAATATTGGTACTGAAAGTACTGTTACGTGCCATATTTTTATTATTATAGTAAAAAGTAATAATGTTTTGTAAAAGAATGAATATTGTTCACCTTTAAAAGGAAGCAAAGGATCTAATATATTTTATTAAGTATATTTTATAAATCAAGTATACTTTACATTAGTATATATTTAATTATATTTAAATTTGTATATATTTATATCCATTAAATTATATTTATTTATTATTTAAAGTATGATACTTAATATTATATTGTCACATAGATGTCGTGAAGAGTCAAAGTGAGCACTCGAAGTGAAGTAACAAACGTAGTTTATTAGCAGAACAAACTTGTAACACAGCTACACTCAGCTGAGAACATACTCAAACTGAGGAACAAGTCGCTTATATACAATTTTCGAATATTCCAGAATACAAGATTAACATAAATTAGAATATTCTAGAAACTGCTAGAATAGGAAATTAAATATGCAAAGATAATTATAAGAGTTTAGAAATAATTTTTTAGAGTCTTGCTTTTTTAGAGTCTTAGTTTACTTGCCCCCGGCTGCAATCGACCTGAGGCCGTCTGGGTGACAGTCCAGAGACATACCTCTACGCCACTGCGGCTGTAAAGAAAGCTGACGTTCTGTCATTGCCCTCCTTTCAAAGAACAGCGTCTCGCTGTTTTAGGACTTCTGGGTTAAAGCTCTAGTCCTCGAACGGTCCCTTGTAAGTACCGTTCGTTTTAGGAGGAACAACATCATCCTGATTTTATGTGCTCTCAATCTGCTTGTCCGATCATGGTAGGGTTTCATACGGAGTACATGGACAACGTCTTTTGGTTTTCTTCTTCGCGATGCAGGATCAAAATCTTGCACCTCATAGGTGACGTCCGATAAACGACGTAAAAACGGATATGGTCCAAAATACCTTCGTAAAAGCTTTTCGGAGAGGCCGACTTTCTGGACTGGGGTTTACACCCATACGCGATCTCCAGGAGCATACGAAACCAGTCGGTGTACGGAGTCGTAACGTCGAAGGTCTTTATCTTGGGTTTTTTAGAGTTTGCACTCGGGCTAGCTGCCTTGATTCTTCAGCTCTGGCAATCATTTTGGCAATGTGATCGTCGTCGACATCATCAGGGAAAAATGGTAACATTGTGTCCAGCGTCGTTTCAGCCTTACGTCCGTGAAGTAAATAAAAAGGCGTGAAACCCGTCGTTTCCTGTTTAGCGGTGTCATAAGCAAAGGTCACAAATGGTAGAATTTCGTCCCAATTCTTCTGTTCTGTATCCACGTACATGGACAACATGTCAGCCAAAGTTTTATTAAACCGCTCCGTCAGT
Organism: Salticus scenicus; assembly: GCA_963930645.1. NCBI lineage: Eukaryota > Metazoa > Arthropoda > Arachnida > Araneae > Salticidae > Salticus > Salticus scenicus. The sequence continues at coordinate 116,997,364 of OZ005659.1, read as the reverse complement.
CCATTTGTTTGAGGGTGATATGCTGTCGTCATCCGATGATCGATATTACACAATTCGACGAGAGCGGAAACAAGTTTGGATTGTAAGACAGCTCCACGGTCTGTGATAATTACTCGTGGAGCTCCATGCCTTAAAAGAATTTCTTCGAGCAAGAACTTCGCTACTTCTTCGGCTTCAGCGGTCGGTAAGGCTTTCGTTGCTGCATATCTCGTTAAGTAATCCGAGCAGACTATGATCCATTTGTTCCCACGAGTAGATTTCGGAAAACTTCCTAGAAGATCGACCCTAATGCGATGGAAAGGTGCTATAGCTAGAGGAATGGAAACTAAACACGGTAAAAAAAAAACCGTGTTTTACGTTCGAAATTTGTACAGCATGCCATAGAAACTCACCATTTATCTGATTTTAACAGTACGAAAGTAATCATATCTAACTGTTTAAATTATCATTCAAGAATTTTCCTGGAGGGCTGGTACACAAATCAACATTTTTCACCCCTTAATGAAGCATGCGCAGTAGGGTGGAACGAAAAAACCAACTTCTGATTTTTAATTTGAAATAGCGCTGAAAAGTTGCCTTTTGGTGTATATAAGATAAATTAAAAATATGAAAACTATTGGAGTACGTCTTGAGGTGCCGCAAGGACATTAAAGTTTCATGAAATTGAAATCTTTGCTATATTTTAAAGGGTTTTTTTGCGGGTCTCGATTATAAAACAAAATATTTCAAATAGGCCTTTTACTATGAACGTCTCCGCACCGTTTAAGGTATATTTTGTTAGTTTTAGTTTGCATAATACTTTATTTTTGAGAATAAAAATGGCTCAGTCTAAAATAGTGAAGACAAGACAAATGTCGGAATGTCCCATTTTTGGGAAATTTGGTGGTTTGTGTGAAGTTGAACTGCCTACTTACGAATACATTATGAAGTGTTACTGTTATATTAGACGTAACCTCAAAACTGCTTCAGAGAAGGATCCTACTGTAAGTGAAATATGTCACATTTTAGTTCCCAAAATAGAACAAATATGGTCAAGAGCTTCTATTCCCGTTGTTTCTAGCAAAAGAATTTTACAAATGATAAAAGCTTATCATTGTAAATATAGAAATTCATTAAGGTCTAAAAGCAGAAAAGGGTCAGATAAGTTTGACTGCAACCTTGCAAAATTTAGAGAAGAAGCGAAACGTTTATTTGATATTGCTGCCTGTAAGTGTGCAAACTTTAATACTTGTACTTGTATAAAAGAAAAAAAAAGTACCAGTTATGGAACAAGAGTTTCTGAAAGATCAACGTTCTAACAGGGCAATGGTTATAGGTAATATTGATAAAGCTACCACAAGCGCTTTGAGGAAGAAAGAAGTCAGAAAAAGTAAAGAACTACAGAGAATAGTTAAGTTTAATCAAGAACGGACAAAAAATACCAGTGCATTAGAAATGCTTACTTGCAACAATGACAGAGCTGAAAAGCAGCATTGTTCTTTACCAGAAGAGGCAAACCAACCAGGTCCATCAAATATACAAGAAGTCACACATCTACCAGGGCCTTCAAAACTGAAAGAAGTGAAAAACACTCAAATGCGTATTAAATTGTCATCTGTAGCTTCCATTGCTGACCGTATCGGAATATCAGATAGAGCTGCTGCAGCAATAGCTAGTGCCGCTTTACAGGACTTGGGTGTAATCACAGAAGAAGACAAAACCAATGTAATAGACAGGATGAAAATTAGACGAGCAAGATCAACAAATCGAAAAGATCTCATTAATGACAGTCATTATCGTCCGATAACCGAAAATAGAGGATTGTTTTTTGATGGAAGAAAAGACAAAACAATTGTTCGAGAAAAGAAAGGAACTAAGTTGTACACAAAAGTTGTTTCAGAAGACCACGTTTCACTAATAGAGGAACCAAACTCAAGGTTTTTAGGCCACGTAACACCTAAATCTGGCACCGGAAAAGACATAGCAGACAGTATACTGCAGTTTCTTGAAGATAGAGAACACAACAAACAACTTTTGAACTTTACTGCTATTGGCTGTGATGGAACCGTTGTAAACACGGGACATAATAATGGTGTAATTTCTTTGATTGAAAAGGAAATAGGAAGACCTTTACAATGGTTAATTTGTATGTTCCATGCTAATGAGCTACCATTGCGACACCTTTTTTGTCATTTAGATGGTAAAACGAAGGGACCCAATGAGTTTAAAGGCGAAATAGGTCAGCAGCTTGAAAACTGTGCTAATCTTCCTGCTGTTACTTTCATGCCAATTGAAAATAACCTTCCTCTTTTGGATAACAGAAATGATTTAAGTACAGATCAGAAGTATTTATTGGATATGAGTATAGCTGTATCAAGTGGAATGCCCACTAGATTTATCTTTAAGAAACCCTGGAAAACTTTCTCACTCTAGATGGCTGACATTAGCCAACCGCGTGCTTAGATTGTATGTGGCAACTGAAAATCCAACTGAAAATCTTAAGACTCTGGCTGAGTACATTGTGAAAGTGTATGCACCTGTGTGGTTTAATATTAAGTTAAAACCTTCATGTACTTATGGTTCCAAACATCTGTTTAAACTTATCTCATATTCACGCTATCTCTCAGACAACCTCAAGAACGTTATAGATCCGGTTATTCAAAGAAGTGGGTATTTTGCTGCCCCGGAAAATCTCCTTTTGTCCATGCTATGTGATGAACGCAAAATTCATAGAGAACTTGGTTTACGACGTGTTTTAAAAGCAAGAACAGAAAGTAGAGGGGGAGTCAGGAAGTTTAAAGTTCCAAAGATAAACTTCGATGCAAGGGATTACAACGACATGATCTTATGGCCTGAAAATGACGTAACTGAACCTCCCTTATTAAAACATGTTTCAAGTGACACTCTGAATGACTTTATACGGAAGACATTTGAAGCTGAACCAAATAGTAAAGTGGACCCGGTTATCGACTTTCCCCGGCTTCTTTGCCACACGCAAGCAGTGGAAAGAGCTGTGAAACTGGTGACCGAATCGGCTCAAAATGTCTGTAGTTCAATCGCAAGAGAAGGATACATAAGAGCAAAAATTGACTCACGTGAGAAAATGCCAAAATTTAATACGAAAAAACAGTTTAATTTGTAAATGAAGTAGAAACAAACATTTTGCAGCTGTAACATTTGCAATTTTTAAGAATACAGAAGTAAGAAATTTACAAAATTTAACATTACAAAATATTTTTTTATTTTTATTATATTTTGTAAATATTATTTTTTCCCAATTCTAATGTTTATATTATATATTTATTTGAAACGATTTTTTGTAACATTATATGTAGGAGAAATTCATAAAAAATAATTTATCAAAGTTTATAATTTTTCAATTTTTGTACAAAATTTAAGCTCTTTGCGGCATCTCAAGACGTTGTAATATTGCAACCAAATTTTTAAAAATTCTTTTTTAACCTAAATGGCAACTTTTCCCCAGTATTTCCAAAATAAAATCTAAAAAAAAAAAATTATAAGGCCTATTTTTTATTTTTCAATTTTTTCAATGTTTTTACAAACTTTAAGCTATTTGCGGCACCTCAAGATATTATAGTATCGCATCCAATTTTTTTTTACTTCCTTTTGAGCCTAAAAGGCAACTTTTCCCCACTATTACCAAACTGATATCTAAAAAAAATTTTAAAAGGCCATTTTCGTTCCACCCTAATGCGCAGTTCCCAATGAATACGTTGTACTCACTTAATGAAAGTCTGTTGTTCTTCTCAGCATTTACATTTGATGTTTGTTACTGATGAGGAGCCTGTAAAAGGCTCGAAACGTTTAAAAAATTTTTGTTTTGTGTTTTTAATGTTTTAAATTGTATATTTTTAGTGTATATTGTCTGTCTCAGTTTTTAATGTGATTAAAATTTAATTATCGTTAGGTTTCAGTGACACAAAATATCTAGGGCTTAAAATACGCACAAACTATTAGGAAAAATTTGCCATTACTAATAGTCGATTGCAAGCAGTTAGATGGTCTACAGAAGGCAAATTTGAAACATGTTGGCTCAATCGAGAAAATAATAGATTAAAAATGTTTATATGATAAATCTACAACTTTGTAGTCTATTGTTTCCAATTTTAAATATTGAGTTTATAAGCAATGGCTTATGCATATTAGCTCTGCAAAGATAGTTTATAAAGTTATCTAACGAATGTAATTCGGCAAACTTAAAGATTTTCCAGAGTTCAAGACGTTCCTTGATGATGCATTTAAATAAAGTATTTCTCTTCATGTGTATTCTGCTAGAAACTCACCTGATGGAAGGTGAACCATGAAATCTGAAATGTTTTAACAGATTCTCGTTGGCTTGCAGATGATTATTCTTAATGGGAAGATAGTTTTTTGCTGTATTTCAGATGCCTGGCACCAAATAATATCAAGTCAGTGGCTTATTCACAGCATATTTTGAATCGCATATTTTGTCTGCCATGTAAGCATGTTTTTTTGCACTTTATAACTCCATTCATTATAGGAACAACTGATGTTTCCAGAAATAAACCACGAAAATATATTCACAACAGGGCCTTTTAAAAAATGACGATGTGTTTTGAGTAGTTAATACTGTCCTCGGGTTCCAGTAATACAAATTTCTTAGTATTTGAAATGCACTCACATTATCAGGAATAATTTGTAATTATTGATAATTTATGGTTGGCGTTCATATCGATTCGGTTAAATATTTGATCTAACATTACCAGAACCATGTTGGCTTATGGAACGAAAACTCTGTAAATGATGTATTAACCATAAAAATAAATAGACAACTAAATGTTCACACGGTAATTTGACTTCTTTGTAGCCCACTAATTTCCTTTTTAAACATTGATATTGCAAGCAATGGTTTATAGAAATCAGTGGCCCAGAGAAAGTTAACTGAATAAAAATATCTAACAAAGGAAATTCGAATAATTTGAATATTTATCGGAGCATTTACAGACGTCCCTTGGTTAATCCTCCTATATATACGAGCTGGCGAATCGGACATTTTGTTGCCTTAGGGTTGCGATATGTACCCAACGCAATTCATTGATAAATAAACGGCATTCTTTACTTTTATCGTCTTGAGTACTTCAGAGTACTTCTTTTATTATATTTCATAGTTTTAGCTAAATAAAGTACGATATGAGATATGTTTAACGATAAACTGCTATAATCACTCAAGAAAATAACATAAATGTTCAGATTTTCGTAAAATAATTTGAGAAGAATAAAACAACATTACTTAAATTTACTTATATTTTCCTTTGTATTTCTGACGTGTGTTAATTTAAAAATACAGAAAAATGTGTCATTTTAATCATTTTATGTTAATATTAATAAGTCGATCTTGGAAGACCTTTTATTAATGTGTATTTGAGTTTTGGCCACATTTTGTATAAGAAACAGAAACAGTCCTAATAGTACATCTTATTTCCAATACATGGACATGATTTCATAATAATGTAATATGAAAAAAAAATGTGTTCTTAGGAATATTATTGTTGCTTATTGCTTTTGTTGACCGATCGTAGCTTCAGATCAAGATTAATTAAAATTACAAGAAAGCGATAAGGACGCCAAGCGGGAATGCTGCCCTCTTCAGAGGCAAAAAAAATGGCGCAATTCGTTGGCCTATATATTTTATTTAAGGGGCTCTACCCTTGGTGATACCTTTCAACTATCTTACTGCTCTTATCTGTCCATTACTTGAGCTTGACCGATCAGAAAATGAACTAAGAATATTTCTTCCGATGCGTTTTCCATTATACAATTAATCTTGCCCCACTTGAAGCAATAATTTTAATATTTTAAATTAGACAATTCCATCATATTTTTGAGTCGAAACATAATTCCCATATTCTAGAAATTCTTAAAATATGAAAAAAATGAATAAATAAATAAAAAACTGTGTCAATTGAAATTTTGCAATACATTCACTTTTCTCCACATTGAAGAGTGTCTATCTATGTATTTTTTATATACCTTTCTAAATATATCCAAATTTGTACGGCTTAAACAAGACTTTATTAAGTTTACCGCACTGATATAATTACCGTAAAAACCGCATTCGGTGCTTTATTCAATAGCCACCACTAAAATTTAATTATAACGTTTGTCTAATCACTTCGAAGCGTAGTCGTCTATTACATATATGAAACGTCACTCTTAAAATTTATTGGTAACTATTGATATAAAAATTCCTTCAGTTTGACGGTACTGCTGCGGCTCATACTCCGGTTTTTACGGTAATTAACTATAGGTAAGATAAAGATACCTAATTAAAAACGAAAACATATATATATATATATATTCTAATATTTAATTTAAATATTTTAGTTAAACCACTTTCTTTGAAAGATTTAAATACCGATCTTCACACCACAACTCTGATGTACGAGTATTTGTTTTTTAATTATTTACATAAATGTTGCATCCATCTCTCATACATACACCCACATTTGATAAAAGCATTGATTCATACGTATCTCAATAATTCATATTTTATTAAATCAAATAATTTATCCATGAATATCTAAAATACACAGTTTCGTTTTTAAATAATGTATTTCCATTTCTTTTTTATGAAAAGCAAATATAAATAATTGGCTTATTTTATATTATAAAAACTACTATTTTTTTTTTTTTTTTTTTTCTACTAGCTTAAAAGAAAGAATTTTTTTTTCATTCTACGTATTTCAGCAAGTTTAAAAACCCACTGGATAATTATATGTTTGATAATATGTTTGATATAATATTTTAATTTTAGGTAAAAACTTATTTTCTGTTAAAAATATCCTTTAAATAAATTACATTTAGACAAACGTATTTCCATGATTTTCAACCTTTTATACGTTTTAGATTACAGAATAAAATATTAACTATGAAAATAGGCATAAAAAAGGCACATTTTAAACTAATTTTTCATAAATAAATCAAAAAATTTATTAAACAAAAATGCACTCTTGCATCTTTGATTTTTCTGTTTGTTATGAAATAAAAAGTATATATCATATGTGTATATATAAATATATATTATAAAATATGTAAATAATTATCTAGAATAAAGAAATATAATACTAATTTATTTATTTATTTATTATTAATTGCTATTTTAATTTTTTTATAGGTGAAGGTACAAAAAAAAAAAAAAAAAAACTTTACAATCATAAAATTCATAAAATTGGGAAAACTACATTGAAGTTACAATACTCAATTATATTATTTTATGTTTAACAATAATACTTGTCATGCATAATTACTTGCAGTACTGTATTGTACATAAAATATGCTGATTGTGTTTTGGTTTGCTTTGTAATAAATTTCGTGTTATAAAGTTTGAGTTTTTTTGAAAAAGAAAGGTCCTTTATCGCCGAGAATATTTATGAAAGTATTTATTTAATAAAATTTGCAGGTGGGTGGGGTATAGAATGAATTTAATTTAGAATTTTCTTTTTAAATATAACTTTAAACTTTATTTAGAAATACTTTTGTACGAATCATTGTACAAAATAATAATAATAATAATAATAATTTTCCGCTTTAAAAAATTCTCACTATACATGTTTGCGTAAATCGAAATATTCCTTTCAATTTAAAAATATTCTCTTTGGATAAATATTCTTCTTTTAATGGAAAATACATATATATTTACCTTCTGGAAATATCTATTATACTTCTACAACATTTTACTGATATTCATACATTTTATTTATATATTTTTAGCTGAAAGCACGATTGCGTTTCTAGAAATTCCATCACCTATTTTATTTTTGAAATATCAAAATGACACTACGTTTTGGTTGGTGTAAATGCAAATATATGTATGTATATATATATATTTGTGTGTGTGGACGTATTTTATATATTCATAAAATTTTCGATAAATTTATATTTATACAATATTAATTATCAATAAAAAATAATTCAAAATTAACTACCTAGATTTTTATAATGAACCTGGAAATTTAAATGATTTAAAAATTTGTTTAAAATAATGTTATTATATGTAATTTATTTCTATAATTAAAAAGATAGAATATATATTTTTTAAATAATCGATTTGTAATAGTAAATAAAAGTTGTACTTTGGCATCCTCAGTACGGGAAAAATATTATATATATATATATATATATATATATATATATATATATATATATATGTATGTATATATATACATACGTCTTTAGTTCGTTTATGTTCTTCAATGTTCCAAAAAAAAAAATTAAAATAAGTTCAAATTAATATATTTATATTAAAATAAAAAAATCATAATTTTTTTGTCTATTATAATTCAAGTAATTCTTTTTAGCACTTTTCAAAATATCTTTCACAATATTTATATTATTTTACAGTTTCTTGAATCGCGCAAAAGCCGTAAAGTTTCATGAAATTAAACAAAATTTTATTTTTTTAGCTTATTTTTAAATTAAAAGTGAACTATTTTGTCTTTTGTAGTCCACTGTTACACTTTTCGGAATAAATGCACAGTGTGCACCTCTTCGTCTGTTATGCAATTGCTGTTTATTACGTTAACTATCGAGAACTCTTCACTGTCAGGTGGCTGCACTTTGAGTTCTACCCTGCCCCTACCATCGCACTAGTCGTGATGAACAGTTATTTACAATTTTTCATATATATAGTGCATTTTCAGTTTCATTTATTGTAGGATTTTAAACAAGTTTCTATTTCTGGATTAAGGTTGAAAGTAGGATATATTACTCATGTTTTGCATTGAATATCACGAGTATAAAATTGTCCTTATAAATCTCTCTCGTTGACCAGTGGATCAACACTTCATAGTTCAAAACTTCGAAATTTAATATTAGTGGAAGAAATTATCATATAGATAAAGAAGTTATGACGGTTGATCTCTTGTCCTGAGTGTTCATCTTTTGGATAATCTCCTTATATGTCGCCTGTCGTCCACTGCTATGGACAATAGCAAGTTCTCAGTGTTAGCAAAGAAGTTAATTTCTCACTAATCAGTATATCATCTTTAAGAACGGTAAATACAATAGAAGCTATTGCGCTGTCAAATACTCTAAACCTGTCATTCCTAAGAGTGATATCAGGTAACGTGATTCTTATTTAAGGTTTTGATGTCGAAGCAACTGATGCATCACCTTCTTTTGTTTCTTTAAATGTGTTTTAAGGATGTGCATTTACAAATGAGTCATCGGAAGAACTAATTAAACTGTTCTTTCTACATTCCCCAGTAGCACATAACGTTGTTTCAACGTTGTTATAACTAATTTTTCACTCTTCAGACTTATTTGCAACGCTATAACAACGTTATGTGCTACCTGGGTTGGTCGAGTAATTTTCTATGTTGATTCTTTCTAAGCTTTTATGTTTCTTTCCTGTCTAGGTTACAAATGTAAGGGTTTCTAGTAGTTCATTGGTCATACAAAAATTTTAGTTCTATACGGAAAGTTTTTTTTTTTTTTTTTTTTTTTTTTTTTTTTTTTTCACATTTACAAGCAACGTTTACAATACAGTTATATGAAAACTGGTTTTCTCCGAGGTAAACAAGAAAAGGTTATTGTGTATTTAAATGCTATAACTTCAGGCAACTTTGCTTTAACATCAGAGATGAAGCACTTTTTTTTTTCTTTTTTAGATTAAAATGACAATATTTACCTTTCATTGAAACAATGTAAAATCACATCTTCATATGTTATTAAAGTTTTCGTATCTAGTTCTTTAATCAAAATAAGAAACGGTTGCGCGTCCATGGGATTGTCTAGTAGTCGCTATTGCAAATGATGGTAGAGTTAAAATAACACCAATAAGGAACAGATAGTTTTTTTAAGAACTACTGTGAACTCACTATTTAAAATAATATTTTATTACAGCACAACTTAATTGTAATAAAACCTAAACGTAATGACCTGATCATATTGCTTACTGTCAGCAGAGTGATATATTAGCATAGAGAATAGAGAATACAGAATGAAATTGAGATGACAAGTCGCGTCGCTCGGTGGATGTTGCCAGATACATTGTCATCGATTCTGATGATTAGCTATCCAAATTTACGTACGATCTGTTACTTTTACTACTTTTTATCAACTATAAAAGAAGAAATGCCTACATACATAACGAAAAATTCGTTTCATCAGGTTTTTTAGAAAGCTGGAACTGTTTTTCTAAAAAACAGTAGTGAATTTTTGATTAATTTTACGAAACTTTACTGCTTATGCGCGATCAAAAATCTGTAAAAAAAGATATGTGAACAGAGTGTTAAAAGAAAGCATTTATGATATTTAGGACAAATGGTATAAGGACAAAAAAATAATAATAGTATTTCAATATACATATATTTATTTATTTATTTTAAATTTGACCTTTATTTACCATTTTTACGAAATTTGAAGGTCATGCACGAACTAAAGACATAAAATATATTTTCTTTTATTATTTGTCCCGAAATAAAAATGCCAAAACACTTTTTTTCCTATTAAAATTTTTTTGTCGGCCTAAACTAGTGTACAACCACTGCAGACTTGTCAAATGGATATTTACGATCTTCCAATGGTGAATGTTTTTTAAGGCTATTGGAGGATTATTTATTTTAAGGTTAATTTTTTCACACTGTTCTCACATTATAATAAATATTACTTATTGTTTTTTAAAATGCAAGTGGTATTTTAAATTATTAAAGACTGAAAGTGTTCACTCCATGGAGTGTGTATAAAGGCAAAAAGTGAGAAATGTTTATTAAAGGCAATAAAGTCGCTTAAAAAGCTTTTACCAAACATGTCCGTAATGGTGAAATAACGTCGGGAAACAATTTATACGTCATGGAATGTTTTCACATCTTAAATTGAGAGCTTCTAAGACTGCTTATCTTTCCGTGCACGACGAGGGTGTTCATGTATTTGGAATATATTTACGATTTCCCAAACGCCTTTATCAGAATTTCTCAATGTGTTTTAGATATGTAAAACGTGTTTTTCATACAAGCCGTTAAATTTCACCTCTATTTAGACAATCCTTAATAGAGGTTGTTTCATAGCAGGATTCATAGTCATTCATGAAAAGAAAAGTACTGACGAAAAAACATGGAATATGTGAATATGATAGAAAATGAATTCATTAATGTATTATTACCCAGATATTGTCCCAGTCTCAAGTACTTGTTGATGGAAAACAACTATGCAACTGTTTGTAGTGTTTAGGTAATTTTCATAGATATTTCCTTTTCGACAAGCAACGCTTCACTCCCGAAACATAAATTATTATACTTACGGGAAAGTTGGGAGAATGGAACATGCATATAAATTCTCTGGGAATAAATTCCTGTTACGAAACATCTGATTACCAATTTTCAGGGGAATTACTCACTTCTAACAGCAGTCATTTCACCTGCCATATTCTGGGCAATGGTACATTAATCATTTATTCCCGACCGAACAGTTCACTTTTTCTCTAAAAGTACACTGTGTCTCCCAGAACAAATTTCCACGTAACTCTTACAGCACATTATAGTCCTTCAAGTACTTTAATGTTTTTTTAAAAAAATTTGTAGTTCATATCTACGCTCATACAAAAGTCTATTATTTTTACTCATTAATTTTTCCGATTCTGCGTTCATACATAAATTAATCTAAATGATATCAAACGTTAGATAGTCAAAGTATCATACATATATCTGTGTTCATCAGCTAAAATCATCTAGATAAACTTTCATTATAAACAACACCCGTCCATATGCATGAATTACTTTGAATCATTTAACAGCAGCTTTAATTTTGTGTTTGCAATGGGTAATTTTATTTTCGGTACTTAGCAATTGTCTACCCGCGTGCATGTAGTGCATAATAAATGGACTGTAAATAAACACGTAAATAACTCTATTTTCTAGACAATAGTACTATTTATTAGCCATTAACCTTAATTAAAGCGAGAAAAATATTTCATAATAAATTAATAAGAAAAAGAAAACTTAAATAACATCTTAATAAATTTATGAGCAATATAAATTTAGTCAGGTTAAACTAAAATATTGCTTTGAAATTGTAAATATCTTGACTTAAATGTTTATTTTGTGGATTAGAAAGCATTTTATTTGAAACCTGAAAGCAGTTATATCGAATAATTCCGTTTATCTTCATAACGATATATTCATATTTACTGGGGCATATAATTAGAAAGTCATTTAACCATAGTTTATGTATAATGCTTTCAATTAATGTAATATTAAGATATCTATTCAAATTCGTTTAAACACATATTATGAGTAGTTATTAACTGACTCTGACTTATTAATATTTTTCTTATCAAATGTTCTACACAATTCGAAATAAATCTTATTCCACATTTAATCCAAAATATTTTATGAATTTTTACAAAATAACTATAAATAGTAAGTACACAATATCAATTTATATCCACTGTTCTTCTTCCTTTTTTTCCTTTTAATTTTTTTTAATAATATTGAAATATACGCTAAATAACTACAGTGCATAGACCACAATACTTAAGAATTTTATCTGACATCCATGTAAAACAAAACCATAAATACTGCATTCGTATAAATTTATATAGCTATTGTGCCTTCTAATTTATGTTATAGTCAAATGAACAGTTCAGACGTTATAGCACTTTACAAAATTTAAGTACATAGACTGTAATAATAAACAATCCTTATTTGTATCCCAGTTAAAGTATTATAAGCACTACGCAGTTCGTGCACAGTTATTTACAGTATAACATAGAAAAGGATAACTTTGAAAGTGTTATCATGTACATTCACATACATGCACACAAATTCATGAATAATCTAAAAGGTACTGGTATTAGTTATTTTGGACTAAGTTGGGTGTTACATAATAAAAATAAAATTCTGGTGTGAAGCTGCCAACGACTTCCATTATCCACTATTACACGTATTATATGAATTTTTTTTTGAGATGTGATCAGAAAAAATAATGTGATCAGCAGATATAAAATTGACCTAACGAAGTAAACACCTGAAATGCATCTGGTAATAGAAACTTAGTAAACGTGTAAAGACATATAAAACAAAGTTAACATAGCGAGTATATATATATATATATATATATATATATATATTGTAGTGTTATTTTTAAAAAAATCAATTTCCGAGACCTAATAGCAACCTAGGTAAACAGGATTACAGTTCATTTTCCTGTAATAGCCACGTATACATAAGAAAAAAAATCTAAAGTGGATTTATGTAACAATTTTCAAGATAATCATTAGAGCCGTTTTTGAGATATCAACTTTTACCAAAACTTTACTCAATTATTGAGTGGAAAACAATAATTACATACATAAGGATATTTAAAAGGGAGTTAAAAATTTCGTACAGCCATTTTTAAAGGAAAGTATTGCAAAACCCGAAAGTGAGCTATTTATACAGTACGCCTATCAATTTTCTTGAACTAACCAACTATGGTAACTGCAGGTAATTTGGTCACCTTAAAGATATAATTTTTTTAGTGATAGTTGTAATCGATTTAAAATTAAGTAAAAATTCTCTAAAACAGAGTGCTCTTTTTAGAACTTCAAAATTTGGACTTTTTTTTGCTGTTATTTCCTGAAAGGCATTTTTACAACATGAATTATTTGAAATCAACGTAAAAATATGGACCATATAGTGAACCTGATGCTTCATATATAGAATTCTTATTATTATTCTTCTTCTTATTTTTCAAATTTCAAAACTAATTTAATTTTAATAGAAATGTTGTAGAAACATGTTAAAGAGAGCAATCAGAATTAGTCATATTACATCAAACAATACGCGTAAAAATATGAGATTTTTTTTATATGTTAAAAATATGATATATAATTAAGTTTAATAACTTAATATAGGATAATATAAAGAGTACAAAAATTATTAAATGAAGTGGCTTGATATAAATGCTGAAATAAATTAGAGAAAACCTGTCAGCATGCGTTTTTTACCAACAGGGTACATGTTTAATACATTATGTTGGTGTGACATTACACTATTTTGCATGATTTGTATTAGTTCTCAACGTGATTCTATATTGGTTTCTCTCGGAAAATCATAACTCAAACAATAGATTAGTTAGGACATTTTTAGATTTCAGTTCATGTTACGTATGTATTTTAGCTTAAATATTTAATTATTAACTTCACTGACATATGGAGAAAAGGATTCAAAAATGACATATAAACTTTAAAATGTTACAGTAAAAAATAGATATATTTATCAGTTACGAAATTCTATAATTTTATAATTATGAGAAAGTAAGAACATAATTATGTTTAAAAATAGGACAGGACTAATTTCCTATTTTTATTTTTCGTTTTATTTAATTTTTTTTATATTCATATTTCTAAAATCCTACACTGCTTTAAATTAAGTATTTCTTTTATAAGCATGCTATATATATATATATATTACTTTACGTTTCATTATTTAGCATATGATAATCATCTGTTTATCGTGCTATAAATTACCTGTTTGCGTTTTGGTGAATCATGTTCTATCATGATATTCTTCACTTTTTTTTTTTTTTTTTTTTTTTCAGAAGAGATGCATATTCGGATTAAAAATGATAATTTGAACTGTGTAATTAATTTCAATAAGTTTTTGAATTATTTAAAAATAATTTTAAAAGAAATATACTGTTATTTTGTTTATAGTCTAAATTAAGTTCAAATATATCTATATTTAGATATATTCCGAAACTGAAATACTAAAATATTAAAATTATAATTTTCCAAAAAATATATATTTTATCCCATTTATTCATCTATCCCATTTTAAAATTAACATATAAAATTTTAATACATGTCCAAAGGCTGGTTTTCAGTCCCATTTGCTTCTCCCATCCCAACTACTAGAAATGTCTATCTAACTCATATGATCTTAAGTTGCAAAATAAATAAATAATTTTATTTAGAACTTTAAATAAAGGGAAAGGCTAGAATTTGAGATTTGATACCTAACTTTCATTTAGTTAAAAATAAAATATATTTTGATAGATACGTTCCACACAGCTACTTATATCCATTAGACATCTAAATTACATCTGATGATCCATAAAAGATAGAAAATATCTTAAGAATATCCATTAAAAGTCCTGGATATCCTGTACTAATTGCAGCTGTATATTAAATGTTTAAATTTAGACGAAATTTAGACGTGTATTTTTTTTTTTCTAATAGATGTAACATGTTAGATCAAAACAAGATGTCGGTATTTTCAATATCTATTAGATGTAACAAGTCCAATTATTCGATATTTGGAGATTTATTGCTTATGTAACAGATATCTAACTTTTATAGATGTCTTATGGATGTAAGTGGCTGTGTGTTACGGGGTCAGGCACATATGAAATATATATATATATATATATATATATATTTATATATAATGATCATAACTTTATGTAAAATTATTATATATACATATATATACTTTTAAAAACTGTATATTTTAACAAGGGTTGAAAGATGTTTCATTTCTCTATTACAAACATTGCTAGTTTTTTTTTTTTTTTTTTTTTTTTTTTTTATGTATAATCTAACATGCATAGCATCTCCCTGCGACAGTAAAACATAATGTAATGAAAGTTTAACGTATTTTACCTGACAAACAATTTGTAATGATGAACAATTAGCATGTTAACACTAAATGTCTGGTTATTATAAGAGTAAGTGCACTAGAAATAGTGATTAATATATATATTCCAAAAGACAGGATCTTACTAACTACCAAAATTAATTATGATCATTTTCTACCGTTATTTCTACATTTCATAGGTTGATCCTTTAAAGAATCAATAATTTTTGTCTTACCAAAATTTCAGCAAATCTCATAACCTCAATTTCTATCTTGGCTTATGAAGCGTAGTTACAATATTTTCACTTTAAAAAATTATTAAATTTTAAAAACTTTACAATTTATAATTGAAACAGACTATCTAAAAAATACGACCCAATAACACGTTCCAAAAGTACACACCGTTATACTGGAAGTTTCTTTTTAAAATATAAACTTAAGAAAATTATTCACTACAATTTACCTGAAATATATATCCATAAAATAAAGGCACTCAGATAAACACAAAATTCTTTGACACTTTTTGTAGCACTTCTCACCTTTTCACTGGAACTAAATGTTAAGCTAAATAATGGACTGGTAAACTTCTCTTATACTTATCCAAATTGTTGATGAACAACGTTACACTTTCTCAGAGAACATAGCCAGTTAAAATAAGATTTGACTGGTAACCTTATGTCTTCCAACCTAACCTATATGGATACGTTCAGTAAGATTTCGATTATTAGATATGTGTGAAATGCATTTTTAAGACATTATATAAGAATGGCATAAACATATTTCTTTTCATTTGTTTAATTAAATTCCGTTTTAAAATTTACAGTGAATTTGCATATTATTGTTATTATTATTTATTATATAAATTTGCAAATAAATTTATATTTGATGATAAATCTATTTATTTCAGATTTTTGGAAGATGATAAAATATAACAAATTGCATAAAATCATAAAATGTTTATCTTCTTCTCACAGGAAATGCATTTTGGATAATATCCAAGAAATTGCGCTGTAACATTTTGTAACAAATGTATCAATCTTGGTGCTAGATTAACTTTTTTTTTAAAGATTTACATTTCCTGTTTTTTTTCTATTTTTCCTCCGATAACCTTTGATATATAAAAAATTGTAAAATGTTTTTATAGCTGTTTTAGATTGCACTATATTCATGCACTTCTTTGCTAATATAAAATTGACGTAATTTTAAAGTTTTTTTTTTTTTTTTTTTTTTTGTCTCAAAAGATGAAGTACTTAATTAATGTTTGTTTAATATGTATAACATTCTATAAATTTGAAAGAAGTGTCGAGAAAAATATGATTGATCTTCTGTTTATAATAATCCGCTATCTTTTCCATGTGTTTGTATTACTTAAAACTTTGTATTTTTTTTTTTTTTTTTTTTTTGTTAATCTTTGTCAGAAAATATATACGTAGAATAGTGTACAAAATGTCTGCTGCAACAAATAGATATCTTTTATTTTTAAGTCGGTTGATATACAAAAAAAAAAAAAAAAAAAAAAAAAAACAGATTATGCTTCTACTTTTATAAAAAATTGCGCAAAATTAAATAATGTAATATCATTATTTTTTGTAACATTCAATTGAAATACAAATTATTTAACTAGTTTTATACAAAGTAGCTATTTTAATATTTCTACTTATTTGTTTCCAAATTTAAGGATAAAAAATCTTAAAAATTTACAAGGTGATATGAGAGTGTTTGTGCTCTTTATGCGTCGTGATTCATGCCATCTAGCGTATATATTTTTTGTAATTATTATTTTTTTTTCCTGTCCAGTGTTTGTACTAACTTCGGAACAGAAATATGTCTTCGTTACTGAATTAGTTCATTATATTTAGAGAAATAACAAAATTGGATTAGCTAGTATGATTTAAAAAGTCAATTAACAGCGCAGTGTATAATAACTGTTTTTAAATTAATCATTTAAGAAAATGAACTATGAGTTAAACAAAAGTGCATTAAAATATATTTTAAAGTTTTTTTAAACGTATATATATATATATATATATATATATATATATATATATATATATACGTTTAAAAAAACTAGACAGATACTTTACAGATATATTTAATTTCCTTGTCATAAAAGAGTGTGGATAAATGAAATTTCTCTATGTCTGTAACGCATTTGCATTTCAGGAAATAAAACTAAACTATTTTTGTGATTAATTTTCCATTTCGAACAAGCAGCAAAAACATTGCGAATGGCTTGTTCAGTTAAATATTTCAAACGAAAAACTTCCTGCACATATTTTAAATTACCTGATTATTTGAATGATGATTATTTTAATGATCGAAATAATGCACATTTAATACTAGGAGGAAAAGGAGCTAGGGAAAAATAAATAATTAAAAAAGTTTGAATTTTGTATTAATAAGAAATACCAAATTAAAATTAAAGATAAAATTAAAAAAAAAGCTAAAAGTAATATTGATTTGATATTTTGTGACATTTGTTATTGTAATACCAGAGTTTTTAATCGGAGCCTCACTTCAGTGATATACCTTTATCTCGTAAATGATAGCTGTTGTATAAATCCAGAAAATCCCTAGACATGGTTTTGCTAAGTATATAGATGTCGTACGGAGTTTTCTAATTCAAAAAGAAACTAACATTTGTGTTATCAATTGTGTTATCAATAAAAACATTGTTTTTTAATCCTTCTTGTTATAAGCCAGGGTTGACAAGTTTGGCCATTTTGTTATTCAATAGTCACCAATAATTTTGAGACGTGACATTTGATATACATAATACACTATCGATCTTCGAAGTGATTAGTCAAACGTTACAAATAAAAATTATTGGTGACTATTGAATAAAAAAAAGGTCAAATTTGGCAACCCTGTTATATGCTTGGTGTTCTCCTTATGCAAGAGATGATGAGTAATGGCTAATATATAAAAGTAAAGCCAACTGTAACAGTTCAAATTAAAGAAGGTTTTTTTTTTATTATTATTATTTTTAACAGGTGTTATAATATAGAGAACCGAAGTAACATATATCAGTTTCAAGACTTTGCAAAAACATTGACTGTATTTATAACACGGACAAAAATAAATTATAATACGTAGACAGAGATGTACAGATAGTATTCAAAATTGTCAGATAGATAGGCAAAGAATCCGAAGTGATGATTAAATCTTTGGATAATATCATAAATCATAAACTAACGCTCTCTACACAGTCATATTGCAGTCATAAAAAATATATCCACGTAAATGAATGAAAATAATTTCTTTGTTTAATATATATATATATATATATATATATATATATATATATGCGTGTGTGTGTGTGGCTAGCATTTTCATATCAAAATCTATATATATATATAAGCTTTAATTTTTACAGCTTTTTTGTTTTTTGTTGGCTGTAACCTATGATTTCCAATATTTAATTTTAATAAATAGAAATATTTTTGGTTTTCAAAATTCAATATTTAATTTTCAAGAAATGTAAATACTGTTTTACAATTTTAAGTTTTTCATTACTATTCAGTTTGAATTACATTTGGAGTCTGTCAACCTACATATCTTTTGAAACCTGCTAGTACTACATAGATTTAATAGCTGTGTTCCCACCTCCTGAAGAGATTGGCACAGCATAATTTAATCTTCTGGCTTAAATAGTGTTTTTAACTTTAACTAATTTTCTTGTTTATTAACATTGTTTGATAAGTTTTCTTGTTGTTTGTTACATTTCTCTATTATGTCATCATTTATCTTTATTTAAATATATTATATATATATATATATATATATATATATATATATATATATATATATATATATATATATATATATATATAATATTAATTAACTGATAATGCATGTACATCCACCCATTAAAATTTTTTGGAGCGATCTGATTTGAATAAAGGAAAATAAAAACGATTGTATAAGTGAAAATAAGTGTGGTAATCTCAAAAAAAGCTCTAAGAAAATGTACATGAATTCTTTTGATCAATTATTACATCATTGAAAAATAATTATTGAAACATGCATTTTCATAAAAGTTAATAGTAAGTTAATTATCATTTTAAAAGAATTGCATCAGGAAACAAATCAATAGATCATAAATTTATATGGAAGCATTTTAATGAATTGTGGATTTTCTATTTTTAATGCTCATTTGATTATTTTAATACCATTATTTTTTCTTAGTAATAATTTGTGTTTTTCTAATTAAAAGCTAAATTTTTGCATAAATTTTGTTTTATACATTTTAATCTGTACGTACTGAAAATTACAATCTTCTTCCTCTGTCTAATTAAAATTTTTAAATTATTAATTTTAAAAATTATTAATTTTACAATTAAATAAAAACCTTTTTGAATCTGTTTTATGAAACGAAAAAAAAAATATATATAGTCAAAATGAATGTTTACAATTTCAAATTTTTACTATTGTTTTTAAATAACTAAAACATCTTTTTTTTTTTTTTTTTTAATCATAAAGACAGAGACAAATATAAAAATGTCTTCAAATATACGGATATTGGTACACGTGATTTTTTCTTTCCTTTTGAAAAGAATATTTCTCAGGGGAAACTTTATGCTGCTCTTCTGCCAATTTTATTTGCCTTCACAGATTTATTTAAACTATTTTCGCTGAAGGCAGCATAGACCATTTCTTTGAATGTCAACTGAAATGTATTTTTTAAATATTCATGCATGTGATGCTTTTCGGTTTGTGCAAAAGCTTTTGGTAAATCGAAACCGGCACATAACAGAATAAATTGGAGAAATGCGAACATACAAAAATAACTATAAACTGTAACGACAGTATTACCTTCAATTTTTTATTTATTTATTTATTCGGAATTTTCCTTTCACGCATTTACTGTGTACAAATTTCTATATTTTATATGAGGTGAGGATGGAAAATTATACATAATTTCGATAATTAAACTTTAGTTTTTCTAAAATAAAGTGTGTTCAAATACTGATTATTATGTTTAATTTAAATTATTTTCATACTTGTATGGCAATTAAATTATTTGTTATATCACAAACAATTGATTTCTCATGAACTATTCCTCATTTTTCATATCAGTAATATACCTTTGCTTTAGAAAGATTCAGACGTCCACAATACATACCTCGGCATCTGAAGTTAAATTTACCCTTTCTAAAAATATACTTAACCCATAAAACTAATAGATAGCAGTTTTGTAGATTGTAGAAACCTAAAAATGTAAATTGAAGTCAGAAATTGTGATAGCTATATAGACTATGCTAAAGAAAATTCAATATTTCACCATTGATATTAACTATTTTGTTAAAGTAATACATTAGATGTTTCGTAATATTATGCCGTGCCAGTGAACGACAGATTCTGCTATCAAATCTCATACACGTGTAGTTCCAGGTTTGATATCAGGTCTTCCTCTAAGGCGTAGCCGTTCGAACTTTTTCAAGGTTTCCTCTGAAACTTGGAAGGGGCTAGGACCCTTTATAAAGACCAACACTGAGTCACACCCTCAACTAGGACCCCAGTGCGGCGAATTGACAATAACATCAACTCTTTCGGAATCATATTAATTTCGAGAATTTTATTTGTTATATCTGTGAATTCAAGCCAATATGATTTCCCCAAGCTACCATCACAGCCATGTTCAGAATTTTGGTGAAAAGTGGTCCCCACAATTTATCACTCTTCATTCTTGTACGATAAGAACTCAGAAATCAAACAAAAAGACACACCTCCTTTTTTTTTTTTTTTTTTTTTTTTTTTTTTTTAATAAGATATTTAGCACCAGTTTTACCCATAGGTTTCATAAATTTAAATTTCGATGCGACGCTTGCAGCTTTATTGTCTTTCAATTTTTGTTAACTTTGTTATAATGTAGACAGATTTCCCTCTTTTTTTTCTTATCAAAAAGGTTACTGTCTTGTTACAGCGTCTTGAATAAACAGTGTGGAAAGCGGCGAATAAAATTAAGCATGACACCAGATGTCATTGTAATCGAAGCTACTGTCACGTCAAAAAAACCGACACTCCCTATTGGTTAATTATATGCTTAGATCACGTGATTAAACTGACGAAACTGGGAAAAGCCAACCAGGTCATCGATTTGAGCAATAGCTTCGATCACAGCGACATCTGGGTAAGCTTAATTTTTGTACCATCATTTTAACATCACGGTTATAGGCAATTGCCACACTGTTTATTCTAGACG
This sequence comes from Salticus scenicus, assembly GCA_963930645.1. Lineage (NCBI taxonomy): Eukaryota > Metazoa > Arthropoda > Arachnida > Araneae > Salticidae > Salticus > Salticus scenicus. The sequence continues at coordinate 116,975,584 of OZ005659.1, read as the reverse complement.
CTGTAGTATTGTGTCTTGTAAAAGACATATCTGAAACGATGTCCCGAGCTGCATTCTAGTTGAACAAAATTCTATTTTTTTTTTTTTCACCAAGCAAGTCAGGCAGTTGAAAAATTTGTCAATATACTCTCTCTCTCTCTCTCTCTCTCTCTCTCTTTTTTTTTTTTTTTTTTTTTTTTTTTTTGCGTCTTGTACAGTTTTCTACACATTATGTTAAATCAAAAACAATTCTTGTTCTCTTGTTCAAAGGGGAGTTTTATCTTTAGCTGATGCTTTTTTGCCCACAAAAAAACTCGTATATTTAATCGATAATTTTGAGAAATGCAAGAATCCATAATTTGTAATGATAATGTCATATTGTATGAGTTTTTACTTTTGAAAAAAATTTCCAAATTTTTTATGATATTTTATATTAGATTTTATTGTACAGAACTGTAAACTAATGGCAAATTTTATTTACACCATTTTATATTGAAATCATTATTTTAAGTATTTTATTAGAATGTATGAATTGCATTATGTTAAATACAGCGTAACCATATTAAAATGCATTTCAAAGGAATACCGTTCATAAATCGTACAGATACTTTGTTCTTTTATAAGACCTGTACAGAAACAATAAATATGATATACAGTCATAACGTTACAGCTGATTACATGTAGCTAATAAAAATTTTTAAAGTCTTTGTAGTTAATGAGATAATTTTGGTGATATATATCGCAGAACATATCAATACACAAAAAGACACGTAAGAATACTTTTTGAAATAAAAAAAATTGGCTTTCAACAACAATTCGATTAAAAAAAAAATTATCAGTAATACATAAAACTATGTCATAATTTTTAACTAAAGTAGAATTTATATATATATATATATATATATATATATAATGAATCATTAAAAAAAAAAAAATCATATCATGGAAAAAAAATAAATAAATAAATAAAAAAGAAAGAAAGAAAGGAAATGAAAAACAGAAAAAAAAGAAAGAAAGGAGGAAAAACTAACATTTTTACGAATGTCTTTACCCAATTATTGGTTAATTTGAATTGTTTAATGCTTGAATTTATTAATTTTTATAATCTTTCAAAAATTTTTAAAGAACTACTATTTTTTAGTGTATATCTTTTAGGTATGCATTAAAAAAAACTTACCGTTTTTAAATATATTTTTTTTTCGAACAATTATTGGCTGTGGATTTTTGTAAAGTATCAAATTTAAAATTATTAGCAAATTTTCATCTTTATATATATATACATATATAAACATTTCATTAACATATGGTATTTATGGAATGGTCTTTATTGAGTACACCCTGTGCGTATATTTGGCCATTTAATTATTTACAAATGCCTTTGAATGGTTGAAAGGTTTTATTCCGCTATATTTCCGAAATTTAAGTGAGTTAATTTATCCGCTATTGATAGTTCATAATATTCCACTATCTTAAAGTTCCTTTTATCTTCTTTCAGGCACGTTCCATCATTACGTATCCTAGTGTACGTGTTCACTGTTCTTCTTTCTAAAAGATTACTTTTTATGTATCGTATGGATTTGAACGAATAAAACAAATTTTACTGAATATCCTGCTGCTGAAAATTATAATCTAACAAATTATTTAAAGTAATTAAACTTTTGAATGTATTCCAGAGACTTTATACTGTCTATCGAAGTAAAAATTGACAGTTCATATTAGTTAATGAGTTAATTAGTGGAAAAAAAAATGATATATATATATATACATATATTATGAAGAGAACAAAATTCGTTCAAAGTAGGTTTTTTATAAATAGTTATTCAACGAAAATCTATATAATTTTGAATTATTTAGATCGTCATTTCCACTCACATGCAAATTATACTTGAAGATACACAGTTGAAATTATTTTAAGAGGTACTTATTAACAAACAAAGTCTTTAAATTACTTTTGTTTTCCCTGCACTTTGTATTTTTATTCATTTTCATGTATTATTATTATTATTATTATTATTTATGTGTGTTTACTGTTAATTCTTTATTTTATTTATTTATTTACCATTTTTTTAAAGCTTAATATTACACATGTCACGCACACGCGCATAAAATTAATTTTTAAAAATATGTTTTTAATTAGATTTTTATAAGCAAAATGATACATTCCGTATGTACTGTAGAAAAGTATACTCAAGTCATTTATTTAAGAAGCCGCGTCGAACTGCTCAAAAATGCTGACGAAGAAAAGTACACTGCAAGCAAAGCAAAAGAAATCTTTTGGAAGGAGTCATTTATTAAAAGCCTTAAGGAAAAATGTCATTTCAAACATATCAGATGTTTTTTGTAAAATATTTAGAAAAAGGATAAATAGTCCTAACAGCAATTGGTGCGGAGGGAGAGGACGTCAGCGAAATTAACTTCTTTTTAAGACCGAAGGTAGCAGACGATTCCCAAGGAATTCAACGAGTCGGAAAGGAAAGTCGCCAAACGAAAAATCTGTCTTAGTTAAAATTAAGCCAAAATAATGCCAAAATGTATCTTTTTTCTCGTACATTTTAATACATTTTTTTTTTTTAAATAATCCGCTGTTATAAAAAGTCAGACTATTTTTCATTAACCATACATATGATACATTCCATATGTACTGTAGAAAAGAATAGTCAGGTCATTTTTTTTTTTAAGAAGCCGCGTCGAACTGCACAAAAATGCTGACGAAGAAAAGTACACTGCAAGCAAAGCAAAACAAATCTTTTGGGAGGAGTCATTTATTCAAAGCTTGAAGGGAAAATGTCATTTAAAACATATCAGATGTTTTTTGTAAAATATTTAGAAAAAAGTAAATAGTCCTAACAGCAACTGGTGATGAGGGAGAGGACGTCAGCGAAACTTCTTTTTAAGACGGAAGCTAGCTGAGAAATCCCAGAGAATTGAGAATTCAATCAGTTGGAAAGAAAAATCGACATCCGGAAAATCTGGCGTAGTTAAAATTAAGCCAAAAATAGTGCCAAAATGTTTCTTTGTTCCCGTACATTTTAATATAAAAATTTTGAAAATTTATCTGACGTTATAAAAAGGGAAACTAATTTGGCATAAAAATAGACGCCACCTGCCAATCAAAGAACAAACACAGAGGAGAAAACATGAACTAATAATCTCGCGAAAGCCAGTCGACATATACCCATTAAAAATTTATTTTTAGAAACACATCCGTTTGGTGAAAAAAAAATATATATATTAGTTTTTTTTTTTTTTTTTATTTTTTTTTTATGTAAATTATTTATGTATATTATTTTTATTACAATTGCTAACGGAAATTCTTTTTTTTTTTTTTTTTTAATACTGAAATGTGTTAGAAATACTTTGGTAATAGTTCTGAAAGAGTATTGTTTTAAATAAATAAATTACAGTGATAACGGTTTAATTCTTTAAGGGCAAGACAATGAGTTAAAATAACTTTTCAAAACCCCAATATAAAATTGCTTTATTTTAAAACGCGGACATTATGCTTCCAATAAATGAAAATTAAATGCTTCATGAAGCAGATTTGATTTGCAAAGAAAATGGAAAAATCTATTTAATTAATTAAGTGAATTATTTAAACTCAAAGAGATTTTTTTTATTATTTAGTTACAATAAAGTTTTTTTTTTCTTTTTTTTCTTTTATAATTTGTAAAATTAAATTAACATTCGTAAAACATATGTGTGAATACTCTCCACACTGCAGTGCATGATAAATAAAATATTAAATATATATTTAATATATTAGATATATTTAAAGTTTTATGTTACATAAATTAGTAACTTAAAAAAATAAATGAGTAAATAAAATAACATAAAATAACATAAAAACGAAAAAATAAATAGAAAAGCTATTTTTAATATTTTAAATTAAGATTTGATTTATTTTAGACCTTTTTAATTAAACACTCTACGCGCTCATGCTCCTATTTCAAAAGTGTTTTAAAATAAACTTGTTTTGCATTATTTATTCAGTACAAAATTGTTAAATGTTATTTTCTCCATATTCAGATTTTTCCCATTTTAATGTTTTGAAAAATTATTATAATTATATTTTTGGTTGAAACAAGGATTTAAAATCGTATGTACATTTTCTTTATTTTATATATGTTGTGCATGTGTATGGATTTAGTCTTCAGGTTTTTAATTTAATTTAGTTTTTATGCATAAACCTATATGACGTAAAGTCAGATCTGATAGTTTAATACAATAACACTTTATATTATAATTAATTTCAGGTAAGGTGTTCCTAAAAATAAAAAATAAAAGTCTTGTGTGATATAAATTAGAAACACTTTTACAAATAAATGAGAAAAGTTGTAAGAATTACAAAAAAAAAAAAAAAAAAAAAAAAAAAAGGAAACAGAAATAAAAACATGTACTTTAGACGCAGTCTTCATAATAGCTTTATTTATTTAAACTATTTAAGTGGATGATATTGGTTGACCCCTTGGTATAAAATATGCACATAACGATTTTCAGACAAATCAGTTAAAAGTCATGACTTCTCGTACTAGTCTGAAATTTTGAAATGACGAATCAACTTCGTTGGTAAATTCATTATTATTATTATCTTCTTCTTCTTTTTTTTTTTTTTTTTTTTTTTTTAGATTATCAATATATATTTATAAATGAATAAAACTACAAAACAAATGCGAAATATTACACAAAATAGCATAAAAATACAGAAGATAATGTATATATATATATTATTAAAATGTTATGATGCACTAAATAAATTTAGAAATTTTAATGATATATATATATATATATATATGTATATAGATAGATAGATAGATAGATAGATAACATAGTAACATAGATATAGAAAGTCTAGATAAACTTCTAAATGGTTTTACGAAGAATATGGAATAGAAAAAAAAAGATATTAAATTGATAAATTTAAAAATATAGTAAATACAGTTTTAAAGACTATTTTGTAAATATGAATCATCAATTATATAGCATGGCTGTGCGGTTTTCACAAGGAACCTTATGTAGTGATTTTTTAGACAACATTTATTAATTTTATTGGGAAAAAAATAATAATTAAATCACTAAATGTTTTTGCTTCACATTCTACAAGGAGTCATACTAGGTGTGTAAGCTTATAATGCAGTTAATATAAACAAATATTTTAACGGAGAAAACACATATGCTTTATTAAAAGTAATTGGCCGTCACTAATTAAGATTTTTGTTTTCATGTTTCATGTGATTTTTCGATAATGTGCCGCACCGTTCTAAAGTTTACTTCAATAAATGGAAATTAATTAGAGACTCGTGACACTTTCATATTTTGGAAAGTGCTGCTTAGAAACTGCGTATGCCATTGAAAGGGTTAAGTAGACATCTGAAAGTGCAAGGTCTGGTGAATACAGAGGGTGAGATATTTTTTCCAGGCAAGATAAATAATAAGGTTTGTAATATGTGATGTTGCGCTATCATGAAGCAAAATTGCATTGTAGTGTCGTGTTGTCCATTTTCGTAGTTTGATGATCAGAGCCTGGTTTAGATTGCCTATTAGTTGTCCGTATCTGTAACTGTTAACAGTTTCTCATAACAGAAGATCGGTATGCTTACGGTTGTTCGTATTCAAACTTTTTCAGTTGACTTTTTTTTTCGTTTTCGTTCACACTAAAATCAGCTATCATTTTGGCATTTAAACCATAGTGTTCATGTATCTTGAAATGTAACAGTTTCGCCATAAGCTTCCCGGAGTATACAATAACATTCCGTAACACTTTTTTTATAATAAAATAATGAATCAACATCTCCCGTATATGTTATTTTTTGGCAGAAACTCTACAATGTTTTATTCTAAATATATCTAAGAAGTTCCCTAACAACATATCTTCTCCAAACGACATCCCCAGGATATCTTATGGATGAAAAGGTCGACTATAGACATAATATGGACAGCTCCAGGATGTATTATGGACACGTGTATTGTTAGGGTAGCATCTTCGCTCCACTTGACTTCTGGAGATTTCACGCTTCTTGTCACTGGAACGAAATAGTTCACATGTCACATAGCATCTAAAGCAAACTACTACAATTTCATTCATTGAAAAATATTCGCATTATTAAACGGCACATCAAATAATTAATTTAAAAATTTTATCCATACTCTGTTCCACCAAGTGCTTGAGAACCAAAATTTGGATAATTTGCCTTTGTCTATAATGTATTTTATAATCAATATATATGCAGCTGATTGTTTGTATACCTGGATTTTTAGTTCGCTATACAAATCTATACCGATCAACCGACAGGTACGAAAAGGGGCACACTTATTACGCAGGGGGAAAAATCTAGCTAACACCGTAATTTTTAGCTCATTCGAATAAATGGATCCAGAAATAGTAAACAAAAACCCCATTTTAACTTTAAAATTGTTTAAAAGTAAAGAAATATTTGATGCCAAAATAAGAAAATAAAATGCACTTTTTTTTACCCTAAAATAATAATATTAATAATAATAAAAATTCTATATATTAATAGGTAAGCATGAAAATACGGTACACTTTTAACATATTAATTATGGGAGTGGAAAATTGGAAGTGGAATCATTCGCAAGGTATGATTATTCAGACTTGCAGAATGCAAAATTTTTCTTCTTGCAATGTCAAGAAGGTCTTTAAGAAGGCTTTTATTTTTTATGCATTTCCATTTATTTAAACCTGTAATCTTTCGCCTTTAAAATCCTTTTCATTTCAATCTTCTGAGTTCCTATAGCAGCAGCTCGAAATTTTATACTATTAAGCAAATAAGCATTAATAAAAAATTATTTGATTTATGGAATTATATATATTTTATCTTATTTATATGATCTAACTTCTTTCTTTCTTTTCTTTTCTTTTTCCTTTTGAATGATTTACGTCAGCTCAAATTTAAAGATATATTAGTAGCACAATAAATTTCATGTTTGTGCATTAATATGCAAATAAGATATAAGTTCGTGATTCAGTCTTTTTTTTTTTTTTTTTTACTTTTTCTTTATCTTTTCGTTTTTATTTTTTATTTATTTAGCAACAAAAGTGAGTGTAATTTTTACTTTCAAACTGCATTGGACACATTGTTTCGATATTAAAAGTGTTGTTTGCTGTTGAAATGTCCAGACGAAAAACTTTAATCAGTCGGATTGAAGTAAATTGAGTTAAATAGATAGAGAAGTTCATACAGGTATGAATCATCTTGTAAATAAAAATGTTAGTAATGCTTTTTTTTTTTTTTTTTTTTTTTTTTTTTTAAGTGTGGATTAATTGCTGTGAATATTGTTTACAAGGAAATGTGGAATTTATGTTTTTATAATTCAAATGCTTACTTAATCAAACTGATCGAGATTCGACCACTGGGCAGCATTAGTATTTTTAATTTCATGTGAATAATAAAAAAAAAAATCAGAGAAAAAAGATAGTTGCGCTACGAAAGTTGGTGCATTTTTTAAAGTCAGGATATCGCGTGTGGATAAATATTTTCATAGAGATATTTGACATTAGCTTAAAATTTTATTTAATTAAGTAGTGCTTTTCTTTTCTACAACAAAACAATACATTTTTTTTTTCTTTTTTCATTTTTACTGACACTTTATATCTAATTTATGAGTGTCTTTTTTATATTTTTATTTATTTATTTATTTATTTTTTAATGTTCTCACCTTAATTGTAAATAAACATAATTTAGATTTTATTTTATTTTATTTTATTTATTTATTTTATTGAACAACTTTAGTATCGGACCACTTTGACAAAATTTGAAATTTTGCAACGAAGTATTCCTGACGTTTCTTGCCAAGACCTTTAGTAACGCAATTGCGATAGACATTTCATTTCATCACAAAAATGACCAAAAATATTTAAATTCGCCAAGGACTTCCCATTTTTAAGCTACACCTTTTGTATTTATAGTTTTATTTATTTATAATATTTTCTATTAAAGACATCGGGAAATGTTTCATGAATTTTTCTTTCCATTTTACACTTTCGTACATATCTTTCATTGATTTAACCTAGGAGAAGCCGGGTAGATCTTCTAAAACTTAAAATAGATGCGTTCACGGTAAACTTTGATATTTGAGCTAATTCCTTTTACAAATTGGAAAAGTTATTTCTTAGGAATGATAATAATGTTATTAATGTTAGGAGAGGAAAAATTAACTTATATATATATATATATATATATATATATATATATATATATAATCCTTTTGACAGTAGAAGAAAAGAATGAGAACGAAGAATAGTTAGTCAAACAATTCACCAAACAGATGTACACACGCCAAACAAAGCAACAAGATTTCTGAAATTGATTCAATTATAATGTTCAACAATAGCCAATCCGCTGTACAACAATACCTGTTGAAAATTGAAATTGGACCGTGTATTTATACTCTCATGAAAAGAAGGTTTACTCTAGGATAATATTTCAAGGTGAAAAAGAGAACCCTGTAACGAACAATAATGACCCATTAAGTGCAGTAGAAGCACAGCAACAGACACAAGATCACCAAAACCACAAAGACCAATAAGAATGAACACATTTTAGATGTAGAAGAAGCTCAGAAAGGTGAAAAAAAAGAAAAAAGAAAAATTCATCAGGGAATGAAATACACATACTGTTTAAAAAAACCAAATTTAATTTTTAACAGCACGCAAAACAAACGATACAATAAACCAACTCAACCAAATTCCAACAGAAAAACTCAAACTAAATCGAAATCCAGGAAAAAAAAAAAAAAAACAATAAAGGAAGGAAGGAAGCAAGCGGCAAGACTTGTGACTTGCCTGTCGGGTTAAACTAGTTTTACGCCGGTAACACTCCCCAGCCTGCCAATACCAGATTAGCAGACACATGGATAAAAAAAAAAAAGAAAAAGAAAATCCGTAGCAAATAAAGAACTATGAAACCATGAAATTGATTGATTGATTACGAACCCATAATAAAAAAGAACCCCGAAATAAATCAAATAAAACAATGACAAATTATTTTCCAGAAAAACAAAAAAAAAAAAAAAAAAAAAAAACTCCAGAAAAACAAAAACACACCATGAACCTAAAAATTAATAAAACCTAAACCTAAACCCCCAAGAAAAAATCACCCGGAGCGGCAATTTAGACACAATCCATCCTGATGTATCGAAACACCAACCAGAAAAAATAAACTCAAATCAAAACAGGAGCCGCAAAAACTGAATTGAAAACAAGAGCAAATATATTTTAAAATTAGAAAAGTATATTTTAGTGCATGTTGATAATAGCTTTGACATTTAAAAAAATATATTTCAATCCACCATATTATTAAAATTATTCATATGAAAATTTATATTTTATATATTTATTTATTTGTGTATTTATTGTATTAGGGACTTAAAATTAAACTGACGCTAAAGTGTTAAGACATAAACTTATTTCTGATAAATGTTTACTCAACTTTATTTATTATGTGCTTTATTTATTCTGGAAATTGTTTCTATTTAAAGATATATATATATATAATCCTCCAAACAACAAAAACACACCATGAACTTAAAAATTAATAAAACCTAAACCTAAACCCGCAAGAAAAAATCACCTCGAACTGAAAGAGCGGCAATTTAGACACAATCCATCCTGATTTATTGAAACACCAACCAGAAAAAATAAAATCAAATCAAAACAGGAGCCACAAAAACTGAATTCGAAACACGAGCAAATATAATTTAAAATTTCAAAAGTATAATTTAGCGCATGTTGATAATAGCACTGACATTTAAAAAATATACTTCAATCCACCATATTATTAAAATTATTCATATGAAAATTTATATTTTATTTTTTTATTTGTTTGTGTATTTATTGTATTAGGGACTTAAAATTAAACTGACGCTAAAATGCTAAAACATAAACTTATTTATGATAATTGTTTTTTCAACTTTATTTATTATGTGCTTTATGCAATAAAATTTAAGTAAAAATTAACTTATTTTTAGAAAGGCGAAATACACCTCTAAAGAGAAATATTAAAGTTCTGGAAATAGTTTCTATTTAAAGAAATAGATTAAAAAAAGAAAAAAAAAAATCTCAAAATTTTTAAGAAAACAGTTAGAATTCAAATTGCACAAAGAATAAAAATCTTCGAGCATCAATAATCCGGTCTTTTTTTTGTCATTGTCAAAGAACATTTTAAATGGAAAGATAGAAAAGATTTATAATTTAAATTTTTCCTTTTATTTCCAAATAACTTAAATTAATCTACTTCTCTATTACAGATTTTTCTCAAATATATTTTTATGTACTTTATAAAATATTTTAATCTGGTTAAAAAACAGCGAAAGTTATTTTTATAAAACATGATTACAAAAAAATTTACATGAGGGTAATTTGATATAATTAAGCCGTGCACTAAAAATTTTATACCTCGCTCTCAACTTATATTTGAATATTTCGAGTGGAGCCGTAGTATACTTGCAAATAAACAGCAATGTACTATAATTACTAACAAAATGTTAGCATGTGGTTCACTTATTAACTAATAAATCAAAAAACTAATGGACTGTTTGACGAGTGTTTTATTTTTGCTTTATTTTTATTTATTTATTTATTTTTGCAAAATGATCTGCATAATTCTTAGAAAGTTTAAAACCGTTGAAACATTCAATCTGACCAAATAGAATGCACATTATAAGCTTTTTAAATAATTTAACCATGGCTCCATCTACCTTAACTAGACGATCTGCAGATCAGGAACCTCAACTTATTATTTGCCACACGCAATATTCAACAGATCATTTTTATTTATTCCTTATTATTTAATGTACTATATATATATATATATATATATATATAAAGAGAGAGAGAGAGAGAGAGAGATTCGATAAATTTCCTACATAAATAGAAACGTTTCTGAGTGGGCTTTCGCCCTCCCCCTACTGAACCGCCCGCTGTGTCTCTCTTTATATAACAATCTGTATATGTATATATATATATATATGTGTATGTGTGTGTGTGTGTGTAAGTATTTCTCGTAACTGATTGTCTTGTAACAATTCCCTGTAACTCATAAATGCGTGTACAAATTGTACAAATTTCATGCGAAATGATTACATAACATATCGCAATTATTATATTTAACCCTGCAAACGAATTACCAATTCTATGGTCATAACATTTCTACTGAAAAACATTCTAATAAAACTTCATTATATTTAATGTGATGTAACCATGTTAAAATACACTTTTAAGAAATACCCGCTATAGACCGTAACAATACGAAATGCTTTTATTTATCCCGGAAAAGGAGCTACTGTATTTATATAAACTACCCTATTTAATTAATTATAACTCATTAATATTTCAACCTAAATTGACATCATATGGATGAATACAGTACGACATCGGATTTTTGTGTGGTCCTGTAAATATATTATTTAATCTATACATATCCTTTTTTTAGAGTAAATATTCTTTTAAGCATCTTTATAATGTACGTTAAATCCATTACGTTCAATACAGCATAACCGCATTAAAGTGCCTTAAATTAAAAAAAAAAAAAAAAAAAAAATGTCCATAGGCGATGTTTCATGGAAGTGTAATTAAATTTTTAATTTATTTTATGTATTTATTTTATTTTGTTACTGCGCTTATGCAGAGCACTCAGGTTGAGATTGTCTAAAGAAAAAATGATTTGGCTAAAGCCACTGTTATACCAAACCAAGATTTTGATCCATTGCAATGATTTATTATTATTACTATTATATATTTCCCTTAGATCTGCTGTGAATGACATGAAATTTTGAGACTTTCTTTATGTATAGTAAGCATTGAAGCTGGTAACTCCTGCCGCTGCAATAATATTTATATATCGTGCCGTCACATTTAACATACAGTCGGTAACAGAAGTGTCAGAACACTAGCAAAAATGCTTGTGTAAACAAAGTACACTTCATACTGTTCTGTTAAATAAATCCTTATCGAATCATGTTCTTAGACTGACTAAGAAGAGGATTCGACAAGGATTTATATAACAAAACCGTATGAAGTGTACTTTTATTTACATAGGAATTTTTGCTAGTGTTCTGACACTTTTGTTACCGACTGTATATTTTAAAATCACTTAAAAATATAAATAAAAAAAAAAAATATATATATATATATATATATCAGATTATTATATATTTCATATTTATTATATGTATAACATTATATGATTATGTTTTATTTATTTATTTATTTATTTTAACATCAAAATTAACTAAATTATAAATTTCGCTTATGTAATTTAAAATTAAATAAAAGGGAATTATAGGCTGTTTCCTTAAACTCAAGATATCTTTTTGAATATCTTCCATAACAATGAACTCATTGGGTCTTTTTCTTCAACATAAATTAACTACGAAATCACATTTAGATAAAAATACATCAATATATATTTTCAAATATTATCTAAAGTTAAGGTTAAAACGAAATTATAACCAATATATGTATAAAATATTACACGCCTTGTTAAAATCTAATAATTAAATCTTTTTAAAACTTTATACTGGTACATATAATTTAAATTACACCAACGTTATTTATATTGTTTATAGAATTAAACAAACAAACAAAAAAAAAAAAAAAAAAAAAAAAAAAAACTTTACGTATATGTTAACTAAAGATGTTTTAGATAATTCAAAATTAAAACATGTCTGGTAAATTAAATTGAAATTTTTAATTTTTGTATTACATTTGTTTGAATTACATACTTAGGTAATTCAAATAAATGATTATGTAATAAAAAAAAAGAATATTTAATTGCATAATTATGTAATTTGATTTGCTTGGTTGCATGAATTGTATGGAATTGCATAATTATGTAAAACAAATTAAATAATTATGCAAATTGAATTACATAATCATGTAATTTGTTTGAATGAAGCCCCTTTAACTAAACATTAAATAATAAAACTTGGTACATAAATAAAATATTTATAATGGAGAAGTACAAAATATTCAACCGAAAATAACAACCCGAAATATTCTTAATAAAAACATGCTTAAATTAAGACACAAGACTATTTATTTCAAATTGCATAGTTCTAATTATTCAATTAAACATTAAAACATCATCCATATGTATATTTTATGCTAATAATTATATTGTTTTATTAATTATATTCATTATCCATCTCCATGGAATGAAAAATAAAATACAAGTATTTTATTTACGACGTGTATTACGGAATGAAATTTTGCAAAAATAATGTTTTATATCATTATAAAATTCAAGTTATAAATCTGAAAAAAAAAATGAATATTCAATGTCCGGAAATCGTTTCTTTCTGAAGTATTGTACTGAAAACGAATTGTACTGAAAACGAATTACCTTAAAGTTATAAGAGAAAGATTAAAAATCAAAATTGATAAAAAAGAGAGATGTTCATGCACCGATAATATGGACGTTCAGATTTATTTTTCCCATTGTCAAAAGAAAAATAAAGAATATCTTTATTTCCGAATAATTTGAGTCTTATTTTTTCTTTTTTGACTGAAATTCTTAAATGTATTTTTAATTTAATTTTTAAGATATTTGATTTTGACTGAAAATTTATTTTTATTAAATCAGAATTGGATATTTTAAGCGTCCAGAGAATCATATGCATTTAAATATTCCAAAATTTCTAATTTCAACTAGCTAGCTTTGTATGCTTAGCATTTGACTGTGTTTAAATGAATCATTTTTCGTAATAATTAGCCTCATATTTCTTTAATTCCTATATTTATTAATAAGCCTCTCAAATATGAATAGTTATCACTTGTTACAAATGAATTATTTTTCAAATAATTTATTCGTAAGTCACAACCTTTGAATGGCAACAGTTAAAAAAAAAAAAAAAAAAAAAAAAAAAAAAAAAAAAAAAAAAGATAAATTCTTGTTCAAAGAAAATAACTTCTAATTGTTATGTAGACGAAAAATAATATATATTTATCTGTAACAAATAAAAGCCCTCTGATATCAAAATACGTAAACGCGATATGTGACAGACACACTAATTCATCTATCAATACTTAGTCAAAACCGCTAATACGAAAAGCCTGCCGTTTGGACCGTAGGTTCGTTTTGTGACAGAGATGCTTACTTTAAATGAACTTAATGAAATTTAAACCTTGAGGGATTGAATGTGGATGCCGAATTTTTGAAATTTATTTCAATGTGTCTGTGATATATTTTTCAATAAAAATTTGAAACTCAGCAAAATGTTTCATCTTAAGCCATAATTAAATAATCTGGTGTGTCACTCACACGACTTTCTCTTTCTCTGAAATTTAATACTATAAATACAGACTGGGTATTAAGGGTTAAGATAACGAGTACTTTAATGTAAACCTATGTTAAAAAAAATTCAAAATAGGCTTCGAATCAGCTTTATTTAACAAATAATTCTGAGTGAATGGTGCTACCGCCCCTTTAACCCTTCCTTTCATCATTGTACCTACATTTATATACAATTCAAATCTCTTATTAAGTTGAACATTTTATTTCAGATTTTTCAGACAACCTTCAAATGTAACATTCCTTGAAATCTATCAATCTTGATGAAAGGTTTCTAGTAACAAACGCATTAATTTCCTAATGCAACATTTAAATCGCCTGAAATTGTTTGTTTTTAATTTATTCTAAAAGACACAAACAAAGGTCAAATGTTAAAAACTTGATTTTGGATTTCAGGAAGCCTCAAAACATGTTAATATACAAAAAACACAAGCGATGAATAGTTAGCTCAAAAAAAGACATTATTTACCATATAGCTATGAGGAATTAATTTCAATTCCTGGGCAGATTTCCAGGACATGGTAAAATATTACAGTAAAGCGCTTCCACTAACTATAAAAAAGAACGTTATGTCTTGAATATCGGCAGCACGCTATATCTTTTGAAGATTATATACACACTACATTGTGCATATAAATACAATCTTATATTAATAGCACACGGTACAACCTGAAATACACTTCCATCAATTTTCAGGTATTGTCGAATTATAATCTAGTTCTTTTGTGTAACCCTGCAAACGAGTAGTTAATGATTTCCAAACCATATTTCACACAAAACATGTTTTAACGCATATAAATATACAGATTCATCTCATTTGGTTTAGTGCCGTCTATATATTTTAAACTCTACTTACCTGCAATTTCCCCCACAGACGTGATGTATTTTAATTTCATTGGGTGTCCCTGTACACGAACCATTTTCTTGATCTCAACAGAAAGCTTAGTGTAGCATTTATGTATGATACGCATTTGGAATACCATATTTGGACATTCTACTGTTGTTTGTTCGTGAGATATGCTGAAAACAGACAGATACACAGATATATATCCAGACATACTGACACACAAACTAACCTCGAAAAACAGTATGCTTGAGTTCAAGAGACCTCAAGACGTGTAAATATAACAAAAGCTAAATTTTGGAAATTTGACACAAAATCTATATTTTCTCTACCATTTACAATATGGATAAGAGAATTTAAAAAATATGAGAATCATCTGAAATTTAGTCTTTAAATGATCAAATGGGCGTTTAGAATTTTTACATGTTCTTCGCACTTACAAAATTACTGTGTTTTTAATAATAGTTAGGAATTTATCAAAATGTCTCCTCTTAAGCCCTAATTCAGATAGAAAAAGAGAATCTTCGGGAAATTAACACTTAACCCTAAAAATCTCCTCGGGTCTTTTTCGACCCATTCACAGTGCTCAGCTTTTGTGCCTCAAAAACTACGTATTAGAAATTCCTGCAATTTCGTGACTTCTCCGGATTTGTTTTTAACTAATACATGACAAAATTTTAAAATAAACGAACTAATAGTTTTACCGTAGCGAAAATATACCTTAATCTGTCCCTTTGTCTTAATTAAAATACAAGGACTGACTTTTCTAAAAACGCCGATAAGAAATTATTTGTGTGATTCAGCTGCCAAAAAGTTATCGGAGGATTGAGGGAGGAATGTATTTTCATATTTTCATAGAAAGGATGAAACAACCCAGGTAAAATAATCAGCTAAAAAATTTCAGGTATAGTGCAAGTATTTCGGGCTTTTTATAAAATTTGCAGGCATTTTAAATATTCCCACAGGTATTTTGAAGAAAAAGTGGGTTTCGTTTTGGAAATATTAAGGTTTTTTAAAGGTTTTACACAGGTTTGTTTCAAATAATCCGAAATACCTACAGGTTAACTGCAGGAAAGTCCGAAATGCCTGAAGTTTCCTGAAGAAATCGTTACAGGTTTTTTGCTGATTTTTTATTTTTTTTTTCCTGGGAAAGAGACATCTGTCGCCAAGTAAAAGCGGAATTTATTTTGTCTGTTTCATTTTTATCATTTTGTTGTTATTGCTGTTAAGAGTAGAAAGTTAATCTTTTGAAATTTTTGTTGAGAGGAAAGGCTGTGCATGATTTATTTCTTCGTTGCATAAAAATTTTATTTCGATTTCATGGAAGTATCTAATAGTGACGAAATGATATCTGATGAAGATGAAATTGTGTCCGAGGAAGTGGATGATGTATCTATTGATAATTCTTCTTCATCTGGTCAGGAAAGTATTCCGAAGATAAATTATCTGAAATGAAATCCAAAGATTGAAAAATAACATGGCAAAGAAATCCGTGTTCGAGTGTTGGTCGATTACAAAGTTGTAATATTTTGAATCTAACCCCTGGACCTACTCGATTTGCAAAAGCACGAATAGAGGACAAATATAGTGCTTTTGAACAGCTTTTCCCCCCAAAATATAAAATCTATGATCTTAAATTATACAAATTTAGAAGGTAAACGTGTATATGGAGAAAAATGGACAGGTCTAAATATTGTAGATTTGGATGCATATGTAGTCCTTTTATTGCTTGCAGGTGTGTACAGATCAAGCATCGAATTGACATCAAGTCTGTGAAATGAATGCAAAGGTAGACACTTGTTTAGAGCTACAACGTCTCTAAAGAAATTCAAATTAATATCGAGAGTTATTAGAATTTATGATCGTGAAACTCGACAAAGGAGAAAATCAAATGACGAATTTTCAGCAATTCGAGAATTATGGAATAAATGGGTAGACGTTTTACCTAAACTTTTCAATCCGAAAGCATATGTAACTGTTGATGAACGGCTTATTGCTTTTAGGGGAAACTGCCCTTTTACACAATATATGCTTAGGAAACCTGCTAAATATGGTATTAAATTTTATATTTTATGTGATATTAACATTTCCTGTGTATGGGATATTCAGCTATATTTAGAAAAACGACCAGAAACTGCCACAGGAAGAAGCCCCAGGAAGAAACCAAGGTTTGAGAGTTGTTTTGGATTTATCATATGGTTTACAATGATATAACATAACTTGTGACAAACTCTTTACTTTTTATGTTTTAGGTCAAATTCTGTTCAAAATAAATATAAGAATGATTGGCACAATAATAAAAAATAAATCCTCTAACCCCATACAGAAAGTTTGGAGACAAAATAAAAGAAAGATGCAGTTCAACGTTTGCTTTCACTAAAGATACAACGCTCGTTTCTTATATTCCAAAGAAAAATGAATGTGTTGATCTTCAAAGTGCATTGCATAAGAGCGATAAAATTGAACAGAGCATTAAAAAAAACCCAGAGATCATCATTGATTATAATAGAAAAAAAGGTGCTGTTGATACGGTAGACAAAATGGTTGCTACCTACACTACAAAAAGGAAGACAAACAGTTGGCATATAACGCATATGTACTTTACTGTAAAATACATAAATCGTGGAAGAAAGACTGTACCTATCGACGTAGAACTTTTTTGGAAAATGTAGGGGGAAAACCTGTAAAAAAGTATATGGAGACAAGACAACATCATCCAAGAGGAGAAGCAGCAATACAGATAGTTCAAAACGCAAAAGAAGTCCACAAACAAACTACGAGTCCTTCAGATGCCTTGGAAAGTGCTAAGAAGCGAGGACTGTGTCACCTATGCGAGAACACTGATAATTAATGTACATTTAAGTGTGTAATGTGCCACTCTTTTACATGCAATAAACATCAGAAAGTAGTTTGTTAAAACTGTAATAAGGAATAATTGTTATTTGGAGTTTTAAAATTTCATCTGTGTTTTAAAAGCGTACCTGTAAGCAATATTTTGTAAGAACATTTTATTATCTTTTTGCCTTTTTATTGTTATTATGATTATTTAATACTACTAAATAACAAAATAAATTAAGATATTAAGCTTATTAGCTTGCAGACTTCAGATTTTTCGCGCAAAATATGCAGGGATCTTTTTAAACCCGAGGACGTAGGTACTGCGCGAGGAGCGATTGTAGGTTAAGCCGCTGATAATATTTCAAAGTGCGTAGTATTTCAATTCGTTCTTCAGATACTCATGGGATGCTGGTATACATGCTTATGAAGATCAAGCACTGTCAATGAAGTGTGTATACGAGTTGTTTACCAGTTTTCGAGAGGGGCGGGAAAGTGTTTCTGGCAATTCCCGTAGCAGAAGACCGGCGACCTCCGACAGTGACGAAAACATTGAGACAGTGAGAAAATTAATCACGAATGATCGTCGATTAACTATGCGCATGATAGCTGAATAACTGCAGATAACCGTGAATCCGTGCGACAAATCGTTACCCAGAATTTAGGAATGAGAAAAACCTGCTGTCGTCTTGTGCCACACACTTGACTGACGATCAGAAGCAGGCACGTTTAGAGGGCGGTGCAAATTGAACATCCACCATATTTGCCAGATCTCAATCCTCCAAACTTCTTCCTATTCCCGCGACACAAACTCGCTTTGAAAGGAAAGAGATTTGATTGTATTCCTGACATCCAACGGCACGCAACGAGGCTTTTGAACACCATCCCAAAAGAAGACTTCTTGCAAAGTTTCCAGGACATGTATAGCAGATCTCAGCGGTGTATAGTTATTGGAGAGGACTATTTCGAAGGACAGTAAGGTAACTTTCGTTACTATTTCATCTGCGTTAATGTTACAGGACTATTCACCGAACTTTATTGTCAGAGGTTGTATATATATATATATATATATATATATATATATATATATGTAAAGGAATACAATGATATGATATACGAGGTGTGCGCTGTGGACCTGATCCCACCTGAACGAACGGACGGCTATAGCTAATATATTAATCACGGCGTTTAATTATATTGAAGAGCATAAATACAACAATTAAAAATCGAATATAGTGTAGCCTATCAGCTAATATTGAATTCGTCCTATAAGGAAAATAATTTTCTATCTTGCAAACGTAAGAGAGAGAAAAAAAAGTAGGAATACAATGTCGTAAGATGTCCTCAAATTAGTCTGAAAATATAGTTTGAACGCAATATTTCTTATGCTAATGTATGGTTGTTTAATGGAAAATGCATGTTTGTTTAATCTTTACTTTCTAAACCCG
Organism: Salticus scenicus; assembly: GCA_963930645.1. Classification (NCBI taxonomy): domain Eukaryota; kingdom Metazoa; phylum Arthropoda; class Arachnida; order Araneae; family Salticidae; genus Salticus; species Salticus scenicus. The sequence goes on along the minus strand of OZ005659.1, from coordinate 116,956,172 downwards.
TGATTTAAAATTTATGACAAACGAAGGTAATAAGAAACAGACGAACGATTGTCAATTCTAATGGTGTGCCGTTTTAGGGAATTACAAGTCAGTTATTTTTTAAACACAATTATGACACTTATACTTTTCGTACACGTTTTACAATGTTGCAGATAAATTTGCAACTAAGAGAATGTCCATATATGGCAAAATATGTTTTAATGTGCAAAATCAAAAATACGCTTTACAACTTAACAAAGAACTATTTTCTTATATTTTTTGCATGATTTCGTGGAAATAAGAAAGTTCTCCTTTGTTTACCGCTGGATTGTCCTGTAATGAATCGTATGATATAAAATATATCCCATTTACTATTGACTAGCACCACTTTTAAGAAATTATATCTGTATGTTAATTGAATTTAAATGGGGATGCACATTTAGGGGGTGCCCTTAAATTTCATAAGGCGCTTCGCTCATAAATTGGCATGCGGTCTGTTATTGAATGTAATTCTCACACCCCTTTATTGGATCGTTGCAGTCGTATTTTAACCTTTATGCAAATAACCTTGCAATCGATCGTCATTTGGAGTGCAATCGGTTTCCACGTAATCAGTTTTGCCCAACACTATTTCTGCTTTGCAACGTCTTTGTTTTGCCAACTTCTCAAAATTTTTTGACCGGTGTAGTTAGCTTTTCTTGTTGTTTCATAATAATAAATGTGCGATCTCATCGTATTTTCTCTTATTTTTTTCACTTTACCCTCATTCTATTTTTCCATGTAAAAGGGGTATAATGATATGAAGTGTAACATTCTAAACCACTAAACCTTAGCATAGGATAAATCAGGAAAATAAAGTCAAAAATGCGGAAAACCACGTAAAAAAAGTTAAACTATGCATCATTAATTAAAACTGTGAAAAACATGAACAATCAATTGATCCCCGTAATTAATTAATTACAACTTTTTTGATGCAAAATTGCGATTTTTTTTAATTTTTTTTTTTACTTATAACAGTTTGAGGAAAAATAAACCTGAGTTGTAAATAGTTATTAAGACATTTCATAAAAGCATATACTAAAATAAATTCATTAAATAACAAAAACAATATAATATAGAAGTATCTGATGACATTTCCATGATAACTTTTATTATTAACAGATACTTCTAATATTATTACGACTATCGACTATCGTTGTCGAAAAGCATTCTTTCTTTTTTTTTCTTTTTTTTCCCATTTTTTTTTTCTTTTTACCAAACATAATAAATAATGTTCGACTTATTTCATTATCCTTGAGTTTCCTTTGACCACCATTACTTTTGCTTCAGTGAATAGATATAAATCCTGAATCATATAATATTATATATTTCTTTTTTTAGATTAAAAAAGCAAAAAAGAAAGAAAAAAACATTTTTTTCAGGGAAAAAAACTAAACAAAAAAAGACAGAGATATGTTTTGGATAGAAAAATATCTGTTATTTATGTTAGTCATTGATTTCTTAAGACACGATTTTATTAATTAAAAAATAATAAAGTATTTTTTTTTTCTAAATTAATGTAATAACCATTTTTTAAATGTATAAAAAAATACTTCCAATCATTTGTATGGTGATTGATCATTTGTAAGAAGATGCAATTGGCCCTTCATGATGTAGTTTCCCAAACCTAAGTTTTCATGCATATGAAAGAAAGCAAATATGTCCTAATGAGTCATTATGAGCCATGTGAAAGGGTTGTGCATGACAGCTTCACATTCGTTTAAAATAAAATATGCAAATTTATATTTTACAACCAAGTAATTTTATAAACAAGTTTAAAATACTGTTGTTTGATATTGAGTAAATAATTTTTCATTACACTTACAAAGAATACACTGACCCGACCCGTAGGCTTACACTAACCAGAATACAACTTCGCATCCTTATTGTATAAATCATTTAAATTTGCTTTTGACAACTATGTAATTTTTTAAGCATGTTTACAACGCCGTTATTTGTGATTGATTAACTAACTTCTCAATGCACTTAGCATGTTCTTAGAGAATTCAACCAATTGGTGCAACACATTCTACACAATTTTAATCAGTACAATCGTGTACATGTAAAAAATAGTTTGAAATCTTCTTATAAGAATTTCAGAAATGTTTGATTAAAGTTCATGTTAAAAACATAGTTTTGCGGATGGTGCATTTCATTTGTCATTTCTCAAATGTTTGTGCCGTTAACAAAAAACATAAAAAATATATACACAAAAAAGTATAATATCTCTTCAGCAATTAGATAAATGAAATATGGTGAAAGAGTTTTGAGTACATTATTAACTAGAAGATTATTTTTAAATATAAACGTATTTTAATAAAATATTTTCTTTTTTTAATAGTAGACACGGACGTTATCTGTATATATATATAAATTACCTGTCACGATTTTTGTCCGGGGTAAACTCCTAAACTAAGGAACCGATTTTAATGAAATTTTGCACACTGTGTGCAGTTTGGTCCAACTTGAGAGATAGGATAGTTTTTATCTCAATTTATTGTCACAATATTGTTTTATTGCAATTATTTGTTAATTATAGACCTTTATTAAAGTTGCTCCAAAATATCTGTAAGTTCCATTAATTTAATAGTTGCCAAAAAAAAAAAAAGAGTTCATTTTCTTTCGACATAAAAATAAATACATTTAATCAAACGTGAACGTTAAAAAATTATAAAAAGTTAAATTATGCATCTCACGAAAATTGACGTCATAATCAATTTAAAGATTTTATACTCATTGATAAAGTGCTAATGTAGTTCTATCATAGATATAGTAATATATATAGATCTCTCATCCCCATGTTATCGTACAAAGATTTTTGATGCCGAAAAAAAAAAAATAAAAGCTTTGGAAACAGCCATTAAGTGGTATTGAAAAAAAAAAAAAAAAAAAAAAAAAGAAAAGAAAGAAAGAAATATGAATTTGAAACTGTATCTGGAGTCTTCCATTCCCCTTTAGCAAATAAATTATTCATAAATTTTATTTGCTAAAATATTAGTATGTATTCCCGTGTGTATTCACTCGGGGAAGACGGCCATATTTTGGTAAAAACGTTGTCTTTTCCCAAATGAAAAGGAATAACTTTTTTCTACCCAATGATCACTCTATTCTATATATGCTATACTATATCTATGAGTTCTATACGCAAGCGAAGTGTGACTCACTGACCGTCTGTGCAGCCAAGAAAAAGATTTCCTATGTTAATTGCCCACTGGATTTTTTGTAAGAAATTATTAAAAATCGAGGAAATTTATTTCCCGATTTTAATCCTTATATTTGGGTATAGATATGTATTAGTTATCGCGGGTGTTAGATTGAATTATTTTGCTGTCAAATTGACAAAATTTTAATTTTAAATTTCAAAACTCTGTCGCCCTTGGCTTTTTTTTTTATTATTATTATTATTATTTGGCGATCAAAAGCGTAACACGAAAATATACATGCCAGATGTATGCATTGTACGAAATGTAATATGTATTATTCATTGTACGTATGTATGACATGTAATATGTATTGTACGAAATATTGTTTCATATTATTCATTACTCTTTTAATATAAGTTGTTAAAATAACCATGATTTTTGAAAGGAATTAAATATTTTCGCCAGATAATTTGGCGATATTCTTTTTTTTTTCGCCAAGGATGACAGAAATGAAATCTATTCCGCTGCAAAATATTAGTATCTTACATCAGATATTTTATTTAGACATTTGAAAACAAATTTGACTTCAAACTATGATAGAATATTTATCATTTTCCTTTTAATTAGTATATTATTAGTATATTAAAATTTAAAAGCATGGTATATAAAAAGTTTTTTTTTTTTTTTTTTTTCTTATAATTATTCTTATCTTAATCCTCAATGTTTCCCATCTTTATTAACTTGAATTTACTATTAAAATTTTAACATACTCAAAAACTTCTCATCACTTCGTTAAAATACACTAAACTTTTCCAAAATCTTTTTCTATTTAAAATGATACATGTATTTACTTTAAATGTCCAATATTTCATAAGATTTCCAATTTTAAAGTTTTAAAATATTTATCAAATTTACTTATTTTTCTGGTTTAGCCTTATTGTTTTCCTTTTTATAACTACAGCTGTTGCCCTCTTTAAAATATTTAAAATGATGAGGTCATTTTATAGTAAAATTATCCATTATAGCATATATTATATTTCACTCCTCCATAAAAATTGATTTTAAAATCGTCTGTTTCTTTTATACTTTTATTTTAATAGAATTTTAATAGAGTTTAATTTATATATTAGTCATTTTAGCAATTTTATCCAAAGTAGCATTAGAAATAATATATATCCCTTCTCCATTAAAATTTATAGGACCCTACAATAAAATTAATTTGTGCTTAATATCAACACTACGAAAATTTTTATCAATCGCTTCCAAATTTTGACCTAAGTTTCAAATCTCAACCCTGTGGGTTTTTACATCGGCTACAACGTTTTCGTCTTTGTTCGTAAATAATAATTTGACTGTACTAAATAGTTTACAGCCGTATAATTCAACGTATAACTTAGTCACAGCAACGCGTGGCCGGGTCTGCTAGTATTACTATATATATATATACTAGCAGACCCGGCCACGCGTTGCTGCGGCTAAGTAATACGTTGATAATTTGATAAGGTATATAGTATTTCCCCACAACTGGATTTGGCGATTTTTTTTTTTTTTTTTTTTTGCGCCTTTTTGAACGATAACGAAGTCGTTCTGGATTCTTTGCAATAAAATACGGTAACCTGCATGCTTTTATTTTAGATTTATGATTTAGCTTATGATTTTATCATTTATGATTTTTAGATTTATGATTTAGCCAAAATCGCCAAATCCAGTTGTGGGGAAATACTATAGTTGTTACCCACAACTATAACTTATAATATAACTTCAGTAATTATATTCGGATAATTATAACTTCAGTATCAGTATAGCCCCACAGCTGAATTTGGCGATTTTTCTTTGGCGCCGCTTTGAACGATAACGATGTCGCTCTGGACTGTTTGTGATATAATATGGCAGCCTATATGTTGTTTATTTTGGATTTATTATTTTATGTTTTTGATTTATGATTTAGATTATCATTTATCATTTATAGATTTATGATTTAGCCATAATCGCCAACAAAAAATTGCCAAATATCGTTGTGGGGATATACTGATTAATATATTACTGAAAAGATTAATATATTTTAACGAAGTGGTGAGAAGATTCTGAGTATGTTAAAATATTAATAGTAAATTCAAGTTAATCAAAAAGGAAAGCATTGAGGATTAAGATAAGAAAATTGCAAGATTTTAAGATCGCATTTTCAGCAATAAATGTGAGTCAAAATTTAATGCAAAATACATATATAAATCACAAATTTAATCAGGAACGTTAAACTGGTAAGTTATTAAAGAAAAAGTAAAGAAAAATAAGAGAAATAATTAATTAAAGTTTCGAACATCGATCATATAGATTAGCGTTACAAATCAAATAAACAGACTTAAACTCTTCCAGACTTTTAAATAAGTTTTAAATTAAGTTTTAAAATTTAATGTTAAATAAAACAGACTTTTAAATAAGTTTTAAAATATTGAAATGGTTACTTTTTATTTAGAACGTTATGTATAGATCACAAATTTCTTAAAGAAAACGAAGTGATACAGATTAGAATAATGCAACAAAAATTGAAAAAGCAAAGTTATGTCGTAAATAAATTTTTAACACACGTGTCACGTGAAATAAATTGTAGCATATACATAATGTATCTGATATAAGATATTAACATGTTGCAGCGGAATAAATTTCATATCTATCATCCTTGGCGGAAAAAAAATAATATCGCCAAATTATCTGGCGCACACATTTAATTCCTTTCAAAAATTATGGTTATTTTAACAACTTATATTAAGAGAGTAATGAATAATATGAAACAATATTTCACACAATACATATTACAAAAATATACATCTAGCTTGTATATTTTCGTGTTACGTTTTTGATCGCCAAATACGAAAAACTCCAAGGACGACAGAGCTTTGAAATTTAAAATTAATATTTTGTCAATTTAACAGCAAAATAACTCAATCTAACGTATGCACATGATAAATAATTCATATCTATACAAAAATATGGGGATTAAAATCCGGAAATAATTTTCCTCGTTTTTAATAATTTTTTACAAAAAATACAATGGGCCATTAACATAAGAAATCTTTTTCTTGATTTCACAGACTGTCAGTGACGTCACACTTCGCTTGTGTATAACTACATACTTTATCAATGCGAATAAAATCTTTAAATTGATTATGACGTCAATTTTCGTGAGATGTATAATTTAACTTTTTATAATTTTTTAACGTTCACGTTTGATTAAATGTATTTACTTTTATGTCGAAAGAAAATGAACTCGTATTTTTTCTTTTTGGCAACAATTAAACTTTTGGAACTCACAGATATTTTGGAGCAACTTTAATAAAGGTCTATAATTAACAAATAATTGCAATAAAACAATATTGTGACAATAAATTGAGATAAAAACTATCCTATCTCTCAAGTTGGACCAAACTGCACACAGTGTGCAAAATTTCATTAAAATCGGTTCCTTAGTTTAGAAGTTTACCTCGGACAAACATCGTGACACGCAATTTATATATATATATACAGATATATAGGTAACTATTGTAACGAATTTATGAGTTTAAAGTTAATAAAATCATAAAAGGAGAATTGCAAACCAATGCGCAGAATTGCTGTAAAATGAAATGCAAAACTAAAATATAGGAATAGATTATCAATGAATTAAATGAAATAAAACCCCCCAAAACACTGATGTCTTCATCAGTGTAGGGGTGAAAGAGAAGTTTCTGAAAGGACAGTAGCAATTAGCTAATAACTATCCTTAGCCCCCAACTGTTCACCAAACAGAAAACCACCATTAACTGAAAAGAAGTCTGACATACATATAATTTAAAATATCCAAAACAATTATAAAATTACAAAAAATACAAAAAAAATAATACAATTACAACAAATTAATATACATGAAACATACAAGAAATTATAAAATACATTAAAATGAAACACAATAAAATGAAACATCCTACCTGATAAACTAACCCTCTTCGGCCGACGGGGCTGCTCGTCGGTACTTATATTTTGGCAGTTACTTAAATTGAAAAAAAAAAACTACTGGATTAATCTTATTAGGTTGCTATTTTCGAAAATGTTTTATTTAACGGGAAACATTACTTTTTTTAGAAAATAGGGGTATTCCAATGGGAACGAGTTTCTCGAGTGCTTTCGCTAATTTATTTTTATATTTTTTGAAAAAAAATATATATATATATAAATATTACTTTCTTCAGGTATATTGTCGACATGATTATTTTTAACTGTAATGATTTTGAAAATATTGCTAAAAAAAATATATCCTACAGAATTAGTTCTAAACCGTACAGATACAGGTAAAATTTCATTCCTGGATCTTAACATAAAGCGAAATAAAGATAAATGGCATATTGGTTTATACCATAAGAGGAAAGGTTTTGATTTCAAAGTAAACAGTCTCACCAATTGGTTATTGGTTTTCAAATATCAGTAGAAAAGTTTTGAAAAATATCATGTTCGTACTGATAAAAAGAATTCGCACTATTTGCAATAATGATGATGATTTAAAATATACCCTTGAAGATTTAAGAAAAACTTTGCAGGTTAACTGCTACCCGTCTCATCTTTTAACCGAGTGTTTTTTCAATTTCTTCCTCTTTCGGTTTGTTCTAGTTCCTAAATTTAGGGCGATATTTAAGTACCGACGAGCAGCTCCGTCGGCCAATGAGGGTTAGCTTATCAGGTAGGGGGTATCATTTTATTGTATTTCATTTTAAGCTATTTTGTAATTTCTTGTATATTTCATATATATTAATTTGTTGTAATTGTACTACTTTTTTAATTTTGGTAATTTTATAATTGTTTTGTATTTTTTAAATTATATGTAAGGTAAAGACACCAGTGCTCGTCACTCTTAAGGCTTTATTTTTAAAATGTTTGTTTTTTTCGCGTGGTATTCGTGTGGTATTCGTGTATCAATATTATACTTTGGTTTATTCCATACACTGATTCTTCTAGTTGTTGTTAGACACTTTAAATTTTTTAATACATTGCGTCAAATTAAAAAAAAAAAATAATAATTGAACCTATAAAAATGCACCAGTGCTCGTCACTTGAAAAATGAGTTTCACCAGTAGTCGTCAGGTGTTTGCACCAGTGGTCGTCATGTAAACAAAGCATAACAATTTGCTAAATTTGATTTTAATTGTGCTTTTACAAAATTTCATGAAACAAAACATCATTGGCACATACTTAGAACCTAAACCCATTCTTAGTTTTTAATACACAAAACATTAAATGATAAAATTCAAACTATTGAGCAAGGTTTTGCGAATAAAACAAGTAAATTCATATGCAAAATGATTTGAAAATTGTTTACTTTAAAAAAATGTCCAAAAAATTTTATTTGTTCTTAAAAATATCTTTACTTAACTTAAAGCAGAGGGTAAGTAGAAAGGGGGGCTAATAAACTTGTTTCCAACCGTGTGTGTGCAGTAGTGTAGTGTGTGTAGTGTAGTGATGGTAGTGGTGTAACTTTGCTCCAAATTATCTCAGCAAGATTGATTTATTTTTTAACGTATGAGTAAGTTATGCACACCTAACATACGCTATAAAGGGATTTTGCGAAATCTTTCGCTTCGCCTCCTCCATCAAGTGTGGGGTGGATTCAAAACCATGTTTTTAAGAGTACATGTCAAGATTATGCTCCAGATTATGTCAAGAAAGAAATTTTTTTATGCGTCCATTAGTAACGTGTACCCAACACACACTATAAAGGGATTTTACGCAATTCTTTTCACCACATCTTGGGGGAGGGGAGCAAAAACATATTTTCTTGCATGACTTAGCTCTAAATTATCTTACAAAGATTATTTCTGATCTGTGAGTGTATCATATGTATCCAACACTTAGTTTTGCGAAATTCTCTCGTCTTTTTATGTCAGGGGGCAAAAAAAAATGCGTTTTTAAGCTTAACTCTGCTCCAAATTATTTCAGGAAGAGGATTTTTTTCATGTTTCGGGGGGTTATGGGTACTCAAAACGCATTATAAGGCGATTTTGCAAAATTGCATCCCTTTCCACAGGCGGACTGATCCAAAACATGCTTTCAATCTTAGCTCTGCTCCAAATTACTTCAGAAAGGCGATTTTTGATGTGTGTGTTGGTTAAGTGTAAGCAATATGCCCTTTGATGGAATTTTGCGAAACTTTTAAATTTACTCCTGGAGAAGGGGGGTGGATAAAAAACGGTTAAGACGATGCAAAAGGCTGGTGAAGGCAATCCTCATATTGTGGGCCGGAAAGCTATTGTAGAAGGCAGCGGGAACTTTAAATGAGTAACTTAAAATACTTTCATAATTATTGACATAAAATGAAAACATTTTGACTTAATTATAACTTAATCTTATAATACTTTGCAAATATTTCTGGTATAAACACAAAAAATAATATTTGTATCTGTTTCAGTTTTACACTGCCATTATGGGTGATTTTGAGCCGTCATAAATAATATAAATATGATTTTTTTATGTAAAACAAGAGCTATAAGAAAGTTTAATTTTTTTAAAGAGACTTATACATATTCGGAATTTTTTAAAATGCAGTTTCCATTATATTTTTTTTATTTTTTTTTTATTTTTTAGTCTTTCAACTAATGTAACACTATATATGCTAGGCAGGCAAAGAACAATCCTTTGAATTTCTAAAGAACAATCCACTGCTACTGAATATATCACCTCTTTTACCCCTCCCCATCCACACACACACACTAAGGCACTACATACTTAAAGTTTTTTTTAATTAAAAGAATCATTTATATGTTTCGTGTGTTTACCTTACATAAGTAATATAATATGAAAATAGAAGCTTACTTAAGTAATGTTTTTATGTTTAATATTTTCTACATAAATTCTTAGTCACCTACATCTAACGTGACAAAAATCCTTAATAAAATTTTGAATCGACTCACAGTTATGCTGATTATGGAATTAAGGCTTTGTATTTTATAACTTTCGAAATATATATGAATTAAATTAATTAATTACGATCAATAAAAATTTACAAAAATTTTAAATGCATAATAAAGTGCAGAAATGATATTTACAGTTTGTAACTAATTGGTATGAAGCAACTTTAAAACATCACTTAAATACATCTTCGCAAAAGCATGACATCATAAAAATTTAAAATAGATTAGATAGATGTATAGAGTAATCATTTCTGGTTTTTCTAAAATATATAGCAGAAAACTAGAAAAGGATCTTTATAACTAAATATGTTTTTGTAACATTTATTTAATTTTTCCAGCAAAATACTATGGAAAATCATAGGTGGTTTAAATTCAGTCTTAGTGAATAAAAGTTACCAGGATTGATTTTATTTAAACAAGCTAGACAAAAGTTACAAATACAATACATATCACGTTCTTGGGGTCAAAATACGTTTGTTTACATTTACAAATACCCCTGACGACTACTGGTTCTAGTAGTCCAATTAAAGTAAAAACTATACCATCATAATTCTAAGCGAAAATATAGTATTTTTAGTAAAAAAACACTACCCAATTATTAAAAATGTTAAAAAACCAGTGTTCGTCAGGGGTGACGGATTTTCAGGATTTCATTACATTACATATTTCAGTTTAGAAAATTTTTCTGATGAAGGAATATCCTTCAGCAAAACCTGGTTATTGAATTTATTTCAACCAGTGGAGTCGCAGGTCTTTTAACCGAATTAATTTTAATTGATTTTAAAATTTCAAATTATGAATGAATTAAAACTTCAGTTTTTTATTGTTTTTGTTGATAAATGAGCACTTACTGTAATTGTGTAATTTTAATTGATGTTTAGATTTAAAAGTAAAATCTAATTTTATGAATGGTGAAATTTTGATCAGTAAAAATTTTAGTTTAACTCTTGTGTTTTTAATAGCAGTTTAATTTTTGTTAGTTAAAATTGTGTAAATACTTATGTGCAAATGAGTTTTTACAGCTTGTGCATATTTGCTTTATGTACAATTTTCTTACATTATCTCAAGTAGTTCAGTTATAACTTTTCCATGTTTTGCCAAGCAATTTTCATCTGGGGGGTTAACTTGTATAATCTTGGCTGAATCTGATAATTGTAAAAATTTACATTTTTAGTATTTCTGATCCTTCCAAGTTATGCAAGTTAGGAATGAGGAGATGAATTGCTTTATTTAATTTTTCTTTTCAGTTTAGGTTGAATTATTCGCTTTGCAAATATCTTAAAATCTGATAAATTTTAATTGGGGTTAATGTTTGTTATTATTATTGATAAAATTAAAATTCAATTATTTAACTTGTTTTAAAAGTGTAAAAGTGGAATTTTTGTTACTCTCTCTTGGGAAGTTGCTTTGTTAAAGTTTTAAGACCTTGCTGGCTGAAGTTGATTTCGCAATGTTAATGGGTAAATTTAAATTAATGTCCATCAACTATACGGTCTTTGTTCCAAGTTGTTCAGTTAGGCATTTGACTGTGGTTTTAAGTAATGATAGTATTTTTTAAATTTGTAGAATTTAGTAAATTCATTTGTGTTGGCTTAGTGGGTAGAGCAGTAAATGTGTTACATAGATCTTCGATAAAAGTACTTTGATAACAGCAGTCAAATTTTTACCTGAGTTATTTGTTTTTAGGAAATTAAATCAGTTTTCAAACTAATGAAGTTTTGAATTAAAGTTTTAATTAATTGGTCTGGTAGTTACAATTAGTAACAAAAGCAAACATTAGAAACAAAATCTTTGAAACATAAGTACAAGTTTTTTTTTATCTTTTTTTAATCTTTCTTTTTTCGTTCTTTTAGCGTAGAGTTTATAAACTTATTTATTATCATAAAATAATTATTTGATATTATTAAATCAATATTTATATATATTAAAAAAAAAAAAAAAAAAAAAAAAAAAAAAAAAAAAAAAACTTATATTTAACATAATTTTAAGACCACGTTTTTTTTTTTTTTTTTTTTTTTAAATAAAGTTACATAAAAGATACTAAGAAAACTAAAGAAAAGCGTACCATCCAAAATCTTACAAAACTAATAACATGTAATTTCAAAAGATCAGTTTTTATAGAAATCATCTCTGAAAAAAAAAAAAAAAAAAAAAAAAAAATCAAGAAAAAGAACAAACCAACTTTGTGCTTGTCAGCACGAAATTTTATACGACTGATTTCTAAACGATTAAATAAGAAACTTTATGTTAAAACATTTAAGTATTTGCAAAAGCTGAGCTATTTATTCACTTTATTATTATTTTTTTTATTTTTTGGAGCAAAGTAATCTCAGTTTTGACAACATATTCACAAAGCATGCAACACCACCATTAAACTTCAAAATCAGTTGACTAGTTTATTTTCTATAAAGATGACTCTTCAAAATGTAAATAGTTTCTATTTACAGTGGCTTCTCTACATTGGATTTTTCAATGACTTTTTAAAATATTCTTGGATCCTCCAGAAAGAAATTTAATCGCTTACTTCACACAAACGTTTTATTTTCTGTTTATTCATGTCGAAACGTTTTATAGGTGTTTATTTATTACATTAAAAATAACTTAAGGGGATTCTATTTATAAAAGAAAATGTTGTTTCTTTTAATTTTTATATTTAACAACTCATATCCGAAATTTATCCTCCCTAACATTTATGTAATTTTCAATAAAATTTTTAGTAAATATCTTCTTAAAATTTATATAAATATTATCCCTAAAAAATTGTCGGTGTCAGTTTTTTACATCAATACCATTGACTGTTCTCGCCAGCCATGTATATACGTATGTGTACACGGTAATTCTAGTGGTCATAGGACAAACTTGGATTGGAAACACAGAATATCACAAGGAGTGACACGTGTATAGGAACCCACGACCACAAACATCATTTTAAAACTTTAAGTATATATATATATATATATATATTTCTATGTGTGTATGGGCGTGGCGAATGTTGCGTTCTTGCATACTAATGTTTGAAAAAAAAAAAAAAAATTCGTTGGAATAGCTTTGTTTTTGTCGATGTATCTTATCGCACTAATATGAACATTATGTATGAGTATGCAAAATAATGATGCATAAAAGAATTTTAAATGAACACAATAGGTGGAGTTAGTAGTACACAGTAATCAAAAGCATCCAGAGGATTAAAATGATGTTTACGATCCTCATTAGCAAATTATGTGCACCAAACACACTCTGCTTACCTGTTTTATACTAAAAAAAGAACGAAGTTCAACGCATTCTGGTGGCATTACGCAATGCGCAATCACGCTGTATTTCTTATCATTAGCACATCTGCCTGGCACGTACCTACATGCCAAGTTTCGTTACGGTCAAACAACTATTTCTTGGTGCGCAATTTTTTATTGCAATGAGCGTATATAAACAATTAAAATTAACTGCAAAATAAAATTTTATTTAAAGAAAAAAAAAAAAAAAGACGTGTGATACCTTGATAATATGAACAATTCATACCCTCCATACTAAAGACCAATTTTCATTAACAATGTTCATTCTGCAAAAAAATGCTTGAGCTGCCTCGCTAATTTATTATAAGATTTTTGTACAGCAGCTTAAAGAAAATAAGTATATTGCATAATAAAAACATATTTGAGACGATATGTTAACACATTAAAAGTGCTGTCTGTATTCTAACAAAATTTTGCATATTTCTTAGGCAACAAAATAATTCTTGCAGTTCAGAAAACAATTCAGTTCAGATATAAGGGATTATATTTGATCTTATACTACACCAAAAAATTTAAAACTTCAAATACATTCTCTTTTATTCCCATTTTGATAAATTTATGAAAGGTCTAATCTTTCTGGAATTATTTGTATTTAAAATTGTTTATGTGAGCCTTTGCCTGTTATTCATGGAATATTATTATTATTATTATTATTTTATGCATCTTATTATATTCACCCTTTATACAAAATATTATTTTAAATGTTATGTGATGTAGTAATTTATCCATGTGATACATAGTTTTACATTTTTTATAATGTTAATTGACAAATTGCAAGTTAAAGAAACATCTTCTAAAAAACATTGTACAAAAATATGCTATACTAAGTCCTTTTCTAAATGAATCGATTAATGTTGCATAAAATGTAATTTATAGCTTTATGTTGGCTATTTAAGAAAAATTAACTTCTAAAAGACTTTTTCTTGCTTTACTTCGTTTCAGAATATATTTATGGCAAACTAAATGGTCTGTTTTTCGAAGATAGAAAAATATAATGAATGCTATAATGTTATTTCATTGTTAATTATTTAATTATTGTAACTCAAATATTTTTAAACGGATTATGGAAAAAAATACAAATGATTCAAAATTATTTTCTTTGACGATTGGGAAATAAATATAATGCACTATAATTAAAATATTATAATATATATATATATATATATATATATATATATATATATATATATATATATATATATATATATATATATATATATATATATATATATATATGTGTGTGTGTGTTTTAAATAATTTATTTATAAGTAATATGTTCTATTGCCCTATACGTTTTTGACTATTTTATGATTAGTTTTCCACAAAATTAAATAAGAAATAAACATTTAACCAGTCAGTAATATATTCGAAGTTGTTTTTAACGTCTTTTCAACGTTCAAGAATATATTCAATTCCTCCATATCATAGAGATAATTTAAATCTGACTCGAATGAATCATCAAGTTAAGCCATCAATTCACATTCATTGTTGAACAAAACACAAGCAATGCATACAAGAGTGATCGGAACAAATGAAAAACCGAAGGAGAACGTTTAAGAGCACGTATGGAGTTTGTGGCAGCACTCCTCAGCCAAAGGTCTGCATGAGTTCCTTGGAGATATTGGTGATGTGATTGCGGTCGTTGTCTTGTAGCAAAAGAAGGCTATGCCATATCGCCGATTAGATCGTTTTTGCGGATAGAATTGATGATTCATTGAATTTGTTGGACGTAAAATTTCGCATTCACTTTTTGATTCAGATCAAACAGATCGTGAATGATCATACATTTTCATTCACTCAATACACACAATATCGTTTCGCGTCTTAGCAGGTATTGTTTTGTTTGCAATGTCACCTGCTGTTTGGGACTATATAGTTCTTTTTGCTGCTGTATATGTACTGACACAATTTTTCAATAAAATTAGGAATTCAGTAGATGACAAGGAAAACCTCAGAGGTCGTAGATAACTGATTTTTTGTTGTTTTTGGTCAAAGCATACGTAATTCGTACACCTAATTTTTAAACCTTTCCCATCGGGAGAAGGTGACATTCTATGGTACCATGGGAACATTCATTTATCACTGCAAATTCTGTCGTCCTTTAGCGTGTATATTTGTGAAAAAGTTCATTCATTCGTTCATCATTGATCTCAACTTGCGTATGACGCAATGCATGCGATTTTAAGCGACCTAAATTAATTTTCAGCCGTCTTAAGAGACAGTGTTGCTTTGTATACGCTTCACAAATTTCTCAAGCAGCCTTTGTGGCTTTGGTGTATCGATTAAAAGCACAAATAAGAATGTGTCGGGAATATTTTTTTTCTTTTCGACTTGATATACTGTTTTAATAACCTGAAAAGAACAAAAAATCTATAAACACAAAAAATAAAATCATTAATTTGTAGAGTGCATAATTTTCTATAGAATAACATGGAATGCATTACTTAATTATTCTATTTTACGCGCAAAATTTTACTTTAAAAATGCAATGACTTATGAACAATTCATTACACAGAAAAAATAATATTCGGTTTGAAATATCTAAATATAAATAATTATAACGTGACATTTTTATATAAATTGAAATTATGTATTTTATGCAAAATTGACAATACATGCATAATTCTAGTTTAAAAAATAATAGCACTTATTATAGTGATAGAAACAGTTTGTAATAAACGCATGTTCGTTAATGATTACGCTTCTATAATGTATTTAATTTTATATAGAAAACAAAAATAAAAGTTTTTTTTTTTTTTTTTACAACATGATATAAACTTAAATTTAGATTATTTAATCTTAACATACTTCACGATATACTATTAAAAACAGAGAACATATACTAGCAGTTTCATTTTATACATATCAACTGACAAATTAGAGGTTGAGGAAACATCTTTGAAATAATACTATAGAATTCCATGTTATCAGGATCCATTTAGAAACTTCTATAAATGGATCGATTAATGGAGCATAAAATACACTTTACAGCTTCATGTTAGTAATTAAAGGAATATTTCTTTATAACAGGCAGTTTATAGCTTTATTTTGTTACAAAATACATTTATGGCAAGTAAAACGCTTTAGATGAGAGTAGCAGTAAATTATAATTACAGTTATTAAAGCAATATTGATTTAATGCAATAATCTAAATGTAATAAATTTATTTAGACATTTTTTTGAGAATGCGTATAAAAACTGCAATATAAATAAATATTTTTCTTCTGTTTATAATTAAAATATTATGATAATATGCAAATAAAAAAGTTGAAAAACTTATATAATTTATAAAGCCTTTTAAAGATGAGAATTATTAATAAACTATGCCTTTTTTGGAAACTGTACTAAAAATATGAAAAAATAAACATGCGGAAATAATTTGTTTATTTAAGCAGCGCTCATAAAGTTATATTTAATCGCATAAATCGCTTCCATACAAAGTTTGCAATCCATATATTTTTACAGTGTAATTCATTTTTACAAGAATGCATGTTAAACAATATATATATATATACATGCATTCTACATATGTTTCTGTTTAAACAATCATCGCAAAACATAACTTGAATTTGCTACCATTGAAAAAAGGCATAAAGATGTGTATTATAGATTTAAAAGTATTATTTTAATCTTAATAAATAAATAAATTAATTAAGAGTTGCCCCCTTCATTTCTCGAAGTTCATTGCCATGTTTTTAATTATTAGTGATTTAAAAATAATAAATATTAACATCTATACGTGATAGATTTAATCCTCTGGTGCTAACTCTGAGCCAATTTCAATTATTCATTATAATTCCCCTTACCAATCTTCTCTCTATTTAGAATTTCACATTATTTTAAAATTATTTAATCTGTTTTTTACAAAGTTATATCAATTAAATTTTTAATGTGGTTTCCCATCAGCTAATTTCCTACTATATGTGCCATCAAGCTACGGTATTACGCATTTGTCACGTTCAATTTTTTTTTAATTTCATAGCAACTTTTTTACTTTCTTCTATATGTAATATAGAGAAAGTATTGGATTCGCGAAAATTTTCGACCTCCGTTTTTTGACGGATCTACACGTTTTGGGATGTCCTGAACACGAATTGATAGTTTTTAGAAAATGTCTGTCTGTGTGTCTGTCTGTCTGTCTGTCTGTCTGTGTGTCTGTATCATTTTTTTGTGGACGCTGTATCTCACGAACATATGAATGAAATTTAACCAAACTTGGTATTTAGTTGCACCCTGACATGAACTGGTGCCCATTAGATTTGGGGATCAATAGCTCAACAGGTGGCGCTGTAATCGCATTTTATGCAAATTTTTAACATGGCAGCATAGGACAAAATTCCGTATAAATGGGCATAATGAGAGTTATTTTAAACTTGTGATTGTAAAATTAATTTGAATTATTGATGATAGTAGTAGTTAACTAGGAAAAAAAAATTGTGCATGGGGGGGCATCGGTTCCCCCCCTGGGGGGGAAGTACCCCCCCCCCCCCGGGGGGGTTAAATTTTGAAGATGGGTATCATTCGAAAGATCTCGTCAATACCTTTAAAACGAATGGTTGAACCATAAATCTGTGATAATTTAAAACAAAGTTATCGATTTTTTTTTACTTTTAACAAAAAAAAAAAAAAAACTTAGAAAAAAAATTCGATTTTTTTTTTTTTTTTTAATTATTGTTAGTGATTGAATATGTATTAATTTTCACAAAAAAAAAAAAAAATCTTTTTTTTTTTTTTTTTTTTTTTTTTAATATTGTTACTGATTGAATATGTATAGGAAAATATAGAAGAAAGTCTTGTGGTGGCCACAACATACTAGTTTTTTGTTGTTGTTGTTTATTTATTTTTTACAAGTATAAAATTACAAAGGGTACCCAATTCAATCTGATTTTTAGCAAATTGTTGAGCAATTTCAAAGATTGGTTAGAGTTTCTTGTTTAAACAGTCTTCGACTTCAGCCAGTGCAGCCAGATAAAATATATATATATATTAGTAGTATATAACATATAATTATATATAGTAGTAAGCATTCGTTTTATATAATATAAAACGTTCTTAAATAATAATAAAAAATAAATAAATAAATAAACTGCAAATCTATGTTTTAGATATAAAATATTGACTGCATTTTTCTTATTTCATTATTTATAATGGAGTGGCAAATTGAAGTATAAAATTATAATGTTATATATGGTAACCGGTAACTACCGGAAAAAGTTCATCTCTCTATGAAATGGGAAATTTTGGGGAAAAAAGAAGCATAGGCATCGTTAAAACAAAACGGGAAAGAATGTGAAAAATTCAAAGACTAGTGGTACAATAATATTTACTTTTAAACTCATCGCTATGAAAAAGTCTGAAGGACTTGAAAAAAAAACCCAATTCTTTGTATAGGATGTATTCCATCTACTTGCAACATATATCTTTAGAAGAAGCAACCAATACAGCATTAAATCGAGGAGATTTAGTACAAATTTGAAGTGATGTCAAAAGTTATATTAAAAACGCAGAAACTTTTCTAGGGAAGACGTAGCTGTTCAACTCCTCATTAAAAAAATATTTCGAACATTATTAAATAGGGTATAACTTTGGATTTGTCATCCGACTATATATTAAATAAATTATTTAAAATTTTATTATTGCTCAATATAACAAAAAAAAAAAAAAAAAAAAAAAAACCTTAAAGTAATTATCGTTTTAAAAGAAAACTGTGAAATTGATGCAATGTATGGCGTAGACTTGTGCAGGTAGGAAATTTTGTGCGAAAATTGTGTTTTGTGTTGCAAGAAATCAGATGTATTTAAATATTTATCTACATATTGTATAATTCTAATCAGTAATGAAACCTTTTTCGTCTGAAAATATTTCCTCATTTATTAAAAAATTTGCGTGTAAATACAGAAATACAAATAACAATATGTACATGAAAATATATACTGCAAATATATAATTACAAATATAAATGTTATCTTAAGTCAAATTTTAATATATGCCGTTCCATCTTTCTCAATAAGTGGTATTTAACAATACTAGGATACTGCCATTTAAAATATTATATAATCCTTATATGTGTTAAAAGGTATTCAAAAATCATACTTATATGAGCCTATTGTCTTCAAATGTATTTCCGCTGGAGTTGCAATTTAGACATATGTATATAGGTACTTATTTATATACCTATTTGAACACTTTAATGTGGATAGCAGTGTCTGGTAGACCGAGATTTTTACAGGTAACTAATGTGTTTTTTTTAAATATTATTTACTTGTTTTTACTTAAAACTAATTCATACGAAACTTTCAATAAAATTATCACATTAGATTTAGCAAACTGACATATATTAAGTAAAAAACTATATATACTTCATTGAATTTAACCTTTTATCTATTTCTTTTTCAATAAAATTAAAGAAACTTCATACAGCATACGAAATATTCCAGATATTTATATATTTGCAGCATACACTTTAAGGTATATATGTTTAAATGGATTTTAAACACACATATATATATAAGTGTGTGTGTTTGAGAGAGAGAGGGAGGGGGAGAGGAAGGAGATCTATCAAATGTAATCTATCTTCCTACACTAAAATAGTTTTCGAAACGGTAAAAAATATATACATTTTTTTTTTTTTTTTTTTTTTTTTTATATATATATATATATATTTTAAATATTTTACTTATTTCATTCTTTGATCTCAAATATTTGTAGACGTTTTTAATTATATTAGAAATATTTAAAATCTCTAAATCTTTTATGTAATTAAAAAGAAGGAATTTTAAATAAATTCAAATCATTTTCTCATTTCTGGGGGGATTCTTTTGAGGTCAGGATTTTAAAATCCACCATTTTTTACATATAAAAAATTCGATATATTTTTCTACATTCCTTAAAGTACGGTTAAGTTTATTTCTTTTATTCTTTGTTTTATTTTTCTTAAATCAAGAAAGATTTATTTTTACTGGGAATACAAACAACTGTTAAAATAGTAAAAATAGTTCTTAGTAAAAATTTTCTAAAATAAGCTGAGACAAAAGAATTTATGGAATTTCAAAAATAACTCTATCTTCGCTATAAGATTCGGTTTAGATAAAAGAAAATTTGTTTTTCACATGTAAGATATCCAGAATTTAAATTTCTAGTTATAGAAATAAATTTCTTTTGAAAATGAATACTCTTCAGTTTAACAATTTAATATATATATATATATATATATATATATATATATATATATATATATATATATATATATATATATATATTTTCCAAATAGTTATTACTGTTAAAGGAAAAATATATATATTTTCTCTCAACTTACTTTTGAAAAATTGAATTACTGCATAAATTGAACTCTTAAATATAATATATATATCATATCTATACCTATATCTATATATATATGTATATATATATATATATATATATATATATATATTTGTGCGTGTTTGTCTATCTATTTAACTATAGGGGAAAGTTGTCCAAAACGGGGACGTTAACGTATCTCTGTCCAAAAAAAAAAAAAAAAAAAAAAAATAATAATAATAATAATAATCCATAAATAATGAAAATTTGGCAAATTATTTCCTGATTAGTGCATGTCTTAGACTATCAGATGGCAAAGTTATTTTTAAAAAATATCATTAGTATAGGCAGAAAAAAAAACATTTTTCTGAAAAATGTGCAAAGTTCCCGTTTTGGACAACCGGTTGGGTAAAATGGGATACTCATAAGAAATAACGTAAATTCAAGTCCTAATGCGAAATTTTATTAGAAAAACTTGGTTTACAAAGAAAAACTGAAGTTAGTACAAAATCAAAATGCAGATAAAGTATTTTGTTATCTTTCTCAACAGTTACTTGCATGGCCCAACCTCGACAGTTGCTACATTAAACCCGCCCCTCATTGTCTTTCGAGTCAATGTGAAGTTCATTACAAAAAATGCAAGCTTCCTCAATATTCTGTTTCTCATAAGATGATAATATTGGGTCTTGAATTTTTTTTCTTCTCTTTTTTAGCTTTTGGATATCTAGGATTAAGTTCGGTAGGTTTCTTGACCAATTTTCTTTTCTGTTTATTCGTCTTTGCATTTGACTTCTGTTCCACAGCTTCCAATTCTGCTTTGTAAGGTGATTAAGTGAGTATGACAGTTTTACATCTCCTCTTGTCATTCACTCTTTTTTTGCAAACGTTCAGTTTCTTGTGGTAAAATCATTATTATTTTAGGCGAAGTGTTAAAAGCTGAACATTTCTGGGGTTCTATAGCTGGAGATATTCCAAATGATGAAGTGTAAGGTTGGGGTGTGACGATTTCACACTAACTGAGGCTCTAAAGTGTTTTAAGCAGGTTTTTCAGTTGTTTCTGAAGGAACAAATATATGTTCAGGTAACACATCTTTGTTAATATCTCATATATATATATATATATATATATATATATATATATACGAGGGTTGCTATTTATATTTCTGGCCTAATAATGAAAAAACAAATATGTAGGATCGAAATTGGTTTTATTGTTTTTCAAAATATTCTCCATGATGATCAATACACTTTTGCATGCGTTTGAACCAATTTTCAAAGCACTTTTTCCAGTCCGATTGAGGTAACTCCAAAACATGCGTTTTGAATGCATCAACCGCTTCTTCGGGGGTCGAAAATCGTTGTCCACGTAATTTATTTTTGATGTGTGGGAATAAGAAGAAGTCATTGGGTGCCAAATCAGGGCTGTACGGCGGATAACCCATCAGTTCGATCTTTCGCTCAGTCTGAAATGCATTTGTTTGAGTCGATGTGTGAGAGCTCGCATTGTCATGATGAAGAATGATTCGCCTGTTCTTCTGCTTTTTTCGAATTTTCTCCGATGACTTCTGGCAAACAAATGGTCGTGTACCATTCAGAATTGACCGTCCTGCGTTGCTCTAACGCCACTGTTGCCACATGACCGTTAATGCCGAAGAAACAAGCAATCATTTGTTTCGATGTGCTTCTTCCTCGAACAACTTTTGTTGGTTTTGCCTCGCCTTGGAAGACCCATACAGTTCATTGCTGTTTTGTTTCCGGCTCATATGCATAGATCCATGATTCGTCACCTGTGTAGATGTTATACACAGCCTTTGATGTACCTTGAACGTATTTTTCCAACATTTCCTTGCACCAATCGACACGAGCCTTTTTTTGAGCGTTTGTCAGTTTATGCGGGATCCAACGCGAACAAATTTTTTTTACGCTCAAATGTTCATGCAATATTTTATTGATGCTAGTCATACTAATGTCCAAAGACGCCTCAATCTCACGGTATGTCACATGACGATCTTGCTTTATCAGTTCACGCACAGCATCGATCTTTTCTGGCACAACAACGGATTTTGGACGACCTGCACGGGATTCGTCCTGGATCGAACATCGACCACGATTAAATTCGTTATACCAATTTTTTACAGTGCTGTAGGATGGCGCTTTATCGCTGTATAAAGAATTAAGTTCATCGAAGCACTCTTGTCTTGACAATCCACGTCGAAAAATATGAAAAATAATCGCACGAAAATTTTCACGATTCAATTCCATTTTTTGAAAGAGAAGAACTTTTCAATTTACTGTCAACAACACAAATAAAGCTATAATGGTAAATCGTCTGCTGAATTTACGTTTAAAAATATCAAACTTTCGATTAAAATCGTCTGCGGTCGCCTAGCAACACTTACTGTTGCCAAGGCCAGAAATATAAATAGCAACCCTCGTATATACTATAGTATATATATAGTACATAGTATATAGTATATATAGTATATATAGTATATATATATATATATATATATATATATATATATATATATACTTTTTGACCTTCCTAAAGAGCTATAGCAAGTTCACTAAATGGCAAGAGTCAAAATAATGATTAATATAAATTATTTCAATTCGTAAATAAAGATTTAGAAAAAAGATTTTTAAAAGCACCATAAAAAATCGGGTATAAATATGGCACTTGCCATACAAGTCACAAAAAAAAATAGTTTAAAATCTTTTAAAACATTTTAAAACAATACAAAAAGTTAGAAAATATATTGACTACGGGAAAAATAATTACAGGAATAGCAGACGTAATTGGCTCTTTAAAATCCGATAGAAACTAAATCTGATCGCATTTAGCACATTGCATTTTATACCAATATTTTTCCACGGCTGTTTTCATAGAGCATATGCCACTAGTACTGCTTGGAAATTTACGGACAAATTCGGCAACGTATATATCTTTATACGTTTATACTATGTTCACACTATTTTCCTATAATAATCACAAAATTTATAATAGACTGCTCTATTAGTGTCACTTAATTATGTATATATATGCATGGATTTTAAGACCACTCTGATATTGATGGACAAATTCGGCAATTATTTGTTTATCTTTTCAGACGTTTATATATTGTTCACATTATTATTCTATATTAATTAGAAATAAAAATATTGTAGACGGTTCTAAGGAGTGTCATTAAAAATATACATATATATACATGCACATTGTTTTAGAAAACTTATATATGACTTACAGATGTGAAGTATATTTAATTAATAAGAAATAATTATAAATATGCATGTGACATTTTCCTTATTTCCCTAATGGTTTATTTTAAAAGGTGCATTAAAAAATCCGATATGAAACAACCACACGACTTCCATTACACACTATTACACCTAATATAAACATTTTTTTAGATGTGATCAGAAAAGTTGTTGTGATCAGAAGACCTATTGTCCTAAGGAAGTAGAAACCTAAAATATTTCTGGTAAGAGAAAATTTATAAACGTGTAAAGACGTATAAAACAAAAATTACATAGCGAGTTAAAAAATAGGAAAAAAATATGGTAGCAGATTTATTTTATGAAACATCTATTTCCGAGATATAATTCTCTTTTATCTAATCAGGATGACTGTTAATTTTTCTCTAAAAAACACGTAATACATGAGAAAGGATATATAAAATTGATTTATGTAACACTTTACAACAAAATCGTTAAAGCCGTTTATAAGATACTAAATTTTAACAAAACTTTGTATAATCAAATATTTACCAAAAAACAATAACTACATAGAAAGGGATATTTAAAATGAGTTAATATGGCGAGTTAAAAAAAAAAAAAAATCCGTACAGCCATTTTTAAAGGAAAGTACTAGCGATGCATAGAATTGAGCTATTTATACAGAACGACTATCATTTTTCCTGAACTAACCAACTATATCATTTGAAAGGATACCTAATAGAGTGTTTATATAGCAAATTAGAAAAAAATCGTTAGAGCTGATTTTGAGATACGGACGTACGGTATCACTTCCGGGTTCCAAAATTTGAAAAAATCGTCTGTACACCAGACCTCAATTCTGAAGTTTAATCGTTCTATGTCTATCAGTTTCAAAGGTATTACATCCAGAATGTTCCCCACACACATACACACACACTGATCAATTTCTAAAAAATACTTTTTTTGACTACTTTTTTGAGACCTAAAAGCGTGTAAATCATGTGAAAAGTCGGTATCCAATTTTTGGACCGTCTATAATAATTTCATTACCTACGGTAACGAGTAATGGAAGAAATAATGGAGGTTTAATTCATCAATATGCCTAGACCTACGTCTCCACTATTAGAAAAAAAAATCTAGTGTGAAACAACCACACGACTTCCATTACTCAGTATTACACGTATTATATGTATTTTACAGAGATAATATAATCAGAAGACATAAAATTGACCCAAGAAAGTAGAAACCTAACCTTTTTCAGATACGAGAAACTTGATATACGTGTAAGACACAAAAAACAAAATTTAAATGCAGAGTTAAATAATAAGAAGAAAAGTTGATAGATTTTTTTTTTTTAATACCAATTTCAGACATCAAAACTGACCTACCTAAGCAGGATGAGTGTTGATTTTCCTGTAATAACTACGTAATACATGGTAAAGGAT
Source organism: Salticus scenicus (assembly GCA_963930645.1). Taxonomy (NCBI): domain Eukaryota; kingdom Metazoa; phylum Arthropoda; class Arachnida; order Araneae; family Salticidae; genus Salticus; species Salticus scenicus. The sequence goes on along the minus strand of OZ005659.1, from coordinate 116,930,829 downwards.
ATCTAAAATGGATTTATGAAAAAATTTTCAAGAAAATCGTCAGACACGTTTTTGAGATAGCAACGTTTACCAAAACTTGGAATACTCAATTATTGAGCAGGAAAAAATAATTACATACAAATTATTTTTAAAAGGGAGTTAATATGTCGAGTTTGAAAAAAAAAAAAAATCCGTATAGCCGTTTTTAAAGGAACGCACGTGCGAGAACTAAAATTGAGCTAGTTGTTTAAGACGCCAATCAATTTTAATGAACTAACCAACTATATCATTTGAAATGACATCTATGTAGTGTTTATATAGATATTTTGAAGAAAATCGTTAGAGCCGTTTTTGAGCTTTTTTAACTATTTGGTCCCACTTCAAGTTTTCCAACTTTCACCAATATTTGAAACGTTTATCTGTCCATCAGACTTATTACAGTTCTGAAGTTTCGTACATCTATCTTTATTAGTTTTGGAGATATGGTAGCCAAAAGTTTCCCCACATACTGAAAAACATACACTCATACTGACCAATTTCCAAAAACTACTTATTTCGACTCAGGAGAACTTAAAACGGTGAAAAATCTATATAAAATTTTTGGACCGAATATAATACTTCCATTACCTGCGGTAGTAGGATAATGGAAGTAATAATTGATCTAACGTGATTTTTCTATATTAATGACTTATACTGAATATTATTCAGATAATGCTTATTCTAAAATTTTACTTCAAAAAAAAATGTAATGATTCTTATAGCATATTACTCACGGATGATGAAGGAATTATGTAGTAAAACATCTTCATAAATTTTTGAAAGCAATTAAGTTGCAGAAAAATATGCACTTGCTGGTTTTATAATTCCTCGAATAAAACAAATATTACATAAAAGCGCACTATGAAAAAGCACTTTAAATAATTTCTTAACTTTATACACATAATATATATATATATATATATATATATATATTATCTAAGTATAGGGCAAATTTAATTTAGTCTTTTCTGCCTGCCACAAACAATTCTTTTAAATATAAACATTATTTAATAATTTATAATTTTAATATAAATATATTAGTAGAATAAACATATATATAGTATAAAAATGCAACAAGACTAATATAATTTTCCATACTAATAAAGTAGTATTTAATATCAATAGTTAATTGTACTTTGTAGATTTTTTTTTATGATTTCATAATTTTCCGAATAATAAATATTATTATTATTTTTTTTTTTTTTTTTTTTTTTTTTTACATATCCTGTAGGAAAGGCATTTTGTTTTATCTCATGTATAATTTTATGCAATTAGTATTTATATTAATTTTATTATTATTATTAGTGCTAGAGGCCTATTTCAGTCGGTACAGTTGGCGAATTTTTATACGTCACTCTTAATTAGTGCAAAGGGCCTATTTCAGTCGGTTTATTGAATGGGGATTTATTGAATGAAGTCCCCCCAAGGCCCAACTTTGACATGAGTCCCCCCCAGGCCCAACTTTGACATGAGTCCCCCCCCAAAGGTACCCCTATTTCAGTCGGTACAGCGTTGTCGAATTTTTATAATACACTCTTAATAGTGCTAAGGGCCTATTTCAGTCGGTTTATTGAATGGGGATTTATTGAATGAAGTCCACCCAAGGCACAACTTTCACATGAGTACCCCCAGGCCCAACTTTGACATGAGTCCCCCCCAAGGCACAACTTTGACATGAGTCCCCCCCCAAGGCACAACTTTGACATGAGTCCCCCCAAGGTACCCCTATTTCAGTCGGCACAGCGTTGTCGAATTTTTATAATACACTCTTAATAGTGCTAAGGGCCTATTTCAGTCGGTTTATTGAATGGGGATTTATTGAATGAAGTCCCCCCAAGGCACAACTTTGACATGAGTCCCCCCCCCAAGGCCCAACTTTGACATAAGTCCCCTCCAAGGTACAACTTTGACATGAGTCCCCCCCCAAGGCCCAACTTTCACATGAGTCCCCCCCAAGGTACAACTTTGACATGACTGCCCCCCCAAGGCACACCTTTGACATGAGTCCCCCCCAAGGCACACCTCCCCCTCATTGGGAAAAAGAGCAAAAAAGGTTGTTTTGCGGCTATAAAACAGTTTGGACTTCCAACGTTATTTGTTACAGTATCTGCAGCTGAAACACATTGGTTTGATTTAATGAAAACTTTATCATGGAATTTAGATCGTCACGAATTAACTAAAGAAGAATTTGTCGATATTAACAAGTTTAGCAGTAGGCCTCTGGCACTAAATTAAAATCTATCAATGTCAGATTTTCATGTTTTAAATAATGGAATAATGTCGTGTCTGTATATTTATAAAATTGTTTTGAGCATTAATGAAATATTTTTATTATTTTCATTTGATTCATCAAATTCTACATATTTTTTTTCTCTACTAAAAGCAAATTTCATTGAACATGAAAATATTTAAAGGGTACGTTTTTACTTACTCTTACCCACATTATCGAGAGAGTATTGTTTTAGGGTCAAATTTTTGAACGTCTGTTTTTGTTATATTTACATGTTCTGAGATTCCCTGAATACGAAAATCATGTTTTTAGCGAATGGTCTGTGTGTCTGTTATCAGCATATTTCAAGAACAAATAGTAGCAGGAATTAAAAACTCGGTATTCTAAATGTGTATCATATAGGGTTGCAACAGTAAACTTTTCATTGAGATGAAGCAAATGGTTCGTGTACAGGAACACTCAAAATTATTCAAACACATTACGTCTATGGGATAAATTGCAGGTAAGTAGAGTTTAACGTCTATAGAGTGCATTAAACCAAATGAAACGAATATATATATTTTTTTTTGTAATAGAGATATTCAACTGGGAAAAGAAATGTGTATGTAGGAGCCTCGCCTTCCCCCATGGGGGGGGGAAGTCCCCTCGAGTGGGGTAAATTTTCATGATGGGTATCTTTCAAAAGATCTCGCCAATGCCTTTATAACGAATGGTTGAATCATCGATCTGCGATAATTTAAGATAAAGTTAATGATGTTTTTCATTTAGAAAAAAAAATCTTTTTATGTAATATTGAGAATGAATTCATCTTTTTTGGATATTTAGTGTTATACTGCTTTTTTAATATGTAAATCGTCTGTATTATCATAAAAGATATTTTTTTAAATAATAATTTAATAAATTATTTAAAAAAAAACAGAATTATTTTTTAATAACCGAATTAGATTCTATATAAATGTAGGTCATTAAGGAAAGGCGAGGGTGTGGGGAGGTTGAGGGGGACGGCAGCCCTCCTCACACAGAACTAATTAGCACATAAAACTCTTCCAAAGTCTATTTTTTATTGTTTAACATAGGTTTAAATAATAGTACTTGTAATTTTACCTCTTAATCTCCAACCTGTATTTATAGTATTCAATTTCAGGGTAGAGAAAATCGTGTGAGTGACACACCAGATTATTTATCTTATTTATACTAATTTCATAATAATTTATCATAAATACATTATAATTTATCATAACATAACCATTGATAATAATCATACATAATTTATCATACATAATAATTTACCGTATATGCATTTACATTTTGTTTGCTTAAAATCAAAATTTTCTTAAAACTCTTCATTTTAAAGGCATTAAAATTCATAAATCATAAAATTAGGACGATAAAAGAGTTTAATAAGCTATAAAGAAATCTTTTATAAGTAATTAATTCTTAATTAATCTTCGTTGAAAGTTTATCGTGTTTTTTAACGATAAATTTGGGGATTTTAAATTATATAAATACCACGAACTTTTATTCTCAGATAAGTCTCAAGTATTCTCCCATTAAGTCGTTTCAAGCTTGGGAAACTTGAAGTTTTGCTAATAAACTGTTTTAAGTTAATGTTAACGGAGAAAAGAGTACAAATTATGCTAGAAGTTTTACGATATGTTTAGATTTAATTATAAAACTGAATTTAATATGGAAATTTTGTAACAATTTTGATCTAAGTTCGTTATCCATTAACAAATGTTTCTTTTTCGCAATATTTTAATATAATAAAAATTATTATTATTTTTTTTTATCATAACTGTGATTGTATATAATAACTAACCTGAACAAATTATGTTTTTATTTCTAATACAATATTACTGCATAAATTTAATATTTTGTTTCTTATAACGCAACATCAAATCTGTGTTGCGAGATTTGTGAACTTTTTATTCAATATCCACTACTAAATATTAATTGTGACGGTTGTCTATTAATTTAGATGACTAATTATCTATTATGTATATCAAATGCCACTTCTCGAATTTATTGGTGAATATTCAATAAAAAAAAATAAATATAAATAAAAAAACAATCTGGCATCACTGCATCAAATGCTCTTCCAGTAATTCCCATGTATAGACCAACTATATCCAAATTATTTTGCGTGACCTGCAAAAATATTGCAATACAGTGAGACCTCGTTTACTTGCTCAAAATCGCTTGTAAGCGTAAGATTGTAAGATTGTAAGCGTAAGTTTTCCGTGGAGGGTTTGATTAGTTAAGAATAAGATTCATACGAGTTTCGTTTATTTGTTGGCTTAGGAAAATCTGTAGATTAGCAGTGGAGAGCTTGGTTAGTTGAAGGTAAAATTCGAATTTCGTTTGGCTGGCGTTAGATGGATGGATGGATGGATGGTTAGGCTTTACGTCGCACTAGTGCTGCGCAGATGGGCAATTGGCGCGGTCTGGGACACACCCTTAGAGGTGGTCGGGAGACATGCCATCACAATTTTGATTATCCACGGAAGGGATTGCTCTCCCGAATCTGTGATCCCCAGAGGTATAATTTTTGATGGGAACATGGAGGACACTGCGTCCACGACAAATTCTACGTGTAGCAGCCACCATTAGTGTACACGACGGTCTTTGGCCGGTTTGAGTACCGAGCCCGCAATCTTCCAATTACGAGGCCGGTGCTCTACCGACTGGGCTACCGCGGCCTTGGCTGGCGTTAGTATCGGGGGAAATGTGAAAAGTACTTAAAGTAGTAGTATGGAAGTTGTGAAGTTTTAGAGCTTTTTTGTATATCAGAAATTTTTCTTAGGATAATTAGTCGAAGTATTTTCCCAGTTAAACTATTTAAATAAATTTTAGTGAATATTCGGGTGTGTTCTTCGAGAGCGATAGAATGAGCACCCAATCCTTTGAAAGTATCTTTTAGACAGCATTTATTAAGTTAGGAACCTTCTTGATGCTTTAAATTATCATTCATGCACATTGGCAATAAGCTGTTTGCCGTTTATAATAATAATAAATAAAATAACGAGTGGGAAGATTAACAAATATCCCTGTTTTAACTTTAATAAGAAATATTGATTTTTGTGTATTTGTGTCTTTTCTTCTGTTTTTAAAGACACTTACTGATACCAGCTTTGGAGAAAACGAAGCAGCTGCAATTAATCAGTACTTAGTGAATGATTTTCATAGCAAATACTAAATGCTTTAAACATGCTTTTAAGCATATAAAATGGATGTACCTTTTTTTTTTTTTTTTTTTTTTTTTATTGCAATCTAAATCTAATAAATAACATCTATTACAAATTCCGCTAATAGACAAAACCTATGAACTATTCATCGACCACATTTCATGAAGCCATGAAATGCTTACGTGCTAAAGTTTTGGTGTAATAATATTATATTCAAAAAATAAAATAAAATTGTAACAGAAATCTATAAAAACTAAAGATTTTAATATTTCAACTATAATGAATTATTAAATACTAGCAGGCTTTGCTTGTTCATATAGCACTGAGCAGCAGGAAAAAAAATATCGAAAAATTACCACATCTACAGATGTTTTAGATAATTCCAAAATAGAATATCCAATAGAATGGTCAACGAATATTATGTGAGAAATGCCTAGCTGGTTGTCAGCCAGGGTAGCTCAGTGGTGCCCGTGCAGTCATCCGTGCGTTAAGCGGAGGTGCCAGGGTTCGATTCCCGGCTCTGGTATTTTTCACATAGATGGTAAATAAATAATAATAATAAAAAATATATCAACCTTTACACTACAATTTACTTAAAAAAAAAAAAAAAACTAGAATATCCATTCTTTTATTTCAATTTTAATTTATAATTTATAATTTGGATAATAAATTTATTTTAGATCTTTAATACATATATAATAGATTTTTAAAAAGACGCGTATATAATAATTATTAAAAAGCATTAAAAGCTAAAAACACACTTCACATTATTTTGACATTTTCACACATTTTTAAAAAGCTCATTTAAATAAACATTACATAATGAAAGATAGTACTAAAATAAACCGTATATAATGGAAAAGATAATACAACTGAAAATATTCTTAATAAAAGCATTCTTGAGTATAGACAATACTGTTTCTTTAAAATTGCATAGCTGTAATTATTTAATATAAAATCAGTATTGACTTTTTTTGTTATAAATTATATTGTTTTGTTAATATGTATTATCATTTATCCATGTCTGTATAATACATGGCTAAATATAAATATCTTATTACATATATGCTTTAGGAAATAAAAATTCAAACGATTATTTTATTTATTCAATTTGAAATCCGAGATATAATTCTGAAAATATATATATATATATATATATATATATATATATATATATATAATGTCCGGAAATAATGCTATTCTGAGGAAATGGACGTGTAATCGAAAATGAATTACCTTAAAAGTTTTAAAGAAAAGATTGAAATTCGAAATTCACAAAGAAGAAAAATCTTCATTTATCAATTATATGGAAAATATGATTTTTTTTTTTTTTTTTTTTTTTTTCGTGTCAGAAAAAAAGAAAGAATATTTTTATTTCCGAATAAGTTGAGTCCCTTATTGCAATGCTTGAAATTTTTGAAATATATTTCTAATTTTCTTTTTAAGATATTCGTTTCTAAATGAAAAAGATTGGATAATTTAATCGTCCAGGGAATTTTATGCATTTAAATAAATATTCAAAAGTTTTATTTTCAATAATATGAATGTTACGTTATTGTTATAGGTATACAGGAATAAATTATATGGATTGTAGTTAAATTTCATTGTTTATAGGCGAAAATATTCTAATGTTACACAATTAAAATATCTATGAATAAAATGCAAGAGAATGTAAGAGAATTTTAATGTAATTGAAGTAAAACATACCAACATACTAGTCTTAAATTACAATGTATAAGACGGTTATAAGCAAAAATATTATAAAAAATGTAAGCATAATTAAAAAAAAAAAAAAAAAAAAAAAAAAGCAATAAATATTTAAGATCGAAAAAAAAAAAAAAAAGGCATTTCATAGGAGAAAAAATGTAAGCACAACTGCAAAAAGAAAACATAATTTTATTGTTAGAGCATATATTATATATATTGTTAAAGCATATGACTAGAGAGTTCATCCCTTACCAAATGATTTAAAAAGTAATTTTTAATTCATAGCTTCTCCCCGAAAAGAATAAAATCTATAGATATACATTGCAATTTATTTGAGATCATTTACTTTCAATATAATTATCAACGTAATTCAAAGCATATTTCTTTATTAAAAAAAAAAAAGAAAGAAAGAAAGAAAGAAAGAAAGAAAGAAGAACCATTAGTAATTTATACAGCTTTTGTTTATATTCAAAATTCTTATTAGCATTTAATAGATTTACTATAAAAGGATGTGTATCTAAAAATAGGTACTTAGTGATTTAAATTGACTTCTAGAACTATAATTAAATTTATCGTCTGCAACCGTTCCCTGATTCATAGTTGGCGTATACTTTCCAGCCAAAGTACGTTTGTCTATTTTTTAATGGTTATATTATTATTTTTTTTTTAATTGTATGAACAAAGAAACTGTTTGGCATTCTTTTTCACATAATTTTATGGAGGTCAATTTTCGTTTGCCAAAAGTTTCCTTCAGGCTTCACAATTTTTTTTTTTTTTTTTTTTTTTTTTTTTGTTTTAATATATATATATAAATATCAATTTCCTGTAGAATGAATAAGTGGTCATCTTCTAAATCCCTTAACTAGAAACATAGATTTCCGAGCTATGAGCATAAAGCACGCCAAGATTTATTCTTTATCAATATTTCTTGTGTACGATACGGCTTAACTAAAACAAATCTGTTGTATCTTTTCTTCGTCACAAGGATCATCATGATAAGAGAATACAGCACATAAATCAAAGGCGGAGGCCTGCTGCTCAAATGATTTCTCTCTCGTGAGATTGGCAGGTGACTTTTTTTTCTTTTCTTTCTGGTAGTTTTTATTGGCCTTTGATTCTCAAGGGATGCAGAGATGTTATCTGTGCTACGTAAATTAACTTGTAAACCAGTGATGCCAGATTGGGGATTTTGTCCCCATTTTGGGGATTTTTGAGGCTTCTGGAGACAATTTTGGGGACCAAATGTTTGTGTGGACATTTTCGGGGAATTCTAAAACTTTTGTGGACAAATCTTGGGAGTTTTTCAACTTTCTGTCAATGTTGGCAACGTAAAGATTTATCTCTACGACCAGGGATTTTCAATAGCTTTATTGTTATTTGGGGATTTTTTTTCAAAAATTGTTTTCATTTGGTGAAAAATCTGAGCTTAAATCCACTTAAATCTACTTCATATTTTTTTTATGATTTTTTTTTTTTTTTATTTTATTTTCCCTTTTTAGTAGAAATCATGTTGGGGATTTTTTCGAAAAAAAAAAAAAACACTGATTTGGGGAAATTTGAAGAACTGTTTGAGGGAATAATTTTCGACCATCTGGCATCACTGGTGTAAACTTCAGCATTATTAAAACCCGAACCCCAGCATTATGTGTTCCTCCAATAGTGAGGAGTCGACGTTTGACGTCAGAAGAGGGTCGACGTGTCCTTTGTCCTTTGATTTTTTATTTATTTATTTATTTATTTATTTATTTTTGTAGTTGACGGTTGGTTCTGAAATAAAACAGGTTTGCTCTCTGGACTATGTTAATCAAAATGATATCTCCAGAAGTATGCGCTTCTACTGTTAAGTAGTCAAAGTTTTGTTTTTAAAAGAATACCGATGTGCTGGCTTTCTGTACGACGTTATATAGTGTCAGTGTGCCAGTGTTGTGAATCAGAAATGTTATATTTTAGTGTTCTTTGTTATAACTGTGTTCACTGTTGTTTCATAATGTTCTCAAAATAAATTGTGTCTGTCATATCTTCGTTATTAAAATTACTTTAAGTGTTATGGACGTTTTTTCCTGTGTTAAACGATATCGTGTTCTACCGACTTGCTAAGTCTAATATTATTAACACACATTAATTAATAATTAACGTATGTTAATATTTATCAAAAATATATTTGCACAAAAAATATACGTTATTAAGATTCCTTTTTGTGTAAATTATTAAAGTGTTGTAGAGTAAATGCATCTAATAAACTGCAATGTACCTGAGGCTTCTCTGAGTTTATGTACAGTCGGTAACAAAAGTGTCCGAACACTAGCAAAAATTCCTATCTAAAAAAAGTACACATCATACAGTTTCGTTAAATAATACCTTGTCGAATCATGTTCTTAGTCACTGTAAGAACATGATTCGATAAGGATTTATTTAGCAAAACCATATGATGTGTACTTTTTTTTTTTTTTACATAGGAATTTTTGCTAGTATTCGGACACTTTTGTTACCGACTATACATAAACCAGCAATGTTATTTATACACTTTGTAGTAATTGTAGACGCGTAGTACATACATGAAGTAATTGCCCTGAATAGCATATATCTGTTTATATATACTTATAGATCTATTAGAAATTATATATATTTACCTTAACATACGTAAAAATTTAAAGAAATACTAGTCATTACATACGTTTAAAAAGATACACGTTAAATTTAAGATAATTTTTTTCGTCTTAATAGAATGTCATCTTCAGGTTCCTGTATAAGAAGACGTTTTATTTTTATTATTATTATTATCATTTTCTTTTACGAGTGTTAAAGTGCCTATTAAAAGTATTTGACTAACACGATTATTTTTTTAACAATTTCTTTCTTAACTAAAGGTGAGAAGATTTTATGAATAATAGTGATCTAAAATACAATTCATATTTTGATATTTTACTGGTTTTTACTGATTACAATTACAGCTTAGTAAATAAAAATCTTTCATAAATAACAGATTTTTTTTCCAATGATTAATTATATTTTTGCTCTTTTTTTTCTAATAAAAGAAATATATAATATGACTGAAGATTATATCAATTCACTGAAGCAAAAATAAAGGCGGTCAAATGCAACTGTTGATAATGAAATAAGTTGAACAATATTTGATAGTAAGAAAAATAAGGAATGTATTTTGAAAACAATAACACCACAATAATATTAGAAGTATATGTTAACAGTAGAAAAGTTATAAGCAAAATGTCATCAGACATTCTATTATTATTAATATTATTATTAAAGATTTATTTTAGTACCTTTTTTTTTGTAAAATCTATTAATAATTATTTACAATCCTGTTTTTTTTTCTTTAAAATAATTATAAGTAAACATAAAAAACATCAAATTTTTGCAAAGATGTGGTGGATAATCTGTTACGGGGAAAAATAAATTATTCATGTTTTTCAGACTTGAGATTGTATACGCTGATTAACTTTCTTACTTTCTTGCATGCTTTTTTTTTTTTTTTTTTTTGATTTTTTTATTCTGATTTACCTTATGCCGATGTTTAGTTGTTGAGAATTTTGCAATGTACATCGCCACATTACTTTTTTCAAGAAAAAAAAAAATGACAGAAAACTGAAAAATACAGAAAAATTCAGAAACAAACTACAATAGAGAGTGTACGCTAAAACCGCACAATCACTACTGTGAAAAAGTAAGAAAAATATAGACAAAATAGTGAAGTAAGACACTGAAAAGCAGAAATGATACTTAAAATAATGTAATTAAAATTTTGGGTTTGATTTTTTTTTTTTTTTCTTTTTCCAAATTTCAGGCTTACGTTTAGAAGACAGGGAACTTCATTTACAGATAGGATGACTTTACTGTTTGCAGTCATGCCGCGCTATAACCCACCTTTAACTCTGTAGTGAATAACTCAGCTAAGAAGATTTGCAGAAAAATTTCAAAAAAGAAAAAAAAAATCTTCACAAAACCGCAGATAATCTAAATTTATTTGGAACAATAAAAAGTTTATAGGGAAAAAATATATATGTTTTCAAATTGTAATTTTTTTGCTTCTAAAATGCAGTTAATCTGTAGGTTTTAGGATTTTTGTTCAAAATACATTCAGATTTTCTGCAGATTTTTCTGCATTTTTCTTTAACTGGAAAGCTCTTGAATATAAATAGATGTCGCATTTAAGACACTGTATATACAACAAAAGTCTGCATTTAAGACAATATTTTTCATATTAGTTCATTTGTATTCATATAAATTAGGAAAACTGTCGATCAGGGAAATAACTTGGCATACTCTTAGAGAATATATATGACTAGATAGTGCATATATATGACTAGTATATTTTTCTAGTAAGCGCATTCCCATGTAGACATTGCTGGTAATGAGATTGCAGACTCCCTTGCTAAAAATGGCGCTGATCTACCCATGTTTTCTCGGCCATCTCTTACTTTTTCAGAATTGTATTTCCGTTTTAATAATCTACGAGGACCCACTGTCCCTGCTGCTCACCACTGGTATCAGGGTAATCGCCCTGATAATTGTCCCTCCATTACATCAGACAAGAGCGGACTGTTATTTATCGTTTTCGCAGTAGTCATCTGAGGTCTATGATATACAAAGATAAAGTAAAGGTTTTCCCTACATGCTCTAAGTGTGCTACGCCTGACCATATCCTCGACTGTCTTAACCGAATTAGAGGGGATCTCTATAAGGATCCGTTCTATGTACTTGATATGATCAGAGTTGTTGGATTCATGGGCTTTGTTTAGCTTTCCTCTCAAATGGGACTGGCAACAAGAATAGAGAGCGTATTTAATACTTAAGTTTCAATCCAAACAATGAATAAGATTGAGTGTGATTTCCGCCGTTCAAGTGACGGGTGAAACGGCCAGATCTGTCTGCAATTGCAGGACACAGTGAAAAAACCTTTTTCATGCCCTCTTACCCTACAGTGAGTTGAGTGGAGTGACAAGTGACCTTGAATGGTTGCAAACTAGAAAATCACTCGTCCCGTGACATCCTTTCATCGAAAAATTCAGCCAATTGGCGCAATGCAGTTTATCCCATTTTTGACTGTACAATTAAGTATACGTAAAAATTAGTTAAAATTTTTCCTGTAACTGTGTCAGAAATGTTTGATTAAAGTTATGTTTAAAACATGGTTTTATGTATGATATACTTTATTCGATGTTCGCAAAATGTTTGTGGTGTTAACAAAAATATAAAAAAATAACACACAAGTGTAGTATGACCACTAAAACTAGCAATGAAGTGCATTCTAAAAATTTGGAGGGGTGCAAAATTGACAGACAGCTTCGGATTTGGAAAACATCCAGTAATTTAGCGCCTTTTCTTATGACTTTAAGTCTTTGAATGAGACAATTTCCCCTATTTTAACACAAGAATCGTTGTGTAAGCGCTTGTGCAGAGGATTCAAAGTTCTCACAAAATGTGGTCGAAAAATAATATGTATTCAGTAAAAAGATAAATAAAAAATAACAGAGTTTTCATATTATTGCTATTTATAAGTGAATTTTTTAACACAAACGTTTTCTAATAACACATTTTTTATTACAAGATGGGAACATTACATTAGATATATTTTTTTCTAAATATCGTGAATATAAATTCAACAAAATATAAATAATGAATAAATAAATAAACACACAAATATATGAGGTTCTATAAAATTTTGGAAATAATAAAATCCGGTAACGATAATGAAATTTATTTATTTATTTGCATTTAACGTGCAGTACATATAAAATCCTGCTGTCAAATGCTTATTTACAGATAACAACACGAATTTGCAAATGCGTACACGTAACTGCATTTCAACACAAACTTTACTAAATAGCTTTTTATGCTGTAAATCTGTATGTAAGTCGAGGTTGTTTTTACTAATACACTCCAAAGATATAATAAAAAAATAAGATTTCTATCACAAGTATAAATATTTTAAAAAAAAAATCTATATTTTTCTCACTCTCTCTGTTTTTTTTTTTTGGCATAGAGTTTAATAACGCATTTATTACAGTAAAATAATTCAAAATCTTTTAATTTTGTTTAGTTTCAAATCTGACATTTTAAAATCAATGTATGTATTATCTTTTGAAATTATTTTAATATATACATTTTAAAAGACCGCACTTAAGAAAATGATTCTAAAAGGTATGTATTGTCTTTTGAAATTATTTTAATATATACATTTTAAAAGACCGCACTGAAGAAAATGATTCTAAAAGGTATATAAAAAAAAGTATGAAACTTAAATGAGAAATTAGTATCCAAAATCTTATAAAACTAATAATATATATTTAAAAAAATCAGTTGTAAAAGAAAAAGAAAAAGAAAAATCTTTGTATTTTTAAATACGAGTTTTTATACGACTGATTTCTAAACAGTTAAATAAGATATTTCCTGTTCAAAATTTTAAATTTCTGCAAAAGTTAAGTTTTTTAGTCACTTTATTTATTTTTTGGAGTAAAGCAATCTCACTTTTGACAAAATATTGACAAAGCATGCAGGTATTGCAGACACACCATTACAACTCACATTCGATTCACTACTTTCTTTTCCATAAGGGTGACTCTTCAAAATGTAAATGGTTTCTATTTACAGTGGTTTCGATACTTCTGATTTTTCAATTACTTTTTGAAACATCCTTCGAGCATCTAGAGAGAAATTCAATCGTTTTCTTCACACAAATGTTTGATGTTTCTGTTTATTCAAGTCGAAACATTTTATACGTGTTTATTTATTACATTAAAAAATAACTTAAGGGTATTCTGTTTATTAAATAAAATGTCGTTCTATTTTATTTTTTATGAATAAACAACTGATACCCGAAATCTATCTTAGCTAATATTTACACAATTTTTAAAAATGTATTTGGTAAATGCGTTGTTAAAACTTTTATAAATATTGTCCAGAATAAAATGCCGGTGTCATGAAAAAAAAAAAATAATAATAATAATAATAATAATAATAATAATAAAATAAATAAATTCGAAAGAATTTCCTCGCTAATTCCCTGTGAAATAAAATTGTATTAATTGTATTTTGAAAAAAAGTTACGTCTTATAATTTAAAATTATTGAATCATGCTACCTCGCTAATTAATTGTAACACTTTTGTAAAGCAGGTTAAAAATTAAGTATACATTCATAATTTAAACATATTTATAATGTGATGTTGCACATAAGAAATAAAGACCGTGATAACTTGGTCGGTAGAGCGCCGAGGTCCTAATTGGAAGATTGCAAGTTCGATGCTCGAGCCGGCCAAAGACCATCTTGCACACTAAGGATGGCTGGTGCAAGTAAAATTCATCGTGGCCGCAATATCCTCCATGTTCCCATGCAAATCATACCTCTAGGGGTTACCAAAGTGGGGGAGACATCCCTTCTCTGGAGGATCAAAATTGTGATGGTGCGTCCCAGACCATCGCCAATTACTAGATACGGAGTACTAGTGCAACGTTAAACCCAACCAACCAGCCATAAAAAACATGTTTCCGTCTCTATTCTTACAAAAGTTTGCATATTTTTTATGCAATAAGACAATTTTCAGTACAGAAAAGATTTCAGCCCAGACATTTGGGATTATGCTTTATCTTACAGATACACACATACACACAAAAAAAAAATTGAAATGTATTTTTTTGTTTTAGAATTCATCTATGACGAGCAATCAAACACTCGGAGGTCATGTTTAACTGATTTTTTGTTGTTGTCATTCAAAGCACACCCCTAACAGCACAAAATGTTTCAGAAACATAACAGCCATATAATATGGAAACATTGTAAATATTACATAAACGTTCAGCTTGCTTTCCGATTAGTTTCAAAATCGCAGAAATGTTCGCGATCGTAACAAAAAAATCGGATACGTAACAGAAAGGTTTCAATCGCATAACACAGAGAACATACAAAAAGGCGAATGTTTCAGAAAATTATTAGAGAGCATATTAAAATGTGTGATGTTTATGAAAGTTTGTAAGCATTTTGAAACATAACTGAAACATTCTGTGCTGTATGGGACGTGATCCATATAACCAACATTTGCACATTTGAAAGAAGCTGATACTCTATGGTCCTACAGAAGCATTCTGTTACTGACTGCCAACTCCCTTGTCGTTCAGCGTAGCCTTCCGTTAATAAGCTGATCCAATCTCTCATCATTTAATTCAATGGATCATACGGCGCGATACATGACTTTGAAGTGGAAATGACGTCTTACCACTTAAATTAATTTTGAGCCCTCTTTAGTGGGTTTTTTCTTGTGAAACTGACACACCATTTTAATAACCTTAAAAGAAGAAAAAAAACACATCAGCATTAAAAAATATGCAGAGAACACTTTTTTTTTTTTTTTTTTTTTTTTTTTTTCAAATAACGTAAAATGAAATGCCAAAATATTACATTTTCCACGCAAAATTTTTATTAAAATTGAAAAGAATATGGACATGGCCATTACATTTAATATTCTTCGATTTGAAAAGTTATGTGTAACAAAGTCGGTATTTATGTACTTTATACAAAATCAACAATACATGTGTAATTATTACATAATGAATAAAACAACTTACCTTTATTATTAAAATAGAAACAGCTTGTTATAAACATAATTTTTATAAATGATTACGCATCTATAACGTATTTAATTTTATACAGAATACAAAATGATTTTATCTACAAATGATAAAAGCTTAATTTTAGATTTTTTAATCTTAACTTACTTCACTATATATTAAAATATGGGCATGGCCATTACATTTAATATTCTTCCATTTGAAAAGTTATGTGTAACAAAGTCGGTATATATGTGTCAGATATAGCAAAGTGCTACAATTAAAACTCGCACTTTGCGGGTAAATCGTGAATCTGCTGTTTTAGGATTAGATTTGAGTAATGGAGTTAGTACCGATCCTAAGCTAAAATTATAAATTGAAATATGCTAATATTTTGGAAACTGAATAGTATAAAAAGAGAAAGAAGAGTTGGTGCGAGAGTCAGTTGGAGAGGAGTTAAAGTTAGTTGGTAGGAAGATTGTTTTGGAGAGTTAGCTGCGGATCTAGTTGGATAAGTCGAGTAGATAACAGTGTCAGGGAATCCTCCTGCTAATCGAAAGATTACTCGGCCTTAGAGGCTAATTTAAATAAAAGTAGTTGAGATCCTTTGCGAGTAATGAAGTAAAGTAAAGTAATGGGGTTATTTATTAATGCCGAAGTATTTAAGAGGACAGCCCATTTTAAGTCGTAAGTTACTAGATGTTATTATAGTCCAGCGCCCTCCTTCTTATTTATGCTCAAGTAAAGCTCATTTATGTTATATATTTGGACTCTGTCATTTCTTCATAGTTTAAGTATTTCATTTACAGCTTCAAGTTAAAGTTAGATAAGTATGGAGAAGTTGCGTTCTCCACATATGTACTTTATACAAAATCAACAATACATGTATAATTATTACATAATGAATAATAATATTTATTATTAAAATAGAAACAGCTTGTTATAAACATAATTTTTATAAATGATTACGCATCTATAACGTATTTAATTTTATACAGAATACAAAATTATTTCATCTACAAATGATAAAAGCTTAATTTTTGATTTTTTTAATCTTAACTTACTTTACTATATATTAAAAAAAAAAACAGTGCAAGTTTTACTTTATACATATCAACTGACAAATTACAGGCTGAGGAAACATCTTCCAAGTAATACTATAGAATTATATGTTATCAGATACATTTAGAACCTCCTCTAAATGGATCGATTAATGGAGCATGAAATGCACTTTACAGCTTCATGTTAGTAATTAAAGGAATATTTCTTTATAATAGGTATTTTAAAACTTTATTTTGTTACAAAATAAATTTGTTACAATATAATCTTTAAAAAATAATAACAATAATAATAATTAAAAAGAAAAAAACAGATAAACAACTGTAGCATAATTTTTTGCTGTTGATAAGGAATATGTTATCATAACAGGCAAATAAATGTGTTGAAAAACATATAATTTACGAAGAAATTTTGTGGTGAGAATTATTTTAAAAATAAATAAATAAAAATAAATTTTGAATTTGAACTAAAATGTATTTGAACTAAACGAATATGAAAAAATAAACATATTTGAAAGCATTTGTTCATTCTCGCTGCGCTCATAACAAATTTCTTTAATCGCATATATAATCTTTATATATATAGTTTGCAAGTGTAATGACGATCCCAGACAGATTCAGACAGATTCAGTCCCTTTCACTTGGTATCTTATTTGTAAGGAAGTTTTGATTAGATTCTTTGAAATTAATTAAAATATGAAAAAAAAAATAAAAAACACCTGGCAATAACTTCAAATTTGGACATTTAAATTTATAATTGTTGCCAAAAGAATTACTAGTCATTTATTTATGATTAGGACTGAGGGCCTATTAGTCTCAATCTGGGATTTTTGCGTTGTCGTTTTCGATAGTTGGACATTTGTCGAAATCATTTTTCGATTGTTGGACATTTGTCAAAATCATTTTTAGATAGTTGGACATTTGTCGAAATCATTTTTCGATAGTTGGACATTTATCGAAATCTAAAATTTATCGAAAATACAATTGAATAATTTGAAAGCGATGTTATAATTGGGAAGAAAAAAAAATTAATAGTCATCCGTCCTAAACTAAATTCTGCTTTTGCCAGAATTTCATCAAAATCTTTTTTATTATTATTATTTTTACTGAAAGAGAAAGAAAAGAAAATTAATAATTATTAGTATCGCTACAAGCGATATCGAAAAAGTTTTTTTTTTAATAATTTTGAATTAGGAAATAAAAAGTGCGCGTGAAATAATATGAAATAAAAATAAGTAAAAAAATGAATTTAATTATTTAATGTTTTTGTTTTTCGGGGGCTGCTCATGCATATAAAAAATGCGTATTAAAACGAGTCGAAGAAGGAAGCGAAATAAGTATTGAGTTATATTACGATAAATACGATATATAATATGATACGATATATTAGACTTATCGTCCAGGGTTAGTAGGCATTTTCGTTGAAAGAAATAGTTTGTTCGTTCGGTGCAACTTGCACATTAGGCCCGTGAGGTACAACTTTCACATTAGTCCCTTGAGGTACATCTTTCACTTTAGTCCCGTCAGGTACAACTTGCACATTAGTCCCCTTTAATTTCCTTTTTTTTATATTTATTTATTTGTGTATTTGTATATATTTATTATTGTAACATTTATTTAATTTTTCCAGCAAAATACAATGGAAAATTATAGATGGTTTAAAGTCAGTTTTAGTGAATTAAAGTTACCAGGATTGACATTATTTAAACAAGCTAGACAAAAGTTACAAATACAATACAGGTTCAAAATACGTTTGTTTACATTTACGAATACCCCCTGACGAACACTGGTGCCAGTAGTCCAGTTAAAGTAAAAGCTATACCATCATAATTCTAAGTGAAAATATAGCATTTTTAGTAAAAAACATTATCCAATTATTAAAAATGTTAAAACACCAGTGCTCATCAGGGATGACGAGCACTGGTGAAACGTGCAAAATTTGCACCAGTAGTCGTCATTCCCTAAAAATCTTTATATTAAGTTAAATTTTAAAAATTCGCACATAAATCGTATTCTACATATTATAAACATTACATACAATGCTTTATGAGCAATGTCAAATACAACAAACAACAAAATATACCAAGAAATGCATACCGCTTTCCTTAGTCATTTGCTTTACGTTGACTCGATCCAATTGTCATCTAATGCATTCTTCACTTATTTTGCTTTCTTAATCTTTTCCCTAATACTTGAAATCGAACTTTTTATGTGATAAGAAGCAGAAGGCTTTGGAGAATCTAATGCTGGCGGATAAAAACTCATAGATGATAATTATCGCTTATTTTAACACTTCTTTTAAGAGGGTGACGACTACTACTGCAGATTTAGGGGTGACGAGCACTGGTGTCTTTGCATTACCTTACCATGTTTTTAAATTTTCTGATGAATCGTTAATAAAATACGCGAGGATAAAAATAATATTTAGACAATAAAATATTACTCCTTTTAGAACAACGTATATTGGCATCGTGAACTAAATTAGCATTTATCAATGTGTATAAAATTTTTAAAATGATAATGACGTCAATTTTTGCGAGATGCATAATTTAACTTTTTATATTTTTTTTAACGTTCACGTTAAATTAAATGTATTTATTTTATTTTGTTTTATTTATTTATTTATTTATATTTATTTTTATTTTTTAGCATAAAATGAAATATGCTTTCACGCGAAAAAAAATAAATAAATAAATAAATAATAAATAAATAAATAATAAAATATATATATATATATATATATATATATATATATATATAATAATAGCAAACTTTCGCAATTTATTTCTTTTCTTTTTTACCTTTAAAATTTGAAACTCATAAAATTTAAGCCAATTTCCCCCCCCCCCCCCCCCGAATTTTAATTCCTCAGAATCCGAATTATTATTAGAAACAAATTAATATTGTGAAATGAAATCAAACCAATATCATTCACGAAAGATTTAAAAATAAAATTCATGTTTAACGGCCTAATTGTCATACTTCGTGAGGCAGGACAGATTTAGTATAAGACCCTCATGGCGTTTTTTATATTTTTGTCATATGTTGGCGATACATTTTTATTGAATAATTATTGTATTTTTCCATAATTTTGTGTTAAAAAAAAACTCAGTACCTATTTTAATTATACTTTTTATTATTGCGTTTTTTAGTCAATTTGTGACAAAAGTTCACATGCTGATTATATCATTAGAATATTGCTAGATTTAAAATGACGCTTGCAAAGATTGTAAAAATGCAACCTTTAAAAATACATTTTTTCTATAAAATGATCTCATCGTACAGATGTCGTAATTTTTTGCGTGCGTAAATATTGTTTATGTATTATTTTCCATCTTCGCGTATTTTATAAAGTCAATATCGCATCGTCACTAAAAAACATTAATCGTAACTGAACAACGTTAGAGAATTATTTTAAATTTGCTCATACATATGAAAATATGAAAAAAAAAAAAAAAAAAAAAAAACGTTTTTTAATATACTTCAATTTTAGATTTTTTTCTTTTTGGTTTTATTTAAATAGTTTTGTTTCAATGTTTTTGACACGGAGGAATCGCGCTTGGAATGAAAGCTAATTCATTGATAATCCTGCTTAATATTTTAAAATTTTGATGATGAAATAGGTCGGACATTTTTCGCCAAGAACTCTCATTTTGTGAAAGCCACTTTAAGCCAAGTTAGCGCATCAAAAATATAAATAATTTAGAAAATATTGAAAAACAGAAAGGAAAGGAAAGGGAAGGAAAGGAAAGGAAAAAGAAAAGAAAGATAGAGAAAACATAATCACATAAATTATGTATTTTTCTCTAAAATGGCGATAAATTTCAAAAGTAGACAAGGGAGCTATGTTAAGGCTGTACTATGACCAGATTTACGTATTTAATTATTTAATTATTTATTTTTCTATATACCAACTACTATTAACTAACTCAACTACTATTATAACCACGAAAAAATTTCTCATGCGATAGATGTAGCTGATCATAGCATATTGTAATATTATATTTGGCGTGAAATTGTTGTCGTTTTACAGTTGATCGAATAAATAAAATAAATGTAGAAAATAACGGTAAAGAAAATATTATGTACACCACCTATCGTGCTGTTCATATGTAACTGGGGTTTAAATATAAAAATGATACTTCATTTTTTTTTATACTGTCCGTTTCGAAACTGTCATCTGATAAGCACCCAAATGGAAGCCCACTGGTAAGCTATTGTCACAGGCACCCGAGAGTCTGCGAATGAGTGGTTTGCTGCCGAAACCAGCGGGGACAAGAAGCGAGCTTTTGAGCAATTTCATGATTTTTTTTTAAATTTTAATTTTGTTTATAAAGCGATATAAAAGAATTTCCTTTAAATATAGTGACCAGCGAAGCAGGCAAAGCCTCGTTGATTCACTATCTCCATTGATTTCATATTCCGTCATTTTTGACGGAGTTCTATACTAGATCTTTTATAAAATTAAACGATAACCTTTATGTTTATCTGTTGTTCAAACTGCGTATATATATATATATATATATATATATATATATATATATATATATACTGTATATGTATATACGTACATATATATACGTAAATATATATACAGAGATGTTGGACAAAATAATCGAAACACATTCATTTTTTCACGTTTTGTCGAAAAAGATTTTTTATGTGAATACAGTAATACAATCAATAATGAAATACAAAGGAATTTTTTATATTTTTATGTTTTGTTGATTTTTTTTTTTTTTTTTTTTTTTTTTTAAACAGAGACATATACGCATTATTATGTATGTATATATGTATGTACATTTGGATAGCAGATTGTTGGTAGTACTGTCTGGTAGGTCGGCATTTTTAAAATAAGTATTTTTTTTAATTGTTTTTAATTAAAACAAATTCACACAAAAATTTTAATAAATATATTCCAGTGTAACTGGAGAATAACGTGAAATACGTAAAAGAATAAATTTTCTACATTGAATATGTTCTTTTACTGACTTCTGTTTGAATACGATTAAAGAAATTTCCTTAGTTAAATGAAATAGATATTTATAGATATACACACACAAAATTTTAGGTATATTTATATGTATTATAACTATATATAAATATATATGTTTGAAAGAAAAAGAGCTCTCCCAAAAATAAACAGTTTTTTTTTCTATTCTCAAGGTAAAGTATTATTGAAAATGGTTCTATATATGGCTCAAGTATGGTTATATATAGGGCTCAAATTTTTACATGCATATATATATATATATATATATATATATATATATATATATACATATTTTATAATTATATTTTAAATATTTTAGTTCTTTGTTTCGTGGTGTAAAATAGACCTACCTCCACGCTAGTGCACCCTGAGCAACTTTCTATGTAAAGACAAAGGGGTCTATACCTTTCGGCAGCTTCTGGTATGTTCTAAAAGCGCTGTATATCGGAGAGCCTGAGTATTTCGTCATGATTGTTTGGCAGAATATCTCCATCGCATTGAAATCCTTTCAAATCCTGATTGTCCCCTCTGCAATTCAGCAGAACAAATGAATAGACACCACCTCTGTCGATGTGCTTCACTTCGTGGTAACTCTGAAACTGTGCTTTACTGGCGTGCCAGAGAGCTTTTAAGTCAATGACTTCGGTTACTTCTACTTATTGTTATCATTTTGATTTTTTTGCATTCCTACTTGATTCTTTCTAATCTTTTTGCTCCTGTATTTGACTTGCCATTGGAAATTTAGAAATAATATATATATATATATATATATATATATATATATATATATCTTTTTTTTTTTTTTTTTTTTTTTTTTCTTGATCTCAATTTTTTACAGAAGTTCTTAATTATATTAGATTTGCATAAATGATTTAAAAGAAGGGATAATAATAAATTCAAAATATTTTATTATTTCTGGGGAATACTTTTCAGTGCAGAGTTAAAATCCACCACTTTTAAAATATTCCAAAAATCGATATAATTCTCCACATTTCTTAAAGCAAGGTTAAGTCTGTCCATTTATTCCTTTTCTTATTTTTTCTTAAATCGAGAATTTTTTTTTTCCATTGCTAAAATCACAAACAACTGTTAAAATACCATTTTTTAAATTCTTAGTTAAGAATTTTCTAAAATAAACGAAAAAAAAAAAAAAAAGAAAGAAAAAGAAAAAAGGCTTATCTTTTATGAAATTTTGAGAATAATTCTCTTTTAGATATAGGATTTGATTTTTGGGAATAGTGAATTTATTTTTCAAATATAATATTTATTGAATTTAATTTCTTATATATATATATATATATATATATATATATATTTAATTTCAGCAATACAGTTTACTACAATTAAGAAATATGATTCAATTAATTATTTTTATAAGGTATTTTATATTTATTTATTTATTTTTTAAATCTATTTTATAAAAGGTTATTGAAAGTTTTGAATGTACTGTATATATTAAGCATGTAAATCTCTAAGTGATATTTTCCGATTATTAATTATTTGTGTACATATGGTATTAAGAAAAATAAAATAGAAAAATTGTCTTATCGTGATAAAAACACCAATGATTATCTAATTATATGTGTATGTGTGGGTGTAAGTAATATCAAATCATCAAAACTGATTTCGTAAATATTATATATTTTTACTTATTTGATGCTTATTTGATGTTTTTGATGCGTACTGGTTAACATGCAAAGATGTCACTCACTTTATTTATTTATTTATTTATTTATAAATATTTATAAATATTTATTTTTATTTATTTCAATTTATTTAATTTAATTTTGTTTTATTTACTTTTTTTTTTTTTTTTTTTTTTTTTTTTGGGGGGGGGGGGGTCAATTAAAATTGTTTGTTTATCAAACTTCGGTGGATGCATTGAATTTTTCCAGAGCATGAATAGTCGTCGATGTTTCATGTATCTCCAGCACACTGATATATTTAAGCATGTTTTGCAATCCTTAGTCATTTAATGCCACCTATGTGATGAACTTAGCGTATACAATTTCGAAAATTTACTATGAATATTTCTCGTATTCTGCTTTTTTCGATTTAGGATTGTAATGTATTGTCTGTATTGTCATCATGCTTTACGTCAAACAAATGTTTTTCTACTTAGTTTTGCAATCTATTTTATTCAACTAGACGACATACCCATCGTAAATGTAGTTTTCCAATTTTCTCACAATAAACGTTATCACCATAAGTTATAATTTTCTTTGCCCAGATTAAACGTATAGTTCAGTTTTGAAATTTTAAGCATCGTTTCTTCCACATATATATATATATATTTTTAAGTTATTCTTTTAGAATTCTTTAGTATTCTTTAGTATTCTTTATCTATTTAGTATTCTTTATCTAATGGTATTTTTTTACACTGCAAATTTCAAAGTAATTTGTTCGGGATGATATATATATATATATACATATACATATATTTACCAAGATGTAATGCTTAGATCGATTCTGCCATCGCACATTTATCTGTCAACCAGGTTTTTTTCTTACTAGGCCAATTGTCGCAATTATGCAAAATTATGTAAAAACTTTTTAAATATTTCTTTATAGTGCTGCCTATTGTCGGAGGTGTTTTTTGTTAATAATTGAAAAAATGCCTATTTATGTTCTAAAACAGTGAATAACATGAACAAAAATGCAAATTTTAAAATATTTTGATATTTAGGCTATAAATATACATAAAATTGCCAAAAAAAAAAAAAAAAAGCATTTTTTCAAAACGTCATAAATCAAATTTAAATAAATATATTTTCATTCTGTAAATTTCATTTCGATTATTGGAAGATTCTTAAGGGGGTGAACTGTTCTCAAAACTATAACCATGGTTTTTAATATATTATAGAAGATAACATTTTACATGCTAAAAAAATTCTGAATATACAAGACACTTCATAACTTCTATCGACAAAATAATAATAAAAATAATAATAATAATAATAATAATAATAATAATTTAGGTAGATTCATTGCACTAGTTAAAATCCTAAAACAACTCCTCTAGAGTATTTTGTCAAAGTTTCATAAGGTTTCAATTACAACTTTTGGAGTTATTAAGTTTTGCATTAAAGCAAAATGTTAAAAATCTCATTTTCAGAAAAAGCAGAAAACATAATTAAAAATCAGATTTTACCTATCAAGTAAAAAATTATTTTAGTAAGTTCCTGATTTATTTCAAAGTTTTTTTTATTATTATTTGTTTTAATTCATTTTATATGCAGTAATAACTTTGTATGCTCATATTGAGTAAAACATTTACGTAAACAAACATTTACGGTCACTTACAGTTTGGAAAACTTGCGAGTGACTAACCCTTTGAGTTCTGAATACTCGCGGCCTATGCGGTCCATACAGACGGCGTGCGGTTGGCGCTGACGAGTTCTGTCATTTTTATCGCGGACGCGCTTTATGCGAGTGTTGCATAGTACACTGATCATTTTTTCCGGGCGCGTATTTGCGTCCATAGTCCATACTGATAACATCTGCTAAGCGCGTATTTGCGTCCATAGTCTATATTAATGACTTTCGCTGGACGCATATGTGCGTCCATGGCACTCAAAGGGCTAATATTAAAATGCCTGTAACTCAAGTTCTATGAAAGGTAGAAAAAAAAATTAAAACTGTTTTAGAAAGCTAAAATGTCTGGCTTTAATAATAAACCAAAAATATAAAATCGGTGTTTTGACCGAAAATTGCATTTTAAAGGTAGGCAGGCACCTTAAAATTATTGATACCACTTTCGGATTTTTAAATTTAAGTTCTAAATCCAAACTCTGATAATATATTCTTTCGAAATTTGGTCAGTACACAATAGATACCTTCAACATAATATGCGTAAAAAATCATCTGCTAAAAAAAAAAAAAAAACTAACAATGTTTCTAAGTAAATTTATACGATGTCTATATTTATGGAACACGAAATATTGCATTTAATATATATATATATATATATATATATATATATATATATATATAATATTTTTTACGAATTTCTAAATTTTTTTAGAATAAATATGAATTAAAAAAAGTATATACGCCAATTAGGTTAAATTCTAAAGCTATATAGAAGAAATTTAAAGAAATAAGTAACCTAACCGTAGCTAAAGAAAAAATCACGTTTACAGCATGATTTTATACAGAGCAATAGCTTTTACGATTAATAATCCTGTCGTACTAAATTAAATTATGTTTTGTGCCAAATTTTATACCTATTACACAGGAAACAAAAAGAATCTTGGCGTTTTCTTAAAAAAAATAAAAAAAAATTAAATTGAATTACCGTGAGACATAACTAAAGTTTTCATTCTAGAATTTGAAACTGTTACTTAACCCAGTAACTTCCCCGGGACGTTATATATAAGTTTTCTTAAATTATGATGCTTTGTATTGTACTACTACCAGTGAAACTATTGACTCGGCCTGACAGGGAAAAAAAATAACCTTAAAAGTGAACTTGACAGTGTTTTTGAAAAGTTTACGCATTTCAGAGTTGAGAGAGAAACGTGGCACTGGGAAGTGAATCTTGTAAGTTTTACTCCGCAGTTAAGGAGTTAAATTGATATTAGCAGTTCCATGCATTCACATTAATTTGCTTATTTATGATTATTTTCTGGTTTATTTAATAGAATTAAGTTTCAATATCCCATAAAATGCGTATCACTGCATTATTCTCTTCTCAGTGTAAATTCTACAATTATTAAATAAATAAATAGAAAAAATATTTGTAGTGACGTGTTTTATTGAAACATTTTTACATACTGAATTGATAACAGAATTAAGTTATATTTATCTATACTACTACTATTTACATACTAATTCCAAACTAAGGAATTTATACATAAGATTCTTGCTAAGAATATTTCTTTTACTTTCGGATAAATCTATTTGCGAAAACATACGTACTCATCAATAAAAGGTACTCCAAGTGTTAAGGAGATCTGATAGAAAGTCTGTTAAGCGAAGCAAATAATTTTGTTACATCTGGCAAAAATGTACATAGGTATTGGAATCAGTAAAGCAGTATCCGCTTCACATATAATTACCTGAATGAAAGAAACGCTTTCTTAATTATCCCATCAAATAAAATAGAATAAAGCGAAAGTTTTGCATATGTGTCGAATTAAATACATAGATATATAATATTAAAAAATAATAATTAAATCCTCGAAGGTATTTCATTTTATGTTTTTTTTTTTTTTTTTTTTTTTTTTTTTTGACACCAAAAAACGATTAAAAAAAAAAAAAAAACTTCGAAAATGTGCATTTTGAAATTTTTGAGAAACAATAAACTATTGTTGTTTCCTTTCAAAGATTTAATCACTATCCTTGGAATTACACTGCAAAACCTTAACCCCTTTTTTTAGACTGCGGGGTACACAGTTTTGATATTTATTTTCTATAATTTCGACAGAAATTTACAGAACTTTTTTTTTTTTTTTTAATGTCAGATTTTCCATTTATATCTTTTAATTATCCATGTACGCGTTTACGATGTATTATTAAGGTATTCTGATTAATTTAAATTGAAAATACTTAATTTAAATGTAATTTTTCTGAATATTAGAGACGTTTTTAGTGCCAGTGCCAGTATATATTAAAAAGAATGCATTAAAGGATATTTTTAACGAATAAAGCCATAAAGTCAATAAAGATATTACATATACGTATATATACAAGGTGATCGAAAAGTCACAGGAAGTATATAATATACATACATACATACATATATATATATATATATATATATATATATATATATATATATATATATATAATTCAAAAAGTATTGACCGTAGATCTAAGCGGTTTTCACTAAAATGCATAGAAAGACATGATTTTTTTTTTAAAGGTAACATAAGATTTATTAGATAATTACCTTAAATTTTCTAAATTGGCTCTTTAATTGTAAAACTATTCTTTTTACAGCGGCGCAGAATATTCAGCGAACGTGACAGGACTATAAATGCTAAATGAGATGGCGTCTTTCATTAGAATGACCGTTATACGTTGGGCATTAGAAATGCTCCTAAAAACGATTTAGTATATGCAATATGCCGTTATACGATAAGGTGGATCTGTTTAAAATGTAAGAGGACACGGTGAAAACAGCGCGACACACTAATATTTTATTTTATATATATATATATATATATATATAGTAAACCACATAGACCTACAGTCAATAGTTTTTGAATAATATATTTTTTAGTTTTCTGTGTCTTTTAGATTATCCGGTATATGGTTTAAGGAAACAATATATCGTTATTTGACTTAGTTTATTGCCTGGGTTAGTGAGCTTAAGAATTTCAAAAAAAGTATCAATACATTTCAACTATATTTTATTTTTGAATCACATGTATTTCACACAGTAAATTATATTGAGTCAATGTATATTATACCAATTTTGCAATTAATTATTTATACTAATATTGGACACTTATGTATTGAATTAACAAATTGAGCTTTGAAATCCGGGTTATATACATAACATATTATTTAAATTCCTATCACCGTAATTGTCTTTTTTATAAAAGAAGAATATTAATGAATGCATTAAACATAATAATTAAATTGATGTATAAACTGAATTTGAAATGTTGCTTATAAGTTGAAATTCTTAAATTTATTCAACTCGAAAATAGTCACAATTCTCACAATTAAACCAAATAACATTTTTTTCTATCTTATATTCACATAATTACTAAGTTGATTTATTAAATTTTTCTTTGATTGTTTTGTTGAATTTAACATTTTGCATTATTAAATTTTATTTATATATTATTTGCAATATTTTTCCCCCTTTTGACATTTTATTTGTCTACCATATTATATTGAAGAGGATTTGTGTAAAGTTGAGCGTCCGGAAAACTAGTTTCACCCACTGAACTTGTCTTAAATCGTGGTGGCCTCTACTCCTCCTTCTTCTTCTTCTAGATTTTCTTTTCTGTGGTGATATGCTAATGATTGTTGTATATCATAATCTCCGCCGGTGTTTCGGGTATAACTCGTAGTCATTTTTTAGACTTGTTTGCCCTTGTGTGTCTTTATTACTACTGTTAAACCGCAGAAGGATGATCCCTGGCGTCTTCTGCACATGAGTGAAAAGGTTTGGTCCATTTATAAATAGGAATGTCCGTAGTACCTAGGGATGTGTTTGTTTATTTGTATGAAAAAATTATAAACTCACTGATTGCATTTCTTTTCCTTCTTTGAACTGATTCTTGAATATCTGGTTATATAAATATTTTACGATTAATTAAAAGAAAGAAACACTGATAATATTATAAAGGGGATAGTTTTAAGGTATAACTTTAGTATATCCCCATAGCTGAATTTGGCGATTTTTCTTTGGCGATATAATACGGCAGCGATATAATATGGCAGACTATATGTTGTTTATTTTGGATTTATGATTTTATGATTTAGATTATGATTTTATGATTTATGATTTTTAGATTTATGATTTAGCCATAATCGCCAACAAAAAATTGCCAAATGTCGTTTTTGGGATATATTAAAGTTGTTCTTTGAAGTGTATAACACTTTTTTAAAAATTATGTCAATTATTATTTACAAACTAGTATATAACCCCTTAAAAAATGACAAAATGTGAAATCAATTAAGGTAGTGAATCAACGAATTCTTTGCCAGCTTCGCTGGTCACTATATTTAAAGGGGACTAATGTGCAAGTCGTACCTGACGGGGAAGTTAAATCCTATTTCGTGAAGAATTCTTCTCAAAGTTTCTCTTTGATACTTAAAATTTATTTTTTCTTTAAGTACAGGAATTAATTTGGGAATTGTAGGTACGGTCTTATTTACTGCGTAAAACTCGTGTACTGTTCTTGGAATAACACCGCAATCAAAATTATCCAGAGAAATATTTTCGATGGTACTGTTCTTTTGCCGCTTTTTTTGGTTATACAAACATTGTATTGTCTTCTCCTTTTGATTCTCTACGTATTCAATCGTGGCTTCTGATATATTAGTTATTTCACTCGTACGTTTCACTGATTGGGAAAGTGGAATAATAGCTCCTCCTTCTAAAGCTTCTTTATCGCAAAACTTAATGACATTATATACAATACGCTTCGTTTCACTATGGAGAAGTTTAATCCGAGAACTCGTACCACATGTACGATCCATTTCAAATATAAACAGACTCTTATACAGAAAGAAATAAAAGAAAACAAAGCAGGAGTATTAATTATTCTACACATAACAGAGGAAACAAGAATAATAGAAAATTTTCCCCTCTCTCTTCATTGCTGTCTCTCCCAGAGCGTGAGTGGAATCGTCCTGGCACTTTGGCAACCAGGTATCAATCTTCGGCGGGCCAACAGTACTATGTTTTATTTTCTTATTTATTTATTTATTCAGGTCTTGCTTCCTGGCATTTGATCATCACAAAGATGAAACGTTATTATATATATATATATATATATATATGTGTGGGGGGGGGACAAGGATAAAAAGAGATAAGATTTAAAATTATTATTTCATTATTTTAAATTAATATTGAGTAATAACTTAAAGAAAATCCCATTAAAAATTCTTAACTTGAAATTAATTCTAAATGTTCCCCTGTAAAATTAGTTTCATGACAATGCACGCTCATAACGCAAAAGTCAGAAAATTGGACAGCTTTTAGAAAAAAAAGTGCCGAGTAGTATGCTATTCTCCTTTGCATGTTAGTTAATACTGGGGATCCGTGGCTAAGCTAAACTGTCAATGATTAAGTTAAAAGCCAATGATTAAGCAGAGGAAGAGTGTAGGTTTGCGCCGAAAATGGGAAGACAAAACGAGGCCTATTCCTGTGTTGTCTTGAAAAAATTAACTTAAGTCAAATAACGACCCCCAGATGAGGGGACAATTTGCAGCTCGGCGATGTAATCGGCAAAAAGGCGGCATCTTTCGTACTCGGCTTACGAGGACATATGTTCCACCTGAAAAGCCCTAAGGACTTGAAATAACCTGTAAAAGAGTTTCAAATAAACGACCGCTTAGAACAACTGGACTCTCATTACTGAGGGAAAAACCTCTCTTCGTTATAGATAATATGTTTCACTGAGTGATGTTCATGACATATATCCAGGGTGATCAATTTAAAAGATTACCCGTTGGTTTTTCTTATTGCTCTTAAATATGACGTATGTGGCAACTATTCTAACACTGAACTATAATTGTTTAAACCTTGTTTAAGTATGGGAGACAATTTTCAACACTGTTAGACTGTTAAGACTTTATTTGTGAGGTAAAACAGAAATAGAGACTCACAATTTTTTTAATCCTGTAATAATTTTATTTATGAAAAACAAAATTTAATTAAAAATTTTTACGTTATCATTCCTACATTACATTTACATTATCATTATCATTTTTAAAATAATTTCATAGGCTTTTACAGAGAAGTCCTGAAAACATCGATGAATTAAAACAGATCATAACTGAAAAAATGTCGTCAATAACACCAACAATGCTACGGAGTGTGTCAAAAACTTCATTCGGCGTGTTCATGTTTGCATTCAAAATGGTGCCGGACACTTTCGACATTTTCTGTGAGGATGATAATGTAAAAAAAAATGAATTAAATTATGTTTCTGAAAAATAAAATTATTACAGGATAAAAAAAAAAAAGTGAGTCTCCATTTCTGTTTTACCTAGTTGTAACAGTCCAAATGTGTTAGGAATTGTCTCACAATCTTAAACAAAAATCGATGAAAACAACGTATTACATTAAATAATAACTTCTTTTCCACGTTTTAATTTATAGAACACTAATGTTATTTACTACAAATTGTTAAGTCGAGTTGATCGATTTCCTTTATAATATTTATAAAACACAAAATGTTACTTCATTTCAATTATCCTTGAGATTGCAATAATTTCTTCAGCGCTAATAAATATTATTTTGCTGTTATATTATGATTGATAACTCTGAAGTACCAACTCTAAAGTCTCAACTACTATTTACTTCTCGTCTGCCGAAAAAAGCACAAAATTTTACATTAAGTTACTTGCAATTAGATATGTTTTTTTAAAAATGCCATAAAAAAAAGAAAGAAAGAATCAGATTATTTAAAGTACTAAATAAGTGCTATAGTTGGCTTTTACAAATTATGAAATATTATTTTTATGTTACAAATATGTATTTCAGAATGCATTAGATTTACTTACAAAATATAATGAAGTATAATGAAGACAATGTGAGAAATATTCAGGAAATTTATTTTCATTTCATGTATTTTTTTTTTTTTTCATTTCATAAAAGAAAAAAACATAAATATTACATGTTACTTCTTTTTAAATTTTATATAGTTATAACAAGTTAATTTTTATATCTATTATTAATATATATACTTACATACTATTGTATTTATCCATTTTTAATGCGTGATAAGATTATTGTATTCCTTAATTTATATACTACTCTTAACGCAGGAATTGCTTACATGAGCATCGTATGAAGAATATTTATTCTACTTTCGCATAAATTTATTTACGTAAGCATAAGTACTGCTCAAGAAAAAACGTAATTCATGCTTTCATTTAGATCCTATAGTAAATCTGTAAAGCAAAGCAAATAAATTTGTTACATCTGGCAAAAGATGTAGAGAGATTCTGGAATCATTTAGGCAATATCCTTTCCACATAATAATACTTGAATAAAAGAATCTCTTTCTGGTTTCTTTTCTCAGATGAAACAGAATAGACTGAGGTCTTTATATATGTGTAAGAAATAAAATATACATATATAAAAGGTATAGACTACAGAAAATCGTTCAAGATCTTTCATTTAATGCAGAAAATTGGTATTAAAATAAAGGAACATATAAATTCGTAAGAATAAAAACTAGAGACAGAGATTCGCGATGTTTCGAAGGTGACCATGTTTTGAAATCTAAAAAGTAAGAAGACATTCGAGAATGTGATATTTCTCTATTCATTCATTTATTTTTTTTATTTTGTGAAATATATACGTTTACTCACTAAACAATCAGTTATCTGAAACGTTTAAAAAAATCTCTCATTTCAAAATTTTTCCAACATATTTAAAGACTACCGTCGGAGGTGATTTTTTTCAATAATTGAAAAATTGCCTATTTATGTGCATTATATGATAGAATATAAGAAAAAACAATCAATAACCTGAAAAAAATATGCAAATTAAAAAAAAAAAAAATTGATTTTTAGGATTAAAATATGCATAAAAGTTGCGAAAAAAAGCACTTTTACAAAACATTATAAGTCAAATTTAAATAACGATACTTTTATTCTGTAAATTTTATTTAGATTTTTGAAAGATCTTTGAGAGAGTGAACTACTCTTAAAACCTTAACTATGTTATTTAATATTTTAGAGAAGATAACACTTTTGAATGCTGAAAAATATACATGACAGTTCATAACTTCTATCGACCAAAAAATAAATAAAAAATAATAATTTAATAATGATAATTTAGCTAGATTCATTGTCATACTTCAATCCCTAAAATGACTCCTCTAGAGCATTTTGTCAAAGTTTCGTAACGTTTCAATTATAACTTTTGGAGTAATGATGTTTTGGGATAAAGCAAAATGCAAAATATCTCATTTTGAAGAAAAAAAAAAAAAGCAAAAAACAAATTTAAAAATAATATTTTACCTATTAAACAAAAACAAAAAAATTAATAAGCTTCTGATTTATTTCAAAGCTTTTTATTTACTTTTTTAAATTCATTTTATATTCAGTAACAAATTTTGATGCTTATATTGACTAAAACATTTATGTAAACAAACATTTATGGGTCATTTCCGGTCACTTCCAGTTTCAAAAACTGGCGAGTGACTAATACTAAAATGCTTGTAACTCAAGTTCTAAGCAAGATAGAGACAAAATTCAAACTGATTTAGAAACTGATTAATGTCAGGCTTTAAAACTAATTCAAAAATAGAATATGTGAGTTTTGACTAAAAATTACGTTTTAAAGATAGGCAGACACCTTAAATATATTTTTAATCAGTGTTGGGCATAATTGATTAAAAAGTAATTGAATTACAATTAAATTACAATTAAATTAAAATTATTTTACTGACAATCGGTTAGCAAGTAATTGATTACAAATAAATTGAATAAGTAATTCAATTTATTTCTAATCGATTGACAGTAAAATGATTGTAAATATAATTGTAATTCAATTACTTTTAAATCAGTTATGCCCAACATTCTTTTTAATATCTAGTGAAAATGATAAATTTTCAAAGGACAACAAATAACAAGCATAACAACAAATAACAAGCACAACAAATAACAAGCATAACCAGGAGATTTTACAGAAATACCAAATAGGTAATACGTATGTAGTATATAACGCTGCTATAGCGTTGCAAATACGTTTGAACAGCGAAAAATTAGTTATAACAACGTTATGTGCTACCTGGGTACGGCGTCTTTTTATACTGTGTGTATAAAACAGTTTTTGTTCCGAGTATATTGCCTGAATAAACTTATGCTTAAGAAACTTGAACATTAACATATAAAACGATACAAACTCTTCAAACAACCCAGAGAAGCATAGAAAGATGCATGTCAGAATTTACGCGAAGAGACCGAAAGCTAAATAAATGTATTAGGGAGCAAACTAAATTTACTGATGTCCTTTGTTGAATTAAGAAATTATAATGGAGCTTGTCAGGACAACTTCCCAGAAGGAACGATGATAGTTGGACCACCAAATTCTTGTTTAGGATACTGAGAGATAAGAAAAGACTGAGGAAGAGGCCACAATGTAGTTGGAGAGATGATATTTTGAAATTCGGAAGAACATAATGGAGAAGAGTTGGGCAGACTGGAATCGCATAGGACAGGCCTTCATCCTGCAGTGGATTGGTAAAGGCTGAAATTTATGATGATGATGATGATAATCAACTCAATTTACCATATTAAAAATCTTTAATGAATGCAAAATTTAATTATTCCGATCAACCGTTTTAACGTTCGCATTTTCTTTTAAAAATTGTTAAAAAAAAAAAAAAAAAAAAAAAAAAAATAAGCACATAGGTGATCCTAAATATGTAAGAAAGAAAAAAATAGAATTTTTGAATTTGGAGAAGTTTTTCGTTTGAAACATCCATATGTTAATCAGATTAAATTCAAATAATGATTATTTAAATATATAAATATCTTATTAAGTAAACACTATAAATTTCAAAAAAAAATTAACAGTTTCTTCAGGTCAAAATAACATGCTAGCGTGGTCATTCGACAGGAGAAATATTAGACGCTTGTGCATCATCAATGCAGCAAAGCTCACTTGCACCTTACGCCAACCAAGAAGTTAATAATGACTTGTGCATATACATAGTTCAAACTGGAACCACTATATGAAGTACAGTTATAAGCAGTACCATAATATGGTTCAAACTCACATTTCAGTTTTCTACTTCTTGCCATTCAATTTAAGTTGTTAGAAAACTTGGAGCTACCATATATACACTTACAATTGATAATGGCAATATGATTCAGTAAAATTTCTATTAAAACACACCCAATATTAAATTAAAAAGCATGGTCGAAAATATAATGTAAAAGACAAATTTTGCGCAATAATGCACCCATGGGCCAAGTTAATACCCTAGAAAATTTAGCCCCTTTTATTGAAATATGTGAAACAGAATTAGCGGACAAGGAAGCGTGGAACACTGCCAGATTGTTTTATTTGAGAAAAGATCTGTCTTGGTCTAAATTTTATTTACTTATTTATTTATTTATTTATATTTTTAACATTATACGGATATTTAGTTCAACAAATAAATATCAAATCATAGTAAAATTTTAAACAATCGGCTGATTGCTGCTACTTCAGTACCAAATTTTGGTTTAAATTAACTCCACATTTTTAACAGTGTAGCTTTCTTTTACACATCCTTTGTTAGATTAGGGATTAGTGTCATTATCTGATGAACGGAAAAGGAACAAAAATTTAAAAAAATGACTAAAACAAGAAAATAAAGTATTGAATATTACTACATTTTTTGTTTAAATGGTTAATATTGGGTTGTTCAATAAATAATGTCGTTTTTTTTTTTTTTTTTTTTTTTTTTTTTCTTCATGTGTTTCAAAGTGAATTTATTTATAATAACAACAAACATTAATCAATGACATATTGACCATTTTGTTGGATGACCTTTTGTCATCTTTCGGTAAGTTGAAAAATTCCACGTTCATAGAAACCTTGGTTTTTAGAAGCTAAGGTTTTAAAAAACGACATTATTTATCGAACAACCCAATATATATAAGCATTCTTAGTGCCATGGAAACCCGATGATTTTTGTGGACAAATTAGTGAATAATATCGAAATCCATCAATTTTTTATAGAAATATACGAAATATATTTTATATAAGTATAAAAGTTTGCATATTGTATTGATGTAGAATTTTTGCCTATAAGATTCTTATATTTTTATTATATCATTAAAACCTAATGTATGTTTCAAACTTAAACTCTCAATTCACTTAGCTGAAATATTTTAGATATAAAAATAGAAAATCAATACAAAGATTTTACCCCAAGACTAACGTGCCTTTGAGGGAATAATTTTACTTTTTATGCAAGTATTAAACTAATTTTCACTGAAAAAAATATCTGTGACTGACATCTAGAAATTAAATTGCGGCTCTAAGAAAAATAGTTCCATTTCAGCTTTACAAATTCTTGTTTCCTTTGTTAGAGAGTTCCAAAATCCCCCAGAAAGATTCTAGAAAGTTATTTATTCTTATTTACTCGAAAAATTTATTATTCTAGAAAGTTTTCCTATATTATAGAGCGCTCAGCGTTATTTAAAAATTTCTGAAAATAAATGCAAATTTAAGAGACGAGTTTAAGCAACTATAATATTAGTATATTACCTAATTCTAGGAATTCAAGTGAAAATTCCTAGAAACACAAAGTATTCATAATATTCGTAATATTCATATTATTATTTCACCTTCTAAAAAGGTATAGACTACAAATTCTCGATCATGTTGTCGAACCAGGTAGCTTGTTTACTATATAGGCGTAGCTCGGAAATATACATTTCTAGTTTAGGGATTTAGAAAATGACTACTCTTTCGTTCTAGGTGTTGGTGGAATATTTTTATCAGTGTTCTAAACGTATTTATTTAAGTATTATTCATAAGTGTTTCTAAAATTAACTGTTAATCGCAAGGTTTTTTTTTTTTTTTTTTAAGTATATTTTCTTATTTTAAAATAATATTAATGTTTGAAGAAAGTAAATTGAAATGTCATTAAAAAAAAAAAAAAAAAAAAATGTACACAAATAAAATAAAACTTGATAAACAGGATTTTTCTAATTTGCGAATGATTTGGAAACTAACTAAGAACTGGACATAATTCTCAATGGTTTAGAGGTAAATGACTATTATACAGACAGCTCCGTTTATGTTATTATTATTGTTATTATTATTATTATTATTATTATATAAACAGGAAATATTATTTAATCACTTTAAATACTATCACTTTTACTGAAAATTTAAATGCGCATGTTAATTCCAAAACAGACGAATCATTCTACGGAGTTTGTTTCCAAACTTGCTGTGGCTTCCTGTTCGTCTAGAGATCTCACTCTGTAGAGAGCAAATATACAAGCGCAAAACTGCACATACTAACAAATATGCATAAAAGAAATAGGTAAAATTTGACTGAATTTTTAATCTGCAAATATTGCTAATTATATTATTATTATTATTTGTAACTTTGCAATTTAATTAACACAGTTGGTCTTCAGCTGCTATAATACATCTGGAAAAGGAAATACATATGTAAATGTCAGAATTACAGCACACGTACAGTGAGAGAAAGCATATAAGAAAGTAAGAAATTAGTGTTTATAGTTATTCATACATATGGATGCTTATGTATATACATATACTCACATACATTTACATATATTAATAGATAAAACTGCAGGTATATTCATTTCTGTAAAACAATATTTATGCATGGATGGAAAAATTCGTATTTAAAATAAATAATTTGTATCAAAACTGTTCCTAATTGTAAAGCAAAATTAAATTAAATAATAAAAAAGAAGGTAAAATACAAGCGACATTAAATACAAAATGATAATTATGTTCAAAACTTCCATGGAAGTATATAGTTAAATAAAAAATATTTTAATAGTGATAACATTGCTAAAATCACAGCATTTAAATGAATATCATAGAAATCCTTTTTAAAGCCCTGTAGTTTCAGTCCACACATTTAAATGTTGAACACATTTAACACATAATCATCTTTATTGAAAAATATTTTACTGTATCACTATATATTGAGCAGAGTATGAAACGAATAAAATAACACCTAATAAGGAAATATTTTCTATATGATGCTCATACTTAAAGCAAAAATGATATACAAATATTTAAAACGTGCATGCATGGAAAAAAGTAATAATAATAAAGTAAAAAGTAAATCATTGATGCAAAATTTTTCAGTTCTTCAGGCACATGAGTACTTGAATGATCTTCAGATTTTTCTGGTAAGATTTTCCTTCGACTTAAAGTTTATTATCCAATGAACCATAAAACTCCTAAACTAAATTTTCTTTGAGTTTGAAAATACTTTCATAAATACGGTTATAAAATCAATGATTTGGAAATATAGTTTTACAGTTTATTATATTTTTCTATAGAAGAAAACTTTAAAATACACGGTTCTTATTTACTTATCAATATTATTTCTATATTTTAATTTTACTTTGGTCTTGTTTTTTATAAATCTCTAAAAACTATTTTTTTTTTTTAAATAAATAACTGTTTGTAGTGACAATTTTATGCCATTTTTAGATCCACATTTAAGAAATCTATAACGTGTAGTTACTATATCATACATATAAATAAAGAAATCTATTAAAATGGATTAATTTACCGCCTTGTGATAAATATCAATAATGTCTTATGGCCTTACAAAAGAAATCTTTGTTTTTTATTTTATTTTATTTTATTTTATTTTTTAATTGTGTTCTTCCTTATGACGTTTATGTTACTAGAAGAAGAGGCAAACTGCAGAATGCCAAGAAGCGAAGAAAAATGTAAAAAAAAAAAAAAAAAAAAAAAAAAAAAAAAACTCTACAACCTATTGTTTTAATTGTCCAAAATCACCTCAAATGTGTTCAGAGTGCTTTAAAGAACGCACTGCGACATAGTATACTGTAAAATTTATCCTGAATATAAATTGCTAAAAAGTATAGTATATGTGTAATTTTTTAGTGTTTGTATATTGTATAATGTATATCTTATATTTATAATTCAGTGCGTATTTTATTAAAATCCTTTTGAAAATCCAACTGAAAATCGTATTAACTTCAACAAGAGCGTCACCCATTTTTGGGTGACGGGGCCCATACAGAAGCATATCCGTCACCCAGGTATGGGTGACGCGGCAACGAACATGTTACATGAAATTCAAATAGAAAAATTATTTTAAAATTTCCTTGAAACAAACAAAAATATTATACACTGTGTAATAATAAGAGATAATTTAAAGTACAAGTTAACTATTTTTTCATTTATTCGAAAAATTTTTGCCGTATATTTTAAAAATCCATGCCGTATAATAATATTAATTTAATGATATTCAAATATATAAATATATAAGTATTTTTGCACTACCGAAAAGTATCGTTATGAACTAGGAGGTGTAGGAATCGCAAAAATCTTCAAATAGAAATCGTACTATATGAATCATAAAAAATAAATAAATAAAAAAATAACTGCTTACCTTATAAATTAATTTTATTTAATTACATGGCATGTACAACAACTGTGTTATAATCATAAAAGAAACAAAGCAATGTGAAAAATACTAAAGTTTTCGTGTTTAAAAATATGTGAGAACACAGCAAAGCTAATTTTAAAAAGTTTCACGTGAAATATGCATGTGATAAATAAATAATACATTAGGCACTACACAAAACTATTTTTAGGCATTATTTAAATACGATGTAATAATTGTTGCATTGTGCACTACAGACATATATTATGTATTATAATTTAATTTTACGACATTTTGAAAAAGGTATAATAATAGAAATTAACTGTGTCCGTGTATATAGAAATTGAAGTTATTATTATTATTATTATTATTTTATTTATTTATTTATTTATTTATTTTTAAAAAAATCATTTTTATTTTAAATACCTATCGAAATCAGTTTTGTTTCTCATAATACATAAATGTTCAAGAAGTTGCATAAATTATCTAGTAATCCAATTAAAATAGAACTCATTTCATTACAGAAAATTAATATATGTTGTTTTTCACTTCACATTTCACACTGCATAAAAGCTTTTTTTTTTTTTTTTTAGAAAAAAATGTCTTAGGTAAACAAACTACAATAAAATATTTTTTCTTCAGATAAAAATTCGGTTACACACGAATAAATACTGGTCATGCAGAAAGAAAAAATAAGTTTATAATTTTTTTTACATTTCATATTCTATTAAAAAACACAATATATATACACACACATACAAAAAAAAAAAAAAAAAAAGCAAATAAATAAACAAATGCAAAGATAACTCCCGAATTCCCTGTGGATCAGTGAAGGAAAAGAGAACCTTGAGCAATGAATAATTTTTGCCTCAATGGTTCCCTCATTTTTCAAAGACGCTCTGCGAATTCAACATTTTAATACTTCTTGTTTATTTACAGAGTACATCTTTATATGTTTAATATGTATGTTTACTTATTTATTTATTTATTTAATTTGTATTTGTATGTTGAGCACATTTTTGTACAATAAAATTGGTAATTAATGAACGTAATGATTGTTGATATTAAGTGAAATGAATAACAAGTTTTAACAATAAGTAACTGAAATTATTGTAAATACAAGAAAGGTTAAATAGTAACAGATGAAGTTATAACTCATATATTCTGAATGTCACATCGTGACCGATAGATAATATTTTCATAAAAACTATGTAAAATATTATTAGAGGTTTTTTTTCTTCTGAAAATTTAACTAAATTTCAATAAGGTATTTTATTTTATTTTATTTTATTTTATTTTTTTACTGACTTGTCTGAATGTAACTAATATGTTAGTTGCATTGACATTTTTACTAATGTCTGTTACTAATACTTTTGTTATAGTTAATAGAATTATTTTGATTTTGTTATTTTAATTTTCTATTCACCAAAAACCAACAATGTTACATTTTTTAAACAATAATTAAATTACAAATCTTTCTTCATAAAATAAAATTTTATGCATCATTCGAAATACAGACCAAAATGTGAAACTTGATTTATTGATAACACATATACATCAGATTTGTATGCTTGACACGGTGTCAGCTTGTAAATCTTTGTCAGGTAAAGACATATAGCACATGAAAGAATTACAATAAGAAGAATCGGAAAAACTCCCACAGCCAGCACGGGAATCGAATCCTCTCTCCTTCGCTCGAAGGCGTTTAGCAGCGTGGTGACATAACCACTCGGCCACGGAGGACCGAATGTGGCACTTAAATACCGTAATTTTCGTTACAGCAAATGAAACAGGTTTAACTTCACACTCAATTCAGTTGATAGTGCACCCATACCTCACTCATACCTTAATAGGCTTTATTTTATAAAAATTGACTCAAAGAAAAAAAAAAAAAAAAAAAAAAAAAGGTCTATAGATTTGTGCATAAAATTGACGTAAGCATTTTGAAACAGTATTTTCAAAAACATGGAATCTGTTTATTTAAAGTCAACTACGTTTTCTTTTGTGCTACAAGAAAAAAATATATATATTAAATATTTCTCACAGCACAAAAGAT
Source organism: Salticus scenicus (assembly GCA_963930645.1). Taxonomy (NCBI): domain Eukaryota; kingdom Metazoa; phylum Arthropoda; class Arachnida; order Araneae; family Salticidae; genus Salticus; species Salticus scenicus. The sequence goes on along the minus strand of OZ005659.1, from coordinate 116,889,245 downwards.
ACATTTCTTATTTATGAGAAACATTTACAAAAACATTTATTATTTTTGAGGAAAAAAAAAATAATAATATTAGGTCTACCGTAAATTTCCGTCCTTTTGAATTGAAATTCTACATCTGGAGTACATCCTGAATGAACTTTAAGTTATTCTTGGGTAACTTTTAAGATGATAAAGTACCATATAATCATTGTTAAACAAAAATTTCCGGTGTCATTTTATTAATTTAAAAAGACAAAACTTTCCGATATACCTAATCTTTAATGAAAACCTTCTGTTATTCCGACATAACTGAGGGCATCCCTTTGTTACCTCATTCTGTTATATACTTTTTCCAAGTAGTAATCAACGTATTTTTTCACCCTATATATTTATTATTGAATACGAGTTGAAAGTTTATACAAAAAAAAAAAAAAAAAAAAAAAAAAAAAATGTACTAATCTCAGTAAATTTGCTCTTTTGTTATCTCTAGAGAAAATAAAAATTATTAATCATACTAAAAAGGACACGCGGCTTTATCACGTGTAATGTAATATTATTTTAAGGGATCGTTTGTTAATAAATATGCATATTAAAATTGTTTTGCAAAATTTCTCTGAACTTTTTTATTCCAAAGTATACTATTTAATATTATATGTATTATGATATGAAAATTTTATGTCTTTATATTAATGCTGAAATATAGTTTATTTATTAAAATGAAACATATTTGTCAATAATAAAAAAAAGTATGATGTGATAATTAAAAAACTTTCTTATATATCATTCTATATAAATGCGCCACTTAAATTCGAACAAGCATTAGCTTAGAAGAAAAAGGATTCTATACATGGAGATTATTACAATTTTAATCAACAGATGCTGAAATGTAGCCATGTAAAAAATCACAGAAGATGTGTAAATTAGTTCAACATGTCGGCTGATATACATCCAATCTAAATTAGTGTTCGTTGTCAGAATTGTTGTCTTGTATATCAAATTTGATGCATTTATATACCACAGAAATTAAGATTTGGTATTTCTATTCACAGTATAAATTTAAGCCCACCAGCGCCATTTACCGGAAAATGCGAATCTAAATTAAATCAGCATAGTGTTTAGAATGACCCTATCATATACTAAGACTTTTGAATTTATATACAATAGAATCTTAGATATAACCGTCCCATTTACGGGAATAATTATATCATAGCAATGCCACCTACCGTTCGATAAACTCTAAATTAAATCAATATAGTGTATCATAAAGACACTCTCAGATATCAATGATTGTGCAAATATATACAATAGAATCTGAGATATGACTTTCCAGTTTAAGGGGGTTGGTTGGTTGGTTGTAGGATTTAAGGCCGATTGACTCCTGATGTGTCCTAGGCCTAGAGGGGGAATGCCCTCCGTGGGGGTCTTTCTAAGGGGTCCTAGCCCGTATTTACGCAAGTTTCGGAGGAAACCACGGAAAACTCCGAACGGCTAGGTCGATGAGCGTGACCTGGGATCGAACCCGGCACCTCCCATCTACCAGCTTTGAGCGCAGAACCGCTCGGCCGCTGGTGGGCCCAGTTTAAGGGGGAAAACCTTGTATAACATCGCCAATATACTGTCGACATGCAACTAATTTTATTCTGCATATATATATATATATATATATATATATATTTTAATGAGGCTCTCGCATATCATATTTTGTTTGAGTGTACACAACAGAACCTAACATATAATCTTCCTGTTAATGGGGGAAATCGCAGTACAGCAGCACCACCTGTTGCGCGATTTGCACTAAAAAAATTTAAGCACATCTTTATGTCAGTATCATATTCAGCAAATACATGTAAAATTATATGTAATCTTGTGCTGTAGTTTCCCAGATGCAGTTGTAGCAGAATTTTTGTCTCTCTTATACATAGACAGGCACTTTCTAAAAATGGTCAAATCGTGGTTTGGACCTCTCAAAACGTGCAAATCCATCAAAAACCGCAAATCGGTAATTTTCACGAATTCTTTATTTATATTAATATAAAAGCAAGTTAAAAAAAAAAAAAAAAAACTCTTAAACCGAACCGAGAGAGAAAATGTACATATTTTTCATTAAATAAAAATATCATAAAATATACTTCTTTAAACCCTTTTAAGCATACACAAATCAAAAATAAATGCTTTGAAAATGTTTAAAATAACTTTTCACGTTTCGAATATTCTGATAAAACTAAATGGATAAATAAATAAATAAAAATTGAAGGGCAAAAAAAAAGAAAAGCGCATTTTTTTATAGGAAGGAAATATTAGTTTGGTCTATAAGTTTCATTTTGTATAACATTTTAAATGCCCCCAATTCCTCTTCCATGTAAATCTTTACATTAAAATAATAATAATAATAACAATAATACAGAGATTTATATGTAAGTATTTCCCCCCAAAATTTTGAAAATTAATGGCCTGCAGTTTTCTTTAGCATAACAAATTATCAACAACTTTTTTTTTTTTTTTTTTTTTTTTTTTTAGTTTGCATTTAAATTTGTATGTGTGATAAATATTTTACATCTCATGTGATGATAATGTATTTCATAAAGTAATAGATTAAAAAGATTCATACGACATCGAATATTTAAATTTGACACTTTTTTATTTTACTCACAATTTTTATTAAATTTTATCTGAAATGAATCTTAAATTTTTAACATGTAACTTAACATCTTACTACATGAAATACAAATATAAATATAACCATAATTTTGCATGCGAAATATGAACTACTTTTTCGTAAGATATAATTTTATAAAAGTACCTTAATCACGGCTCTGTACACAATTTATGTTATCCATGTACTTAGGTACAAATATACTAGAAAAGGCTGAAAAGTGTTATTTTTTCTTATTTATTCAGTACGTAATTTCACGGAGAAAAAAATATACCGCATTTATTTTAAACAAATAAGTATTCATTTTATAAATCCCGAATATAGTAGTTGCACACATAAGAATCTGTATTTCTTAGATGGATACAAAGCAGAAATTCTACATATGTTCGCCGAACTTTTAGTCGTGTCTTCTGTGGGTTTTACAATATTCAAAATATCTCCAATATTTATTTTCTTGATCACTAAAAATTCCACTGTTAGACGACGATTACATCTCTAAAAATAACAACTGTACAGCCGTGCTTATCCCTTTCGGATAACTCATTTTATTAGTTATAAAGGTACTGTGAGTGAGGTCGTGTGAACGCAATGGGAGCACCTCGATTTCGCAAAACATGCAGGGGTCGGTAATCTATTAGACAAATGTTTAGTTATTTTTAGTTGTTACATTTAGTTAATTCCATTTAACATCATAAAATAAATCTAATGTTTAAACGGTTTGATTTTAGCTTCAGATGATTGGAATTGGTGTTGATAGTAGTTCTACCCGTTCTTGTCGCGAGTAAATATTTAAAAAGAAGCATTGGAAACAAAGATAATTAATTTGAACAATTGTCGCTGTTCTTATGAAGACCATTTTAGTTCGAATCCACTGAAAAAATCTATTAAAAGCCACTATGGTTTCCCACGTGTGAAAACAGGTATAAATGTTAGATACCAACTTTTATCGCCTTACGTGTCCTTAGTAGCCAAATACCGAATATTTTCCCATGTGAAATTTTTTTAAATTTTCATTTTGCTTCGTATTAATGAATATACCTGCATTGTAATATATATGTCCTATTTGCTGCCAGAAATTCTCTGCAATCTGAGAAAATACGTTCTGGCAACGTTATTTTTTCGTAAATTACGCGTATTTTCCCAGCAAAAACATAAAGACAATAGATCCAAGCAACACTTTACAATAATAATAATAATAATAATCATTAGGAACGAGAAAGTAGTTTCGAGTTTATTTCAGATGAGAAAATGTTAGTCCAACACCAGAAAATGAAATATAAATAGTATCGTTGTTTATTTTAAATTTGAAGACATTCACGACAATTCACCAAAATTCACGATAATTAATTTCGCCTCCTTGATGTTCCTTTCTGACATAAACAGTAAAAATAACAAAATGTTTTCACATTTACAGATTTTTAGACAAATTGTCATTGTGAACGTCGCTATTTTTCCCAACTGCTTGAACATAATTTTGAAACCCTGGATTGTGCATTGGCATTTGACCGATCATACATTACTTCCAGGTATCCGTATTAGACATTCCATCACATTAACACCGAATAATTTATTGCTATCAATCTCTATGACCATGTCACTCCAACTACGAGTACCCTAATTCGAGATATTTCTAAGAAAAAAAAATATATATGTATTGTTGTAGCTGGGCCGTGACTGAAAAGTACTCTCATAAATATACACAAGAGAATAGTTTCGGCTCTCAGAGCAGTTCTTGTGGATGCCATAACAAATCCTATTTAGGCCTGCAACAATAATGTCAGCAGATGATTTATATTCCATATCTATTATTGTGTTTTAATGCGATAAATAATGCATGTTGTTCCAGTTCCCGTATACATAATTGTGAGTGAGTATCACACGTATTTTATAAACTGTTAATTAAAATTTAAAAATAAAAAGAAGTGTATTGAAATAATAAAAATGTACAGTGCCGGTAAAAAAAAAAAAAAACTTTATATGTCAACTGCCGTTCTCGCCATAAAAATGTGTTGAGTCCCAGAGATGACCCATAGTTGTAGTCGATCAAAGACGACGTTTCCCTATCCTATTAACACTCAGTTCGCGTCGTGGACTTTTAGAGTAAGGATGTATGCTTTTTGTTTCCGTCAGCCAGTATTTCGTTCATGTGTTATATGTTTGCGTACCTACATCAGTATTCCCACTCCACACAATGTGTTGGATTAAGTTTAAAATGTAAAAGAAGTCTCATACATTGACCCTGCTAGAAAAGATAATCTCTTTGGTTGTTGTATCCAGAGATCTGGCAGATCATTCTAGACGTAGCCAGTTGCAGCCATCTGGCAAATTTAGCCAGAGATCCGGGCCTACACCGCTGCAGTTGTTAATAAAATGTAATGATGAGATGACAAAATATTGACTGCCAATGTGATATTTAAAATAAACGATTAAAATGTTAATATTTTGTCCTAAATGTTTACAATTTAATGATTTTGTAAAGATTTTTTCACCTGGTTACGTCTAGAATGAGCTGCCAGATCTCTAACTACATCAACCACAAAGATTCCCTTCTCTAGAAGAGTCAAGACATGAGATTGATCTTCCATTTCAAGCTTTTACTGACCCATTACATGGAATGGGTATACCTATGTAGGTTCTCAAACTTTTGACAAATAAACGAAATATTGTCTGGCGGAAGCAAAGAGCGTATAATCTGATTGTAAAAGTCCACGAGACAAACTGAATTTTCATAGGATAGGATAGGTCGTATGTGACCGACTAACACCACGTGCCATCACTGGGGTTCGACACATTTTAATGGCGGGATTGCAATTATTAATGGCGGGATTGCAAAATTGTAGCAATTGGCATGTAAAGTTTTTTTTTTTTTTTTTTTTTTTTTTCGGCACTGTAATAGTATAATAATGGTTAATACTTTTTTTCATTATATATTTCATTTTTTATTACCTACCTTACTACATAAAGGCAATCATCATAAATAATTGCCTAAATAACAACTTTCAATATTTTTTTTTTTTTTTTTATTACACATCTACAAACGTAAAATATTTTTATAAACAATTATGAAATGTAATTTATGAATTAAAATAATCATTAATAACTGCATATATATCAACTTTCTGTTTGTGCTTTATTAAATATCTATAAACATAAATTATTATAAAAATTAGATTAGGTATTGCAACTTGAGATAGAGCTGATATAGATGCTACAATTATCACACAAGGATTTTTTTGTTCTTTTTTTTTTTTTTTTTTTCTATAAGGAATAGCTTGAATTCCAATCAACTGAAATCACGCAGGATTCGTTAATATTTCATGTTTTGTACAAATAAAGAAAGGAAAGGAAAATATAAAAGAATACTCTTTTATATAAAAAGTAAAAAATTAAAATTAATAATCATAGAAATGTCATCATAATATTTTACAATACTAATGGTTATTTTGTGAACCTTCGAAAATTTCGTTTATATATTTTTACTGAAACTTCAAATTTTTCTAATTAAAAGGAAATTTGAATTTTTTATATAAATTATATTGTTTATTTATAGTACTGTGTACTTATTTTTGAGGAGCATTTGTATTATTTTAACATTATTTTCAATTGTTTTTTTTTTTTTTTTTTTTTTTTTCAACTACTTCACATAATCTTTTTTCCTTTGTCTAGTTTTCCCATAGAAACTTAATGTATATAACAAATAGGTTTATCGAATCTCTATTCTTTCAAGAAAGTTTTATTAGTAACACTAAAACGGCTTAAAAAGAATAAAGACATTTAAACGTACTTAAGTACTACATTTTTTCGATTTAGTCACTTTAAACAATCTCATAAGTATTTTCAGATCCATTAACTCTAATATTAGCAGAAGATATTTGACAGATATAGCAATGCAGCGTTTTTATGTCTCGTTTCTAAATTTAGCGAAGAAACATCTGAAATATTTGTTTTTACTGTTTCAGATACTGTTGCTTTAAAAAGTTTTGCAAGATAAAAAAAGCATTTTTTATGTATAGAATAGGAAAGGAATTGCAAAACTAAATAAATAAATAAATAAAAATAAACATAAAAAAATATACCTGTTTGATATTTAAATTAATGATAATAATAATAATAATAATAATAATAATTAAAGAGAAACTGAAATTATTTTTACAGATGTGTCAATGCGACATATATATATATATATATATATATATATATATATACATCTAGTATATATATATCAATACAAAAAACCCTTAACGGGTTAAAAGTTTGTGACGCAGAACTGTACTTTGTGGCTATAAGAATTAGAAATACGAATCTTAAAAATATATCAAATTTGTAGTGACGCTGTGCTATTATTTATTATATTCATAGATTTTCTTATTTGAATTTGGTTTTTTCTTCTATTTATATATGCAATCTAAACGTTATTTTCAATGTAAAATAATATATAACATTCTCTCACTAATACCTTTTCATTCACATCTCTTTTAATATCAAAATATGTGTTTTAAAAGGAATGATATGAAATTCCAGCAATGTAGTGGCGTTACATTAAATTATTTGTTTTTAAATTCCACTGCAATTCATTCTTTTTTTTTTTTTTTTCATATTAAAGTATATTTTTACACTGAAATATTGGTTTCAATGTTCAAATACGCTATGAAATATATCACTTTCATTAAGCTCATATTATGTATTGAAATGTATTTATTTCAATGCATTATTTTATTTTTTGCGTCACGCTATACAAAACTTTAAGTAAAATATATGGAAATGTTTCCTTTGTGTCATCTTATCCAAATTAGTTGAAAATACATGCAAATAGATAGTGTTCAACAAAGAAAACATTTCCGATTTTCTTATTACTTTCTTCTATATGTAATATAGAAAAAGTATTGGATTCGCGAAAATTTTCGACCTCCGTTTTTTGACGGATCTACACGTTTTGGGATGTCCTGAACACGAATTGGTAGTTTTTAAAAAATGTCTGTCTGTCTGTCTGTGTGTCTGTCTGTCTGTGGTTTAGTGTTTTCGCCGTATCTCACGAACCGATAAATGAAATTCAACCAAACTTAACATATATAGTTGGACCCTGGCGGGGCATTGTGCTGATTCGATTTGGGGATCAATAGCACATCAGGTGGCGCTGTGATCGCATTTTATGTAAATTTTTAACATGGCAGTATAGGACAAATTTTCGTATTTTTCACCGTATCTCACGAACCAATGAATGGAATTCAACCAAACTTGGTATATAGTTGGAACCTGACGGGGCATGATACTGATTAGATTTGGGGATCAATCGTCCAGCACGTGGCGCTGTGATCGCAAAATTTCGTATGTTTCACCGTATCTCACGAACCGATGAATGAAATTGAACCAAACTTTATGTATAGTTGGACCCTGACATGGAAAGGGTCTGATTAGATTTTGGTATCAATCGCCCAGAAGATGGCGCTGTGATCGCATTTTATGTAAACTTTTAACATGGCAGCATAGGACAAAATTTCGTATTCATGTACATAATGAGCGTTATTTTAAACTTGTGATTGTAAAATTAATATGAATTATTGATTATAGTAGTAGTTAACTACGAAAAAAATTTTGTGCATGTGGGAGCACCGGTTCTCCCCCTGGGGGGGTAAATTTTCAAGATGGGTATTTTTCGAAAGATCTCATCAATACCTTTAAAACAAATGGTTGAACTATAAATCTGTGATAATTTAAATTAGTTATCGATTTTTTTTACTTTTAACAAAAAAAAAAAAAAGAAAAAGAAAAAAAGAAAAAAAATCGTATTTTTTTTTTTTTTTTTTTTTTTTAATATTGTTGAATATGTATTACTTTTAACAAAAAAAAAATTAGAAAAAAATCGTATTTTTTTTTTTTTTTTTTTATATTGTTACTGATTGAATATGTATATAGGAATATATAGAAGAAAGTCTTGTGGTGGCCACAACATACTAGTTTTTTGTTTTGGATGGCGGGACGCATAAGATAAAATAATTCATTGAAATAAATGCATTCCAGTGCAAAACATAAACTTAATGAAAGTGATATATTTGACAGCGAGTTTAAAAATTAAAAGCAATATTTTAATGTGCAAATATACTTTAATTTGAAAAACAAAATAATTGCTGTGAAATTTAAATACAATTCATTTAATGTAACAGCACTGCGTTGCTGGAATTTCATATCATTTCTTTTAAAACACATATTTTGGTATTATATAAGATGTGAATGAAAAGGTATCGGTGAGTAAATGTTATATATTATTTTATGTTGAAAATAACGTTTACACTGTAAAAATAAATAGAAGAAAAAAAGCAAATTCAAGTAAAAAAATACATGTATATTTTAATTAACACAAAAGCGTCACTGAAAATTTGATTTAAATATTTTTAATACCCGTATTTCTAATTCTTATAGCTATAAAATACAGTGCTGCATCACAAACTTTTAATCCTCATTTTATTATTATTATTATTATTGTTATATTTATACACATGATGTTATCTAAAAATCATTCATTTTATTATTCTTAACGCTTATAAAGTTTTTAAAAAAATTATTGTGTTAGGAGAATGACTCTTCTTTCAATGAGTAAATGTTGCTTGAAATATAGGATGAAGCCTGAGAATTTTTGTTTTATTTTATTTATTTTTTTATTTTTTTAATGTTGAAAGAATTTTGGGGGTATTTTTTTATGTAGTATCCTATGTATGAGGTTAATTGATATAATGACCTCTAAAGTATTTTATTTTACCGGTACTCTTTTACAATATTCATCAATTAAAATGATTTTAAAAGAAAAATGCACCCATTTTAGAACAGGAGTTTCTAGTTTTCTCTTTTGGTCAATACATCATCATAATATCATTTAACATATATTTCTTTTACAAATTAATACATGATTTGTATTTTTTTTTTTTTTTTTTTTTTTTTTTTTGTTATAATTGGTCTAATATTCAATAAGAAAAATGTTCTGAAACTTCACATTTTAGTAAAACGATGCTTAAGAAGACTGTTGACACATTTTTTCTTTTTTTTTTTTTTTTTTTTTTTACGATTATTCTATTATTTATATTAATAAAAATATATGATCGGCAAGAAAGTAATTTTTGGTGTAAGTGTAAAAAAAAAAAAAAAAAAAAATGAAATGAAATGTGATCAATCAAGTGTCTTTCATACTATTTGAAGGTTTTTGCCATCTTTTTTAGCAATTTCATGAATCCGAGCCCATAAAGCTTTTGGAAAACTATTTTCCAAACCAACTCTACCTCAGTTAAAATGCACAGATATTGTGTTACCACTTTCTTTTAAATAAAATTCTGCTCTAAAATCTATGTTCTAAATAATACTATGATCTGTAATCTATATTCTAAATAATAATATGTTTTACAATGTATGTTGTAGCACTCAACAGTGGAATGCATTACAGTAGAGCCCCTATTATACGCGAGTGGGAGAGCCGTGAAAAAATTTAAATTACTGACCTCCAAAAAACTTAATTTTCATTCAAATCAACAACAAGGAAAATAGAATAGGTTCTACTGTGCAGCAAAGGTAGAAAATTGCTGACATGTTTGTTGTGCATCCTAATCCTACAGATCTTTTTGGAATTTTTTTTACCTGTTTTAGGCGGAAATAGATCTTTTTACTTTAGAAATAGGGGTTATTCTGTTCCACCACATATTTTTATCATGGTTGCACTCCATTTGACTGTTTTTCGGGTTATCCGCGATTGCCACCCAATGTCGCGGATAATCGGTGCTTCGAAGTACCGCGAAAATGTTAATAAGCTTCAAAAACTTAGAATGATGCTAGTTTGTCTTAAGTTTGAAATTATATATTTTAACCCGTTTTAAATACACTCAAAAAAATATTTCTATTAAAAAACTTTTTTTTTTCACTCGTTTTTAGCTTTATTATAACGATAATTTTGTTGTTAACGAAACCAACTTGCTTCTGGAAACCAAAAGAATATGTTTGAAAGAAGAGAAATTCCCGCTATATAGTTTAATACGCGACATTATTGATGTCATTGCAAACAGCCAAAAAGCAAGTGATATGCTGTATCAACAAAGCAATTTAGTTGATTTGGGTACAGCAAAAAAATTTAGGGTCTGGTAACAAAATGCTTGCTGAATTTATACCGAATAATAATAACAATAATAACAAAAGTTTAGTTTGATTGAAGGCAATTTTTATTATTCGTGCATCAATTTTCTCCGGTTATGGGAAGGCTATATTTAGCTTCTGGATGTATTAATGCACCAAAATTCACATGTGAGAGGAATATTATGGAAAATCTTATTGATTTAATTTTGCTATGGGATGACAAGTGGCCTTTCAATTATTAACTTTCTTTGATACACCAGATGACTATATTTCAGAGTCTATTAGCTAAAATTGCACTAAACTGCATATGTAAAATCTTTAATGTGAGAAGATATGTTAATTATTTATATTTTTTTTTTTTTTTTGCACGTTAACCGGTAGGTGGTGTTTTTATATGGAATGATATAGAAGATAGTCTTGTGACTATTTTTAGACATTCTGTTTTTAAATAATAATTATTATTATGTTTGAATTATGAATACCTCATTTGGCACTTTATAATTTGCAGACTGTTGATTCGAACATTTATTTTTCTTTTAATGAGGTGTGACCAAAAAAAAAAAAAAAAAAATCACTATCTCAGTTCTCTACTATAAATGAGGAGACACTATCATCAGATACATTGGTTGATCTTTTTTCTTCCACGATCTTTCCTATATAACTATATATATATAATTTTTTTTTCATGAAATAGGGGTCAAAAGTACGCACGATTTCACTACACAGCGGTACATATTCAGCTATGCAACCTTTGTGCACCCGCACACAAATTTTTGTAATTGTCTTTAAAGTCATATATGTTATTCAAATTCCCTACAGAATAGTTTCTGTTTGAAATAATATAAATAACATAACTGGTTTGTTTACAGGGAATCACAAAATAATTCCGATATTTTCCAGTTTAACTCAAACATATTTCTAAAGCTTCCTTTTTAATAACTTTAATATGTACATATAGCAGAATTAATTTAATTCAGTCTGCACAAAAGCGTATTTTACATATAGTATGGCATGGATAGCATTAAAGTTTGTATATAAACTAACATAAAAAATAGTCCAATCAATAGCCAAGAGGTTCTGCTTGTAAAGCCTTTAGATTGGAAGTGTGGAATTCAATCACAAGTTGCGCTCGTCTGCCTAGGCGTTTGGTGTTTTTCATGGTTTTTCCCGAAACTTCCATAAACACGGACTAGGACCTTTTACACTCTCCCCCCTACGGAGTACACTTTTTCGAGGATTACAAACTTAGCACAGTCTATAGAAATTATGGGGAGGTGGGGGTATCGTTCGAAACATGGTCTAGAATATCTTCTCGCTCTCCCTCCCCCTTCAGAGGACATTTTATCTAGGATTAAGACCCTAGCACAGTCCAATAATAGGGAAATTGTTCGAAGCGCATTTTCAATTTTACTGCGATGACGAAAAGTAATGTTTCGTAAACAAAAGTTTTTGGACATTATACAGTACGGGATCAGAGCGGATTTGGTTCAATATATGAAAATTATCCCACCAAGGACAAGAAATATCAAAGCTATATCAAATAATTAACATTTTAGACATTATGAGGGCTAGAAACATAGTGATTTTATTTTATTTTATTTTATATATTTATTTATTTATTTATTTCTATGAAAAAGAAAGTTTTTGTAAGGTTTGTTCTTCCATTATAAAAAATATATTTTTTAATGAATATTACGGGGAAAAAATATAAGTATAGTTAGAAAATTATTATATAATCCAACTGCTATCTTCGAATTATTTCTTTGTTTTATTTTACGAATTTTTGTAGAATTTAAAAAATAAAATTATATAAATTATATAGTTAATCAAAAAATCCTTTGAAACATTTTGTTATTGAAAATTAATTCCAGAATCAAACACTTCACATTTTAACAATAGAAAGAAACAATACAATAGTCGACATTCCCAACAACAATCAAAGTATACCTGTTTTAACAATATAAATGTTGTATAAGTCAGCAATCCAAAAACTAAAGTTCACAACAATGGTTTGCAAAAGAAAGATCTCTTTGCAGTCATTGAGCAAATTACGAGTAGTGTGTAATTTGAGACTGTTTTCATTTTGTAAACGATTTCAAAGTGATTTAATTATTAAAGTGAGCTAATTTTTGTTGAACAATGGAGTATTTTCGTAAAAATTATAGACGGGGTCAAATCAGCGAAAATTTTTACAAATTACGAGCTACAGAATATACACTCTTAAATCTGGAATGGGTAAACATATTCTATGCAGGTGAAATATCAAATGGATTTCACAAAGTTATTGCAGAACTTAAAAGCAATGATACACAAATTAATGTCAAATTGAAGGTATTTATGGACGATATAAATAAAGATGATGAAGTCAATTGGCAAAAAGTACTTTTAGAAAGGGTTTATCCTCATTTGACATGGCAAAATGTGCTTGGTTATCAAAAACAATCTTACAATAAAGAACAGTATTCTCATAATTCTAATGAACCTGGCGAAAATCTTGTAAATACTTTCAAAGTAAATGTTGCTAATGTTAAAGTTGAAAATGATCCTAATGAAGACCATTATTATTATAAACTTGCGAGTTATGATCTATCAAACGAAATTAAATCATCTGGTTACCAAGAAAATGCTTCTCAATCTAAAAAGCAACATCAGCGAAGAATAAGTTTTAGAATTCATTTCAGTGCTTGTTTGCCTTTCTGCAAGAAAAGAGCTCGAAAGAAAGGTTTTCCATAAATAACTGTTCATGCTCTTCTTAATTTGTAAAAAAGCATATTCAGCAATAGAATTGGCAGCATGATAGTCATCTAAAAAAAAAAAAAAAAAAAAAAAAAAAACTTTCTCTAATCTATAGCATTGTTTAAGGCTGTATTTTGAAATTTGAAAAGTTACCTTTTCTCAATAGATGGCGCTGAATTTCACCGGGAATTTTGAAAGGGGGATGGGTTTCTGAAAAAAGGAGTGTATTGGAAAATGTCAATCAATTGTTACTGACCAATACCTAAGTGTTCTTTTCTTCCTGTTCTTTGAATGATTGACCCATAAATGACACATAAAGGCGGGGTGAAAATTTAGAGAAATTCTTTAAAACATAGAATAATTTCTATTTCCGTTTTCACAGAATTCGTATTTCTGAATTGTATTTAATACCTGATTAAAAAAAAAGAAAAAAAATTCTTTTTTTGTGTATTTTAAGAGGGAAAAAAATATATATTTTCTTTGTAGTTTATTTTTATTTATTTATTTAGAAATTGGAAAAAAATATCCGATTAAAAAAAAAAAAATATTTATAAAAAAATATCTCAAGGCCTCTCTCTTTAAAACATAGAATAGTTTTTGTTTTCGTTTTCTCATGATTAGTTATTATTTCTGAATAGTATTTAATACCCGATTAAAAATACTATTTTCGTTGTAGTTTATTTTTTATTTATTTACTTATTTAGAAATTGGATTAAAAAAAAAAATGCATTTATAAAAAATATCTCAAGGCCCGAAGAAAAAGAGTATCATGAGAAGCAAGTGAATAACGAAACTTGTGAAGAATATATTTATAATGTTTAAAAAAAATAAAAAATAAAAATGTAAATGTAAAAGATTTTAAATAAAATCTCAACATGTTATTATTATTTTGTCTAAAATAATAAAATTTTTAGATTACGATATTAGTTGCTAGAGGTATTCACTCTTCCGATGATTTTACTTTTACATATTTTTTTTTTTTCAAATTACAACGAAGCATCCATAATCCGGAATTCTATAATCCGGCAAAAATGACATTTCTATTTATTTTATTTTATTTTTAAACCTCCGCCTGTAAATCGTAGTAGTACCCAACTTAATTCGCAGTATGCTTGCCAACTTTTATGGACTATTAGTAAAGTTTACGAATTTTCATTTAATTTTATTGATTTACAGACTAGCGTGAATTTGTTACAGATTAATCAGGATGATGGCAAAAATTCCGAAAAAGAACAACGAAATTTTCGTCTCGCTATGGCAAATCCAAAAGTTAATAATAAGAGATAGTTTCTATTCCTGCTATACCGAAAGTCAGAATTAAACACGACCACCCTAAATCTCAGCCAACACAACTGTTTTATGAAGGACTTGAAAAATGTTATTTTATCAGCGATAACCAACTAATGAACATGCATACGTTAAACTGTCAATGACAAACTGAAAAACAATGAAACAAATGAAATTGACTGACATACTTAATAGAATGCAGCAACGTCAGATTCCTGATCTTATTTGTCATTAAGCCAGTTTCAATATCAAAAATTTTTTTAAATCATTATTTGTACAAAAATAAACGATCTGCATTGCTGTTTTATAATTTTATTATTATTATTATTATTTATTTCAAATGTTATTTTAATTTTCGTTTTTGATAAGGATTTGTATACATTTTTAAATTTTTTTTAAAAATATTTCTTTAGATGCTGTGACTAATGTCGGGTCAAATCCCCCCCCCCAACTCACACACACACACACACACAGACATTCACAAAATTTACAATTAAAAGAAAACAATTTGAATTCATATTCGAAAGATTGAATAATATTTTCAGTAAAATCATTTTAAGTAATTATCTGTCATAGTTCAATAAACATCAGCAATTAAAAACTCTCTAAAAGTTCACTTCTATTTAAGGACCACCTCCTATAAGGGTCATTTTTACTTTCTTCTATATTCAATAGAAGAAAGTATTGGATTCGTAAAAATTTTCGACCTCGGGTTTTTGATGGATTTACACGTTTTGAGAGCTGTAGAATACGATTTGACCATTTTTAGAAAATGTCTGTCTGTGTGTGCGTGTGTGTGTGTGTGTGTGCGTGTGTGTGACAAAATTTTGTGGCAACTGTATCTCAGGAACTACTGCACAGAATTTCATACAAATTGGTATGTAGTTCCACCTTGACATAAATTAGTGCCTATCAACTTTTGGTAAAAATTGTCTTACAGGTTGCGTTGCCATCCCGCTTTTTCTAAAATTTTAACGTGGTGATATAGGACAAAATTTTGCATAAATGTGCATAAAGAGAATTTTTTTTTTAGTAATCATTGTAAAATTTACAAGAATTATTTATAATAGAGATAGTCAACAGGGGAAAAATTTTTGTATGTGTAGGAGCCTCCCTGAGAAGAGAAAGATGGGTATCTTTCGAAAGGTCTCGTCAATACCTTTAAAACGAATGGTTGAACTATAAAAGTGTGATAATTTAAAACAAAGTTATCGATTTTTTTTACTTTTAACGAAAAAAAAAAAAAACTTAGAAAAAAAAATCGTAACTTTTTTTTTTTCTTCTTTTAACGAAATTTAACCAAACTTGGTATTTAGTTGGCCTCTGACATAAACTGGTGCTGATTAGATTTGGGGATCAATCGCTCAACAGGTGGCGCTGTGATCGTATTTTTTCTAAATATTTAACATGGCAGTATAGGACAAAATTTCGTATAAATGTACATAATGAGAGTTATTCTTAACCTGTGATTGTAAAATTAATATGAATTATTGATAATAGTAGTAGTTAATTAGGAAAAAATTTTTGTGCATGTGGGGGCATCGTTCCCCCCCCCCCTGGTGTGTGTGTGTGTGTGGGGTAAATTTTCAAGATGGGTATCTTTCGAAAGGTCTCGTGATTACTTTTAAAACGAATGGTTGAACTATAAATATGTGATAATTTAAAACAAAGTTAGCGATTTTTTTTACTTTTAACGAAAAAAACTTGGAAAAATAAATAGTATTTTTTTTTATTTTTTATTTATTTATTTATTTATTTTAATATTGTTACTGAGTGAATTTGTATAGGAAAATATAGAAGAAAGTCTTGTGGTGGCCACAACATACTAGTTTTATTCCTGGTTCTCAAAATTTCCTTTTGATTTTAATACTGATTTACCTTGATTCAATGCCCATGTACAAATGCATATCTCTGTAAATGGTCACATTTTGCGACAACAGGTAATATTGTTTAACTCTTGATGTGACTTGACCACATTTCTATTTAACGTCTTTACGGGCTTCAAACTTTAGTACACAGTTTTGAGGGTAAAAAGGGATAAGTTTATTTCAAACATTTTCAAAAAATCTGCATAAATTCGGGGACTGTTTAACCCCTTAATCCTCTCCCCTTCCCCTTCGCTACAGCCTTGATCTTATTGCTCTCCTATTCCAATTTTGAAATTATGGCATATGCTTCCTATGAATTTGTCGGTAGAGAAAAGAAGTGTGTTAATAAGACTTAATAGTTTTTAATGTGCATATTTTAGGTGAAATTCAGGCTTGGAAAAATGAATTTTATATCTTTGTTTTAAATTAATAATTTAAAAAGCTTTTAAGAGAGTAGTGTTGAATTTAAATTCTAAAATTAAAATATTACACATAGTTTAGAGTTTAGATTAAAAATTACAAACTAAACATATTATCTTTACTAAGAGTTTAAAGTGGGCTTAAAATGTTGTTAAATTGATCAATTACATCTAGGATATAAAAGATTTCTTAGAAACAAAATTACTGCAAAAAAAAAAAAAAAAAAAAAAAAAAAAAAAAAAAAACATTTAAAATTAAAACTATTATTAGTGATTATTACAAAGCAATTAAAAAAAAATTAATAATTATAATGTAAATTTAAATAATTAAATCCATTTCATCCATAATAATTTTTGCAAGAATTGTGATTTTCTGAACGATTTCTTATAAAAGGCAAAGTCTTTAAAGTTTTTTTTTTTTTTTTTTTTTTTACAGCATTATGAGTGGCTTTCTTACAAAAGTTTCAGTGTATTTCTGTTTTTATCACTTTCCAAAAAGTTGAAAAATGTTTATGACTTTGGTTTGTTTGTCTGTCCGCGTACTAACTACAATAAATATTTATGGAATTCCTTGAAACCGGTATGTGTTGTCCAAGTTTACTATACGCGATGTTCCCTATTGAAAGTGAGGTAAATACTGCCTCTCGTTTGTCTATAGGGACACCAGAGATAATTTCAAAGCATTGCATCGTATGAGAGGTATTTCTATGAATAATATTTTAACACTTTTATTTCCTGCAAATCATAATGCAACTGACATTAACAATACATATGCACTGTGAAAAAAGAAAAAAAAGCTTTCTTTAGAGTGTAATATGATTAGCATTAAGATTTACAGGGCCATAAAAAATATTTAGTTACATTAATGGCTATGACTGGAAATTTCCAGAATTGCATTTTCGATTGCATTAATCATTTTTAACATTTTCTAACGATGTTCAAAAGTAATTATTACATGAATTAGTCTATATGTCTGTCTTTCTCTGAGCTCTGTAACTTCTGTAAATGTTCACTAATTTTTTGAAATCGACATACGTTCAAGTTTACGATGGGATATTCCCGATTTAAAATGGGGTAAATACAATTTTTTCATTTTTTTTTTTTTTTTTTTTAATATAATTTAATGGTTATCTTTTTTTTATTATTATTAAAATATACAAAAATGAGTGAAAGAAACTGATTCAACTTTTTAAAATATAAATTACTGTTTCTTAGCAGCGGTTACTATATAAATTTCCTTTTTTATATAATTTATTACTTTTTTTTTCTTTCTTAGAGGCCATTATACATATATTTTTAAAAGGACAGAATTTGGTGTTTTCTATTATAATTATTAATTATTATTTTCATTAAATACTTGTCCAGTGCTATATAGTTGAATGAAAATGAATATCTTAATTTATGTAAAATTAATTGAATTTTCTCATGAATCATTTAATAATATTTTAATCTTTTCATCATTTTGTGAAAATTGATCACAGCAGATTCTTTTTTTTTTTTTTTTTTTTTTTTTTTTTGTGGGGGGGGGGGGATTTATTGAACATTTTCTTTGTCATTCTTTAGATAAATTCCCATTTTTTACATTTCCCAACAAGGTTGAAAATGTGTATGACTTCGGTTTGTCTGTCTGTCCGCGCTCTAACTCCCGTAAATATTTATGGAATTTCTTGAAACTGATATATGTTATTCAAGTTCACTATCGAATGTACCCTATCAAAAATGTAATGAATACCTTTACTTGTTTCTGTACAGAGACACCCGAAAGTTTTCCAAAGCATTGTTCCCTATGGTAGACATTATAAACTATATATTAATGCCGTTACTTTACACAAATCCTAATGAAATTCAAATATGTTATTCATGTTATCCGTAAATATTTATGGAATTTCTCGAAATTGATATATTCAACTTTACTATCGGATGTTCCCTATTGAAAATGGAGTGAACACCTTTACTGGTGTGGGTACAGGGACACCGGAAAGTATTCGAAAGCATTGTGTCCTATGAGAGGTATTTCTATAAACCAAATTTTAATACCGTTACTGGAATTGCATTTTCGTTTACATTAAGCGATATAACACTTTAACATTTTTTAAAGTGAGAATGATTTTAATTTAAGTATTTGTCTGTCTGAGTGTCCATCTTCCCGCCCCAGCGTCCGTAAAGATTTTCAGAATTTTTACAAAATTATAAAATATATGTTATTCAAATTCACTATGGAATGTTCCGTATTTTAAATGAAATTATAGGTCCTGTGCAACTGGTTTGTGCACAGGGACATCCCAAGAACTGCCAATGCATTTCATTTTAGGATAAACATTTTTATAAATTACATTTAAATAACTTTCTATTGAAAAAATCATAAAGAAATTGACATTTATTTTTAATATGCTAAAATAACATTTTGTGTAGAATACGATTTTATTATTCTTCAAATTTATAGGGCTACACTAAAATATTCAGATACATTATGGACTGCAATTAGAATATAAGGACTAACGTTTTCTTTTGTGTTAATAATACATGTCAATGTTTTTATAATTTTTATAGTAGAAAGTTTTTTAAATGCAACTTTTAAAATATTAAGCCCTAAAACGTAATAAATTGTCTTGTTGTTTTTGTCCCTGTAAACAAACTAGCTGTACCGGACCTATTATTGACCTTTTTAAATAGGGAACTTGAGTGTATCATTTTTTTTTTTTTTTTATTCGCAAAATGTTCACGGATGATAGGAGCCGGAGACAAACAGATAGAAAGGTAGACAAGCGGACAGACAGATGCACAAATTGAAATCATATTCCCACTAAAATTATAAGAAAGTGTTAAAACGCTCATGTAAACAAAAGTGCAATTCCAGCAAATTTTTATTAATAGCTCTTAATGCAACTGATTATTTTTGTGTGGCCCTGTAAATCTAATGCTAACCATACTATATTTCATATTGAAGGCATTCTTTTGTGCATACGAATAATATATTTCAATTGCATTAAGCTTTGTGGAAAATAAAATTATTAAAATTTGGTTTATAAAAATAACTCTCATACAACACAATGCTTTGGAATATTTTCAAGTGCCCCTGTACACAAACCAGTTAGAAATGTACTCTATTTTAAATAGGAAACATCTGATAGGGAATTGAATAATATATTAAAATTTCATTAATGTTTCTATACATTAAAGGTATTAAAATATGGTTTATAGAAACTCCTCTCATAGAATACAATGCTTTCGGATACTTTTGTGTGTCCCTGCACACAAACCAGAAAAGGCATTCATTCCATTTTCAATAGGGAACATCCGATAGTAAACTTGTATAAAATATATCGGTTTAAAGAAATTCCATAAATATTTACAGGAATTAGAGCGCAGAAAAACAGACAGAGAGACAGACAGACAGTCAGAAGAACAGTCAGACAGATACACAAATTGAAATTATATTCACACTTAAACAAATGATAGATAGTGTCAAAAACGATTAATTTAAACGAAAGTACAATTCTAGCATTTTTTTTATTAATAGTTCTTAATATAACTGAATATTTTTGTGTCACCCTGTAAATCTAATGGTAAGCATGCTATATTCTATGCAAAGCATTCTTTTGTGCACATAATTAACATATTTCAATTTCCTAAAACTTCGTGGAAAGTAAAGTTATTAAAATTGGATTTATAGAAATATCTCACAATAATTATAACAAGGAAAAACTAGTATATTGTGGCCATAGTAGACACTATATAATTTTACATAAATTCAGGCAGTACAAATTATTTATTAAATTATTATTTATTAAAGTTATTTTCCATGATGAATGCAAACAATTTTTATTTCATAAAATTATAACTCTAAATGCCGAAAGAAAGTCAATTTTGTGTCTACGTCAGAAAAAATACGATTATTTTTTCTAATTATTATTTTTATTGGTGTTATTTTCTGTTAAAAATTAAAAAAAAAAAATCTATAACTTTGTTTTACTTTATCATAGATCTATGCTTCAGCATTTCATTTCAAAGGTATTGACGAGTTCTTTCGAAAAATACGCATATTGAAATTTTACATTTTTTCCCTAGTTAACTACTTCTATTATCAATAATTCATATTAATTTTACAATTACACATTAAAAACTA
Source organism: Salticus scenicus (assembly GCA_963930645.1). NCBI lineage: Eukaryota > Metazoa > Arthropoda > Arachnida > Araneae > Salticidae > Salticus > Salticus scenicus. The sequence continues at coordinate 116,868,068 of OZ005659.1, read as the reverse complement.
GAATGATGTGGCCGCCACATGACTTTCTTCTATATTTTCCTATGTAAATTCACTCAGTAATCTTACTCATTATCTTACCTCTTAATCTCCAACTTGTATTTTATAGTCTTAAATTTCAGGGTAAGAGAAAGTCGTGTGAGTGACACACCAGATTATTTTAATTATTAATGAAATAAAACCTCTTTTCCACTTTTGTAATATATATATATATATATATATATATATATATATATATACATATATATATATATGTATGTGTATATATATATATATATATATATATATATATACACTGGAGAATGAAACTAATCACTTGAAATTTTAAATATGAAAGTACAGATATTGGTAAAATTTTCAATTTGTGCACGTGAAATATTTTCTTTATTTTCAAAAATGTAAAAAGTATCCCAAGCACATAGTATAAAATAGGTGTATAGTCATAAATTCAAACAGAAAACTTTTTGAATGCGCTATAAAATATTAATATAGGCAACGTATTTCGAAACAACAAAATATTCCTTCATTAGGAAAGAAATGCCTTTTACCTTGAGGTAAAATACGGAGTATGATTTCCTATGCTTCTTTATAGAATAGTACGCATTTCTTGCCTGATGAAATAAGACTTTTCTTCTCAAAACACGTGCTTTTATTATTCATACATAATGCAGAAATTTTTCATTAGAGTTCAGTTTTGTAAAGTTAATTTCAAATATGTCAAACGCAATTGAAAGTTGTAAGACTTTAGTATTTATGAACACAGAATAAATATATTTTTAAAATCTTCATTTGATATTTAGCAAAAATAGGGAATACTTTTTTGTTGATTAAACAATTAACATTAATAAACAACAGTGTATAAATTAACCAACTTTAAAAAACTGGATGGCTTGTGAAAATTAAGCACATAATACATAAGAAAAATTCCAAATATAATTATTTTCCTAAATTCCTATAAAGCTAAAATAATAAAAACAAAATAATTTTTTATACCCCACCCTTTACTCCCATCAATAAAAAAATATATGCCTATTTATGATGTAATGTAATTGTAGAATGCAAGAGAAACAAATGAACAGTTACCAAAATTACCTATAAATTTAAAAATATATATTCAGGATTCAAATGAAATATGAATTAATCCATAGTACTCATACTTTAATCATTAAACAATTACACATGGAAATGAAACTTTATATAAAGCAATATATATTGAAAAGTTAATGAGCTTTTCTGGGAGCCTGATGTATTTGGAGCCTGTATGATTTGATCATACATGACAAATATGAAACAAGTATAACAGAAATAAATAAATAATAACTAGAAGAAGGAGCAGAGGCCTATATGGCTATATATATATATATATATATATATTATATATATATATATAAAGAAAGAAAAAAATTACGGTACTTCATTTATTTCTCTATTTTTGATGCTATGTATTTCATACTGCAAAGATATTTCAATTGAAGTATATTGTAACAATTTTATTACAAATTATTAACACTACTATATAACATTTAAGGATTTAAATAACAATTTTATCTTTAATATGAGGGCTATAACTGTAATTAATACATAACAAGTTTAAATTATCATCACAATAATTGTATTTTTTTTAAAAAGTTGAGTTATTGATGAAGGTGTTTAAAATAATAGTTAAATTATTATATCAAATTAAAATTCATTCTAACGAGTGTCTTTCAATAACATAATATGAAATGTTGTCTAATACAACTGTTGATTTCCTATAATTGTCTCTAATTTTATTTTTAGTCAATATACACGGCGACGCAAAAACATATTTTCTGATTTTTCTTTAAAAGTAAAGCTATAAATATAGTTTTTTATTTTTTTTTTGAGACTCCTTCCTCTATAATTCAAACAAATTGCATAAGTAACTCTACTTGCTTTTGTAAAGAGAATTGAAAATAATTCAGATACATTATCATCTATGTAAGTAGGTTGCTCTGTAAATTATATTAAGATTAATAAAATATAAAAAAACATAGTGAATATGATACATATTAATCAAGTATGCCAAATATTCTTATTGAACATTGTACGGTCATCTTAGTATAATCAGAAATTACTAAATGTACATTTCTTACGCATTTCTAATGCATCAGTTATGCTTAGCGTTTTTAATACTTGTGAAAAAACTAGTATGTTGTGGCCACCACAAGACTTCCTTCTATATTTTCTTATACAAATTCACGCAGTAACAATATTTAAAATATATATATATATATGCTTTTTTTCCCAAAGTTTTTTTTCGTTAAAAGTAAAAAAAAATCGATAACTTTGTTTTAAATTATCACATATTTATAGTTCAACCATTCGTTTTAAAGGTATTGACGAGACCTTTCGAAAGATACCGATCTTGAAAATTTACCCCCCCGGGGGGTACTTCCCCCTGGGGGGGGGAAGCGATGCCCCAATTTTTTTCCTAATTAACTACTACTATTATCAATAATTCATATTAATTTCACAATCACAGGTTAAGAATAACTCTCATTATGTACATTTATACGAAATTTTGTACTACATTTGTCCATGTTAAAAATTTAGAAAAAATACGATCACAGCGCCACCTGTTGAGCGATTGATCCCCAAATCTAATCAGCCACAGTTTATGTCAGGGGCCAACTAAATACCAAGTCTGGTTAAATTTCGTTTAAAAAAAAAAAAAAAAAAAAAAAAAAAACGATTTTTTTTTTCTAAGTTTTTTTTTTTTTTCGTTAAAAGTAAAAAAAATCGATAACTTTGTTTTAAATTATCACAGATTTATAGTTCAACCATTCGTTTTAAAGGTATTGACGAGACCTTTCGAAAGATACCCATCTTGAAAATTTACTCCCCTCGAGGGGTGACTTCCCCCCCCAAGGGGGGTGGCGAGGCTCCTACGCATGCAAAATTTTTTTCCCAGTTGACTATCTCTATTATAAATAATTCTTGTAAATTTCATAATGATTACTAAAATATAATTCTCTTTATGCACATTTATACAAAATTTTGTTCTATATCACCATGTTAAAAATTTAGAAAAAGCGGGATGGCAACGCATCCTGTAAGACAATTTTTACCAAAAGTTGATAGGCACTAATTTATGTCAAGGTGCAACTACACACCAATTTGTATGAAATTCTGTATAGTAGTTCCTGAGATACAGTTGCCACAAAATTTTGTCACACACACACACAGACAGACAGACAGACAGACAGACATTTTCTAAAAATGGTCAAATCGTGTTCTACAGCTCTCAAAACGTGTAAATCCATCAAAAACCCGAGGTCGAAAATTTTTACGAATCCAATACTTTCTCTATATTACATATAGAAGAAAGTAAAAATATTTAAGGTAAAACGATATAACAAGTAAGTACACGTAAATACACTCTATAACAAAAAAAGCGACGCACCAAGAAGGAGTTATCCGAATGGGATAAAAATTTGTAGGTGTGATGTACATGTGGAGAAAAACAATTGATTACAGTTTCAGAACGTTTGAATGATTTAATCAAAAGAAAGGGCCTCACAAAATAAACAAGTCAATAACGCGTTGATCCACTTCTGGCCCTTAGGTACGCAGTTATTCGGCTTGGTATTAATTGATAGAGTTGGTAGATGTGCTCCTGTGAAGTATCGTGGCAAATTCTGTCCAATTGGTGCGTTAGATAGGTAAAATTCCTAGCTGGTTGTAGGACCTTTTTCATGATGCTCCAAACGTCCTCAGTGGAAAAGAGATCTGGGACTGAGCTCAACCCCATTTCACTGAGCCGCCTAATAAGGGTCTTTGAAGTCACTGAAGTAGAGAACTGCACGGGCCGAAATTTTCAGGCCCGGGCCCGGCCCGGCCCGTTGGAAATGTTTGCTTACCCGGCCCGGCCCGGTATGAAATCGAAAAATTCGGCCCAGGCCCGGCCCGGCCCGTTTCTTTTTTACTAGTGTACGGCTCGACCCGGCCCGGACAAAAAGCAATAAAATCAGGCCTGACCCGGCCCGATTCAAAAATATGTAAAAAAAAAAAAAAAAAAAAAAAAAGCATGCCTTTCTACGAAAAAGATTTTTAGTATGTGTTTTGCAGAGGTTTTATATAGCTAAGCAATAGAATGTTCTTTAACAAAACTGCTGAATGTTTACAAGATATTTATATATAAACGGTATTTCATTATTACAGAAGTACAGAAGGCACAAAGACAGACAGAAAGTCAAATCGAAAATATTAGCATTCCTCAAACAATATAGGAAGATATTTAAAATGGTTAATAGTACTAAAGAAAAACTTTCAACCACTTCCTGTTATATACCGTAATGTATCCAAATCTTTCATGTGATCCAGTAAACAAAACTTTAATGCTAATCCAACCATATTCAATAGAAAAGATGCTTTTGCACATGCTAAAATTGATGCTGATATATAGAATTTTTTTAAAGCATATCGTTGTCTTTGTAGATTGTAATAAAATAAAAAAAAGAAGGGGGGGGGGGGTTGGCACTTTCATCCAGTGCACAGAAAAAAAAGCCTTAGAGGAAAAGTTACAGCGGAGGGATTTTTATAGCCTTCATACCACCTAAACAGAAAACAAAGCCTTATATACAGTAACGTATCTAATTTCTTTTGTTTGTTACATGTACGCAAACTGGTAGTAACATGCATATTATTTTGAATTAGAAACCATCTAATATTATTTTAAATAAAATATATTAACTTCGAGACATGTTTAAAATATTTGCGGAAAATCAGATCGCGAACAGTCAAGCTGATAGACAATTAAATTGTAGTTGCAGACACCTTTTAACAAAATAAAATTTTATGTGGCATTCCAGACTGTAAAATTAATGACTGTAAAAGTATTTTATCATTTTCCCTTTTCGTTGATTAACGAGGAATTTAGAAAAAGATTCGGGCCGGGACGGGCTCGGGCTTAAAATTTTTATTTGAAATTTTACGTAGTTTAATTTTGTAACTGACATTTTTTATCTAAATGCGATATTTTTCAAGATATTATTAAAAACGGAAAAGTGCTTACTTTAAATGCCCTCTGCCCCCCTCCACTCTCCCCCCACGGTTGGGGACTTTTAGTATGTTGTTCAGGACAGGACACTTAACCTTATGACTGTGCTCAGTTTCAAAGCTATGCATTTTTTTTTTTTTTTTTTTTTTATGTTGATCGGTTTTGGGTCTTTGTTATCTGGATTTTTACCTAAACCACCACTTGTGCCTACTAACCTTAAAGTTATTTAAAATGTACAAATCAAGCTGTATTATCCTTACATATTCCCTATGCATATATCTATTTTGTACATTAGAAAATATTTGACAAGAACCCTTTTAATTGCACACTTTAGTTAATTTTACTATTGCAAAAAAGAATTTTTCATGAAAATGTGTTATTTCGTTCCCCTATATCTTCTAAACTATTGATCATACAAACAAAATGTAATATACATTTTTGTAGGAAATTTTACGTAGATTAATTTTGTGATTAACATTGTTTCTCTAAATGTGATAGTTTTTAAGATATTTAATAAAAACTGAAATGTGCCCCCCGTAAATGCCCCCCGCTCACCCACCACGGGCGGGTACTTTTAGTATGTTGTTCAGGACCTTCTTGGCTATGAGTATGCAAAATTTCAAAACTACAAGATTTTTGTTTAATGTTGATCGGTTTTGGGTCTTCGTTATCTGGATTTTTACTGAAACCGCCACTTGCGCCTACTAACCTTAAAATTACTTAAAACTTACAAAACATGCTGTATTATCCTTGCATATTCCCTATGTATATATTTGTTTGGTACATTAGAAAATATTTGACAAGAAATCTTTTAATTGCACACTTTAGTTGATTTTACTATTGCAAAAAAGAATTTTTCAAGAAAATGTGTTATTTTATCCCCTATATCTTCTAAACTATTGATCATACAAACAAAATGTAATATACATTTTTGTAGGAAATTTTACGTTAATTAATTTTGTAATTAACATTTTTTCTCTAAATGCAATAGTTTTTAATATATTTAATAAAAACTGAAAAGTGTCCCCCTTAAATGCTCCCCGCTCACCCACCACGGGCGGGGACTTTTAGTATGTTGTTCAGGACCCTCTCGGCTATGAGTATGCAAAATTTCAAAACTACACGATTTTTTTTTCTATTTATCCTATTTTGACTGGACTATTGGTTCTGCTGATTCGAAGTGATGTCACAAGATTTCTAGGAGGGTGAAAACACCCCATCATATATGGCCGCAGGCATCTCAAGTTCAAAGGGAAAGGGGGTGTCCGTGGGGATGACCTTGCATTTTCCATCCTACTCTATAGACAAGCAGTTCTGTTGTTCAGAAAGGGAAAACTACAAGAAGAGATTTGTGTTACACTTCCTAAGGAAATAATAATGACTGTCAAGCAGGAAAATATCAAATCCGAAAACTGTCGTTTTTCAGAACAGACAATTTATAATAATTTTAATATAATTATGATAATTTTAACAATAAATTATGAATTTAATAAGCACAAAATTTTGAATAAAAACCATAAAATGCAAGAACGTGGAACAACTGTTTAGGGTCGAAAGAAAAGACGACCCTTCGTCAGGCGAACAAATTAGTGCCAACCCTCCCTCCCTTCTTTTTTTTATTTTATTACAATCTACAAAGACAACGATATGCTTTAAAAAAATTCTATATATCAGTTAGTAACAATACAAAAATATACAATCAAAGTAAATATGCTAGTATTAATAAAATTATAAATACTTTTACAAATTATTAAGGGGAAAATTCCACTGATAATAGACTGACGTTTAGGAAGTAAAACAAGTATTTTGTTAAATACTGCATTAAAAAAGAAAAGAAAAAAAAAGCAACTTTCAAAATAACTGTTGAATTCAGTGGTGTGATTGAATTCAAATAATACTTTTTAGATAATTTTATTAAACAGGGCTTCTCAAAATTCTGAGTAGTAGTGCAAAAGAATAAAGTAGAAAAATATGCCAATCTTTTGCTAATGATGTAAATGTATAAAACTGCTAAAAAACTTGTTTTTCGGTTTATGTAACCTCAAAACGTACAGACATTGCAAAAGCTCAGTTTTAAAAAAAATTTCTCGAAAACAAAACATTATCTACCTCTACCATTATAGAGAATATAATAATATCAAATTAAAAGTCCTTTTTTTTAAAAAATATAAATCTATCTTGACACTTACAAAGAAAGTGTTTGTATTATTATTTGATTTTATTAAAACTATTTACATTTTAAAATGTGTTCTGTTCAGACTAATATTAAACTAAAGTATGTGTATATTTCAAACAGCGCTTTCATTATTTCCGAACGCACATATGTAAGGATAGTATTGTAATCATGTCAAAAATCAGACTTTGATATTTTGGTGTTTCTACACATTTTGAGGTTCCTTGAGTTCTTTTTTGCTATTTTTATTGATGATGTATGTGTGTGTGTGAGTGAACACGCTAGTGTCTAAACGCTTTGGTCGAATGAGCTGAAAGTTGGTACGTATGTTGCAAGTCATCGCAGCACGAACTCTATTGATTTTGGTGAATCTAGCATTTATAGTTTTTTTACAGGGAGACCAACAAAAATTCTTTATCATTATGGCCTATGGGGCCAAATTTTTAAAAGTGTGATAATGTCTAAACGCCTTATTACACAGAGCAAAAAAATTATACACATGTTATAGGTCACAGCTGCACGAAATGTATAGATTTTGGTGAATTTAGAACTTACAGTTTTTTTACAGGGGCACAAAGAAAAATGCATTATCATTATGGTCTATGGGACCAAATTTAAAGTGCGATAGTGTCTAAATGCCTTATTCAATTGAGCTGAAAATTTATATGTATATTATAAGTCACAATTGCACTAACTATAAGCATTTTGGTGAATCAAGCGTTTACATATTTTTACAGGGACACAACGAAAAGTTCTTTATCATTATGATCTATGGGTTCAAAGTTCAGTAGCGCTAAATTAAACATCGTGTACTATATGGAGAAAAACACTCAAACACCCTATTATAATTTTCTTTCTTTTGTTTATTTAACAACTCCTCTTACTTTACTTTATCTACAAAACTGTTAATTACTCAATGTTCGGAAAGTCGAGTGGAGTCACTCCAGATTTTTTTTAGTTCGTTTGCGTGTAAGAAAGACTCCCACAGTACACGACGGTCTTTGGTCGGCTCGAGAACCGAACTCACAATCTTCCAATTACGAGCTCGGCGCTCTACCGACTGGGGTACCGTGGTTCGGATTTAAGGTTGTAAAAAAGAAATAAAAAGGGTCATATACTAAAGCTGTAATGCAAAATGGTCTAGATATTATGATTTTCTTTCTATAAAAAAAGTATACATAAATATTATATATTTCAATTTGACATTGAATATGAGGATTTCCATAATGATGTTCTGCTTTTGTCTTGTAATATGCACTATTAATATTCCTTTTCAGTGAAAGAAAGCAACGAATAGGCGGGCAGAGTTCTGCATGTGTTAATAAGTAAAGGGAGTCGGGGAGGTGTCGAAGCCTCCTTCGGGGGTTGGTGAGCGGAGCGAGCAGGGGGCAGAGCCCCCTAGTGTATTAAATAAAAAATAAATGACACAATAGCCGTTTCTAAGATACGCATACGATTACAATGGAAAAATAAATTTATGAAAAATGAAACATAGACGTCAATATTTAAAATTGAAAAAAAAATAATTAAAAAAATTCAAATTCGAAATTCAAAAATATCTCGATGAGGTGCACACCAGCAGGGTCCCAGGTACCCATATGCCAAGTTTTGTATGTCTGCGATCGGTAGTGTGAGCGCAAGAGCGCAGACAGGCACACAGACTCTTCTCTTAATTTATATAGATTTTGTCCTGTATCATATTAATTAAATTAGAATAAAATATAAGAAAAAAAAATTACCGAAAACACAGATAGTTTATTATTTTCAAAGTATCAGTAGGTAATAACGAGAAAAAATTGTTCTTTATAAGTATAAATTATTTTAATGTATAAATAAATCAACTATATTTTTGTCATATTACATTTTTAAAGCATTTTTCATTAAAAAAGAAATATAAAATATATATATATATATATATATATATATATATATATATATATATATATTTTTTTTTTTTTTAATCTGTGCATACTTTTCATTACCCATCATACTATAGATATTGGGATTTTAGACAGTCATAAAAAATTTCATCCTCGGTTTTTTAACATATCTACACGTTTTGAGATGTAAGGAACCTAAAAATGATAAAACTGATATGATTTTCGTTTTTTAGTTCGTGTGTGTAATAAATATGTGTACACGACATCACAAGAACAATAAAAATTTTTAAGAAGTTAAAACTTCTTATACATTAAGAAACTAAAAACTTCTAAATTTTTATTATTGTTTATGAAAATAAATTTTAATTTTAAATAAAAATTTTAAAAAACTTGATTTTTTACATTTGAATATACAATTATATATATATCGTTTAAAAATGTCTTTTAACACTTACATATTTAGTGTATATTATAAAAATGATTTAAAAAAAAAAAGTTTTTTTTTTTTTTTTTTTTTTTTTTTTTTTTTTTTCAGAATAGTGTATGATTACCATGAATAATAAGTTTATACGGTCACACAAAATATTCAGATAAGTTACGAAATCTCCCACCCCGCCCCTTTAAAAAAAAAAAAAAAAAAAAAAAATTAGAATCTATAAAGACACGATATGCTTTAAAAAATTCTACATATCAGTTGGTAATAATACAAAAATATACAATCAAAGTAAATATGCTAGTATTAATAAAATTATAAATAATTTTACAAATTATTAAGGGGAAAATTTCACTGATAATAGACTGACGTTTATGAAGCAAAACAAGTATTTTGTTAAATACTGCATTAAAAAAAAAAGCAACTTTCAAAATAACTGTTGAATTCAGTGGTGTGATTGAATTCAAATAATACTTTTTAGAAAATTTTATTAAACAACAGGGCTTCTCAAAATTCTGAGTAGTAGTGCAAAAGAATAAAGTAGAAAAATATGCCAATCATTTGCTAATGAAGTAAATGTATAAAACTGCTAAAAAACTTGTTTTTCGGTTTATGTAACATCAAAATGTACAGACATTGCAAAAGCTCAGTTTTAAAAATTTTACTCGAAAACAAAACATTATCTACCTCTACCATTATAGAGAATATAATAATATCAAATTAAAAGTCCTTTTTTTTTTTTTAATATAAATCTATCTTGACACTTACAAGGAAAGTGTTTGTATTATTATTTGATTTCATTAAAACTATTTACATTTTAAAATGTGTTCTGTTCAGACTAATATTAAACTAAAGTATGTGTATATTTCAAACAGCGCTTTCATTATATCCGAACGCACATATGTAAGGATTCTTTTTTCTGTTGAATGAGTTTCATTTGTTTGAACATTTCCCCGTATTTCACACAGTTTTCAGTTTTTGATTTTATATTAAATATATTTATTCATCATATATATGTGTATGTTTGTTAATAATGGTGTGTATATATATATATATATATATCAGACAACGTTCTGTAACACTGGCAAAGGCAAATTTGTAAATATAGGAATAGGTAATTTTATTTGCATCTTAATTAGTTTAAAAGAAAAAAAAAAGTACAGCTAGCACAAAACTTTCTCCTGTGGTGTTAGGAAGCTCACAAAACTATCTTTATAGCTTACACTGGGGGATGGGGGGGGGGGGTTCAGCTTTAATAAAAATAGTTCCATGCCATCCATATAAATTCTAGTTCCCTTTAATAGCAAGTTCTACGTACCTGTTTTAAAATTCTGGAGCATTTTCTTACATTATCGTGGTCAAATTTATTGAAAAGTTTTTATAAATAAGTGCGAACTCAGGCGAGTTTTATTAACTATAATTCGACTTTATGAGTCAATTCGAGTATTCCCAGCAATACAAAAAACTCATAATATAAGGTATCGTTTCACCATCTTGAAAAGTATAGACTAAAAATTCTCGATCATTTCGTCTATTCAATTTATTTGTTTACCTTATACGTATAGCTCAGAAATATAAAGTTCTAGTTTAGGGATTCATAAAGTAACTAATATACCTATTCGTTCTAGATGACGGTGGTGTGTGTATACATTATATACATACTTTTTTTTTTTTTTCTGAATGTAATTTCTAAAGAGAAACAATTATAATCATATTGCATTCAAGATGTCACTTTTCTATCCATGTGCTAACTTATTTATTATTTTCAATTAATAATATGCATGTGACTATTCTGCTATTAAATTATAAACTACAACTATATTTGGATTTTTTAAAACTAATAACATTACATTATTACTTGTTATTTTTTATAATAGTATTACATAAAATTCCATTCGTTTAAAATAAAACTTGTAAGATTCAGAATCGTTTACTAATATTTCGATAATACGTCTTCTCATCTAAATGTCATTTTTATGGATGTCCGTCCAATGGAATGTTATATTTGTCTTAATATTTTAACTATTACCTTTTTATATGTATTCAAACATCCTTATGCCGAATTTTCTTAGAGCAGGCTCTTTTTTACCACCTTCAAAGAATGCAAAGAGTTTCCCATATTATGTATCGTATAAAATATGAAAGTATACTTTAAAAAATACCAATCATGGACTTGAATGCATTAGAACTATTTTGCAAATCCCTTTACTTACACTAATTATACCATTTTCAACGCAGAATATGCCATAGAAAACTGGAATAACATATACTAGCTTCATACCATTGAATAAATATTAGCGGAAATTAGAACTTGATCATTGAGTTAACAAGCAAACAAACAGAAAGAAGAAATGAGCCCATACTCACTCTAAAACATTCTTAGAAGCTTTTAAAAAGCATTTTATTTATTTATTTATTTTGATATATTTTTCTGTAGTGACTTTTTTTCGCCAATCTATTTCAAACCGGTATCAAAAACCTCAACGTGTTAAATGGGGTTTACAATACAAAGTGTTTTATAATCGATTAAAAATTCAATGAATTGTCAATTTTTCTCACTCCTTTTAAATTTGAGTTTCTTTTCAAATTTTAATCACCACTGCCAATCGAATTTTAATCACTATCACCTCCGTCAATGTAAATGTGATAGTAGTATAGCGAGTTTGTACGATGAAACCTACGATTCAAATTTCTTGTGTATATTTTTTTCTCTTCTGCCTGAAATCCTGAAATGAACTCTTTCTCTTTTTTACAGCAAAGACACAACAAAAGCTAGTACGTGTACTCACTTTGCTTACAACAACAAATAAATTTTTCCGCTTGATAAGCCCAACCCATATTATCCGCCCCCTAACAGCTGAGCCAGAAAACAAACAGTTGGCAATAGTGCTGCCATCTATTGATTATGAGAAGAATATCTCGTTTATTTCAATTCCAGCGCAGTTTTTCAAATTTTCAACTAAAATTGAAAAGAAATGACAAAAAACTTACATAAGATAAATTTTTGTATTAGATAACCTTCCCGTTTATCTAAAAAATTGTGAATTTATCAATTATTATTTTCATAAAAAAATTACATTTCTTTGAAATGATATGTTGCCAACTGTGCAATAAATCGCCAAAAGTAGTTTTTGAATAAAAAATATAGTTATTTTAAAAAAATCTATTTTCTTTTTAACATACTATGATTCTAGAGAGCGAATTTTGTACGACATTGAAATTTTGAACGATTTATTTAATTACAGACTGAGAAATGTCGAACGCCGCATTTTTCTTGGCGAAGATGGCTTTTGAATACACCCTTAAGACTGAAAACTGGGCGCTCCAAACTGAACCCCCCCCCCCCCCCCCCGAAGCAGTTGTTTCATCGAGTCTGCAGGTCATCAGCATAAAACTTCATCTCAGTCGATCTTGCATTGAAAATAACTAAATTTTGTATTTTAAAAATCAATAAAGCACTTGCTTCGGGTAAAATGTTTTTTGTGTTATTTTTATATTAATAATTTATTATTAAGGAAGTGTTTTCATTGCATTTTAAACTTTAAAAATAAAGTTTAACGTTTCAAAAATAAATAAAAATAAATGCAAATTTAGGGGAATTTAGCTTCAAATGTATATATGTATTCGAAATTTCGTGATAAGTTTTACTATTTTAGTGTAAATAGTAATATTATTAAATTAATATTAAAATGGAACTAAAATAGTGAATTTAAAACCATGTTTCTTGTTGAGAACTAAATTATCTAAATTGGAACCATAAAAGTGTATAAGTTATTCAATTATCTTACTGCAATGTTTTTTTTTTTTTTTTTTTTTTTTAAGAAAAAAAGAACGAGCGTTTATGCGTATCGATATATTCAAAAACTACATTTAGAGTTATATCGTTTAATCCTCACCTTTTTGACTTAGTTAGAAAGTGTTAAGTTGACAAACACAACACATAAATATTAAAAATCTTAATTATTTTTATATGAAATTCTAAATTAAGGAGGTATTCTGGTTTAGAAGCTCAAATTTTAGGTGTTTTTCTGGAGGCGATAAAAAAAAAAAAAAAAAAAAAAAATTACTATCCATTTTTATAAGTTTTTTAATGATATTTAAATAGTACAAAACATGCATAATAAAAAAAAAAAAAAAAAAATCAAATTTCAAAAAACTGCAGGCCGGCAAAGTGGGGACTGTAGAAAAAATGGCGTGTCCTGGTGTGCAGGATATTAGTCCTACCAGTGACCTGAAAATGAAAACCATTAACAGTCCTTGAAGAGGAAGGATATAGTTATCGCACTACGAGGGGTTTTTTTTTTTTTAATTCTCACAAAATGGCGGCGTTTTGAAAAATACATTTCGTTTTTTCCCTGTTTTTTGGCCGTTCGAAATTTTTTAAAAATTTAAAAAAGAATTTTTTTTTTAAACTCTAGGTAGTGCAATACTATAATGTATAAAGAAGATCTGTATTAACTTTCAAGTGAATCGGTTGAGTAGAACTTGAGATAGCATGCACACCGTTTCTGAAAATGTAGTTCCGAGAAAAACGCGTTTAAAGTTTGAGGACAAGTCGCGCGCAACAGGAGTCGCTTAACGGCTTGTTATACTTACTTTTTTTTAATCAGCGATTCCTGCTCCATACAAAGTTCCTTCCTCTACTTCAAATGTCATGTTTAAAGACGACCTTTCAGATGATCTAGCAGTTCTAGCTTCCATGGAAGCCTCAGAAGCTCGTACCTCGGACCTGTTAATTCGGACTTCATTGCGTCTATTAACGAACGCGTGGGATTCTGGCCCGATCGTTATTCCCATTTTTGACATAATCTTTAAAACTGGTAAAAACCCCTCATTAAATATACATACCGCAATGAAATTAGCAATTTCTATTGTATGGGTACCAGCATGGATATGCTTGGGTGCGAATATCCAGATGAGCGAATTTAAAGATTCGTTGTTATTTTGAGTTTCAGAACCCAAGCACTTTTCCAGCAAGCTTTCTGAAGATAAGTCCTCGTAGATTGGTTTTAAAACTTTTTGAACAGCTTCAGTTAACGGAGGGTTTTCATGTTGAAATTCATCGATAGTGCCTTCAGCTTCAGCGACCCGCCACTTACACCAGCTTGATGAACCCTGTGGACAAAAGTGATGTTGTGGATTAGAGTCCGTAGAAATTTTATTAAAATAAGTAGCCCATACCTCATTTTGCATATTTTCTACGGACTCTGGATTTCTTCGAATGGCTAAGTCATAATAAAAACTGAGCTCATTTATAACTTTATCTGTCAACTTTCCGGGACATTTACCACCAATAACAGTATTATTATAATTTTTTTTTTTTTTTTTTTTTTTTTTTTTGCTTTTCGCAAACGGGCCCCCCATCCTCTTCTGGACATGACCCACACACTCTTTTTTGATGACTATAGGCTTACCCTTGTATGGTTCAATATTAAGAATTCCTTTGAATGTAACTTCGAAAATAATTCGAATTTTAAAAAATGCTTTTAGGAACATATTTTTAAAGGGTTATACTATAAAAATATGTAAAAAAAAAAAAAAAAAAAATGATTTTTTTTCAGTTTCTAAACCAGAATACCCCCTTAATGATTAAAGTTAATATTACAATATTTTATAGGAAAAACAGCTTTATGCATTTGGATAATGCAAGTTGTTAAGGTTGATGCTGTATAAAGATATTGAAATATAACATAAAGAAATAACATTCATTTACCGTGAAATAGACGAACCCTTTGTGAATAAAATTTAAAGCCATTATTTTCGTTCGACAAGAAAGTAATTTCGGTTTTTTAGTGAAAAAAAAAAAAAAAAAAAAAAGTTAATCTTTTTCTTCTCAAAAAATGAACTATAATCAGTGAAATGTTTCTTATTCTTTTCTTTGACCGAAATTCTAGTAATTTCATAAATCCGCACTTACAGAATTTCTAATCCTTATCCTCAAACAACTCAGAAATGTGCGATTTAAGATTTTTATTATTACTGAAATTTACCACTTAAAATTTTGAAACGAATAATGATCAAATGGTGCAAGTTTGCGACTAAGCTCCAATAATTTTTTATATGTTTATAAAGCTATCGTATGACGTGGTTAAATGCGATTCCTTTGCGATTTGCCAATTCTAGCCCATTCTCTTTGATTGCTTCCTCGAATTTCATGTTATTGGATGTAAATATCTGAGTTGATTGATTGATTGCTTGGAAGCAGCTCAAAATACGTATATATGTGTTATCCCACGAAATTGACAACATGATCTTTTCCACTGCAAAACAGCTTTAAATATCTTTTGTTTCCTCGACCTTCAACCTATTGGTTTATCACACGCGTTGGACCATGACCTTTTTCGGTTAATCTTATTCATCGTGGCCTCTAGTCAGGGAATTTAAATGAGACTGAAAAAGTCGTGGAATAGTCAAAAAATTTCTTGTGAAATCAAGTAATTTTGAAAAATATTGAGGAAATAGGGAAGAGCTGAAAGCTCTTTTTCAAAGAACTAAAATCTCTATTGCTATTTGAAAGCTCGTTATTGCAAATTGCTAAATTATTCGCTAATTTTGTGAAATCTTTTTGAAAAAATTCAGATGTGGACACCACATGTCTTCCTTATACAATCATAGGAATATACATATTTTTATGAAAATACTAGCAGGCAACGCCCGCTTCGCTGGTCCCTATTTTTAAATGAATCCCTATAATTACTGAATTCTCAAATTTGCATTAATTTTTATCACGTGAAAAAAAAAAAGAGAAACAAAATCTGATTAGGAAAAATGTCACACCGGGTTCTCACTGCCTTCGGAAAAAATTCCCAAAATGCTCTAATTCTTATTTTTATTATTTTCCCCCTTCGCCCCCCTCCCGTCTATCCTAATAATTTTACAAATTCGAAAATATCCGCAATCGATTTGTAAATATCAAAAGCCTCTATGCACCAGTTGTGAACGACCTATCTCTATTATTATTTTTTGCCTCTCCGCCCCCCCCCACTTCCCGCCCATCCTAATAATTTAAAAAATTCGAAAATGTCCGCAATCGACTTGTAGGTATCGAAAATCTCTATGTACAAGTTTTGAATGGTCTAACTCTATTTTTTTGCCCTTCCGCCCCCCCCCGCCCTTCCTGGCTCTCCTAATAACTTTACACTTTCGAAAATATCCCCATTCGAAGTGCAGGCCTCTAAAACCTATCTGTACCAATTTTGAACGGCCTAACTGTATTTCTATTTGTTTTTGCCCATAGCCCCACCTTACCGCCCCGCCCCTTCCCACCCCTCCTAATGATTTTACAAATTCGAAAATATACGCAAACCGAAAACCTCTATATACCAATTTTGAACGATCTAACTCTATTTTTATATTTCCCCCTCTCTCCCCTCCCCCTTCTCGCCCCTTCTAATAACTTTACACTTTCGAAAATATCCCCATTTGACTTGCAGACATCTAAAGCCTATCTGTACCAATTTTGAACGGCCTAACTGTATTTCTGTTTGTTTTTGCCCATAGCCCTCACCCTTATCACCTCATCCCTCTTCCCGCCTCTTCTAATAATTTTACAAATTCGAAAATATCCGCAATCGATTTGTAAGTATCAAAACCTCTATATACCAATTTTGAACGATCTAACTCCATTTTTATTGTTTTGCCCCCCTCTCCCCTCCCTCTTTGCGCCCCTCCAAATAAATTTACACTTTCGAAAATATCCCCATTCGACTTGCAGGCCTTTAAAACCTATCTGTACCAATTTTGAACGCCCTAACTGTATTTCTATTTGTTTTTGCCCCCTTGCCCCCCACTTGCTGCCCCACCTGGGGGCTGAATTTCTAAAATTCCAGAAATTGTTTTTTTAGATATTTTCATTAGCTATATTTTAGAGCAAAAATTTTACGTATATCTGTTTTTTTGTTTGAGCTACATAGGATTATGCAAAATCACGTTTTACGCATGTGAAATTACGTTTTGCCCCCCCCTCCCCCCTTGGGGACCGAATTTCGAAAATTTCAGAAATTGTGTTTTAGACGTTTGTATTAGCTATATTTTAAAGCAAAAATTTTATGGATATCTGTTTTTTTTTTGTTTGAGATATGAAGGATTTTGTGAAATCACGTTTCGCCCCCCCTTCCCCCCTTGGGGGATGAATTTTGTAAAATAGCTTCTTAGCGGATGCCTACGTCAGAGAAAGAACATTGTCACAAAATTTCATGCTTCTAGGGTTTGGTCTGGGCGATGATGAACCATCCCCTCACTCACTCACTCAGTCAGGCAGTCAGGAAGAACGATTTTATATATATAGATTGACAGTTTTCTCTGAGGTAACTGATTCGTAAATACACAGGCAGGTATCTGTCCACGAACATTCCTTTAAAAACAAAAAAATCTGCTACTCGAACCAAAAAATTCATGATAATACGATTAAACAACATCCAGAAAAATATACTAGATTTTCAGGGACAGTACTCAACGGCTTGTTACATAATATATGTCATTGGCAAACGCACAGCTTAGAGTACAATAAAGATCATTCGAATACAGATGGCCCAGTTTTGTTCTCTTTGGCAAAAATTAGTGGCGGGAAACAAAAGATTTTACAAAATAATTAACTTAGAATTGAAAAAGACTATCGTGAAACAACTTTTGCTATATTTCAACTGTTACAACTTTTGCTATTTGTGTGAAACAACTTTTGCAAATTTTATCGCTAATCTCGCCATACCGCAAATTAGTAGCCAGTGTTGATTTTTGGCATCGAATTTGGTGATTCGTTGTCGAACTACGACTTGGCGAACGAATTTCGCCAAAATTGGTAGTTTAGGGTTTGAAAGTTTGGAAGCTCTAACTTCAATAATAACATAGTTCTGGAATATTCTGGAAAAATACATTGGTTTATTGCGCAGAACTAAATTCTTCGAAAGTTCTATAAATGACTCACAAGACTAAACAAAAAAAAAAAAAAAAAAAAGTGTTTGTCGATGATTGTAGACTATAAGTTGCCTATATCTTTAAGTGTTACTTTCTACACAATCTTACAGTAAAAGTGGAAACAGGTGAATGTTTTTTTTTTTTTTTTTTTTTTTTTTTTTTTTTTTTTTCATTTCCACGAAGGTGAGCTTTGACTCAGCGTCATATTAGGCATTCAAATTTGGCGAAAAATTGTAGTAAGGGATTTACAAGATTTGGAAACTTTACCTCAACAGGAGTGTAATTCTGGAAATTTTGTAATGACGCATTGGTTTTCCGCGCAGAACTGCCTTGAAAATTCCTTACTAATAATATTTTCGATGAATTCAAATTCCATTCTGATTTCGAAATATTCGGTTGTTCCTGATTTAACGAAATTTATGCTCTGCAGTGTATTTCACAATGTTTATCTGATTTTTGTAGTAAAAACACCCATTTCATTAGATTGTTTCAAGAATATTAATTTTCGTAGGACAAAAAAGAAAGTTATCCAATTGTTTGCTGAACATTAATTAAATGAAGTGCATTCGTCGACTAGAAATTGCATATTTCTTGAAGAATTACTTTCTACACGTTAAAATGTCGCCAGCGTTGTTTATCAATATCATTACAGGCTCTATCTACGGGCTGAATATTCATTAAATGAAATACATTCGTCGATTAGAACCGACTTCTGCCTTAAAGAATCAATTTCTACACTCTAAAATGTCGACAACTTTTACAACAATAAAATTATGGGCTGCATCTATATATAATTGACTATATGCTGAATATAAGACATCTATATATGTTGAATATCCATTAAATAAAATGCATTCGTCGACAATAACGTGCTTATACCTTTAAGCATAACTTTCTACGCGCAAAAATGTCTTCAACTTTCATAACAATATCATTGCAAGCTCAATAATTAGCTTCTTTTGAAATCTCTATGATGATAGGTCAGATATAAAGGACAAAATTTGTACTTTTGGTCACTATGATTAAAGTTTTCCTAAATATTTCCAAAACAGAAAATTATATTTAGTCTAAAAAGGGACGTGCACAACTAGATATTATAACAAACTTTACAAATTTGCAACGTTCTACATACAACAGTTTTTGAGTTATGCGAGATACATTCCGGGCTCTATCTACGGGCTGAATATTCATTTAATAAAATGCATTCGTCGACAAGAACCTGCTTATATCTTTAAGCATGACTTTCCACACGCAAAAATGTCTTTATATTTCATAACAATATAACTACTGGCTCTATTATTAGCTTCTTTTGAAATCTCTGTTATAGTAGTTCAGATATAATGGCTAAAACATTTGTATTTTTGGCCATTATGAATATAAATTTGCAAAATATCTCTAAAATGGAAAATTATAGAATGTCCAAGATGAGAGGTGCACAGCTACATGTTATAACAAACCTCTATACCAATTTGAAACTTTCTAGGTCCAACCGTTTTTGTGTTATGCGTGATACATTACGGGCTCTATCTAAGGGCTAAATATGCATTAAACAAAATACATTCGTCCACTGGAACTTGCTTATGTCTTTAAGCATAACTTTATACGTGTAAAAATGCCTTCAACTTTCATAACAATATCATTACTGGCTCTATCAATAGCTTCTTTTGAAATCTCTATGATGACAGTTCATAAAAAATGGCCAAAACATTTAATGGATTATTATGAAAATACTTTTCTTAAATATATCCAAAACGGAAAATCATATAATGTCCAAAAAAGAGAGGTTAATAATTCGATGTTATTACAAACCTATATACCAATTTGTAACATTCTAAATCCAACCGTTTTTGAGTTATGCGAGATACATTACGTACTCTATCTACGTTCTGGATAATCATTAAATAACATGGATTTGTCGATTAGAACCTGCTTATGTCTTTAAGCATAACTTTATACATGAAAAAATGTCTTCAACTTTCGTAACGATATCATTACTGGCTCTATCATTAGTTTCTTACGAAATTTCTATGATGGTAGTTGATATACAACAGTCAAAAACTTTGTATTTTTTTTCATCTATAGACACTGTAAACGTAAATGTCTTAAATTCAGTTTAAAAAGTGCCTTAAATGGATGGTCATTTTTTAAGCGAAAAAAAAAATGTCTTACTTTTTAAGACACCTTTTTGCATCAGAAATTAAGATATTGCAAGTGTCTTAAAACGCCGCCATATTTTAGGCTTAAAAACACCGCCATGTTAGGCTTAAAAATACTACCGTTTTTAAGGGGGTATTCTGGTCTAGAAATTTAAAAAAATCGATTTTTTTTTTTTTTTTTTTTTTTTGCATATTTTGAAAGTTTAGACTTTCAAAAATATGATCCTAAAAGGATTTTTCAAAATTCGAATTATTTTCGGAGATACAGCCGATTTTGTGACGTGGCGTCCGAGCCGGCCGTTTGGGATGTAATAGTTTATGTTAAGTAATATAGTTGGGATGTAAAAGTTTTGGATGTAATAAAGCCTATTTAAACCAGCTTATCATCTGATGATTTATTACATCGATGTTTGGGGTCCGAAACACAAAATAATAATGAATCACTGAATTCTTTCCTAAACTTTAAACGCGTTTTTCTCGAAACTACTTTTTTTGAGGTGGTTGACATGATATTTCAAGTTCTACGGCACCGATTGCTTTGAAATTTGGTATATATCTTGTTTATACAACTCTCTATCGCGTCTGCCTTGGATTTAAAAAAATTTTGATTTTAAATATTTTTAAAAAATTCGAAAATGTCGAAAAAAGTCGGGTAAATTTTTTTTTTTTTTTTTTCAAGTCGACGGCATTTTGTCATTTTTTTTTTTTTTTTTAAATGGTCAACCCGATAGCGACATCTTTATTAATGAAGAATTTGTTTGATTTTTTTGTTTTAGATCACTACAAGGGTTGAAATCATGTCAACCAGGACGCACCGTTTTTTTTTGAAGCCCCCCACTCCATCGGCCTGTATCTCGGCGAATTTTGTTTTTATTGTTTTGTGATTTTTTTTTTTTTTTACATTCTCAAAATGTCAATAAAAAACATATAAAAAAATGGATAGTAAAAATGTTTTTCATTTTTTTTTTATCTTACTTTAAAAAATGCCTAAAATTCAGGCTTCTAGACCAGACTACCCCCTTAAGGCATTTTAATAAATATATAAATAAATAAATATGGCGTGCGACTATGTTTTTCTGTTAAAAATATATTTTAGAATTTTTTAGAGCATTAATGAAATATTTATATTAAAAAAAAAAAAAAAAAAAAAAAAAAAAAAGTCCCATTTTCCGGTGTTGGGACTCGAACTCACACTGTCTTAGGGAACCGAAATCTGAAGCAAAGCACCGTCGGAGTGAGCCATTTACCAATCACGGTACCGTCGAATACAGCAATATGTGTTTTTATGACATAATACTGCAGTATTCGTGAAACTAATCGCAATGTTACGTTTCATTTTTAATTTTTTGCGATAAAACTATTGATAGTATGGTATCTTAAACTTAATAAATATTATTTCATATTTAGAGGACCAGAATGTTTTAATAATGCATAACAAGTATGTGAGGGTTTCATCCCTCGATGATAACGATTTCTTTCCTTAAAGTTATATTTAAAAAAAACGAATTATAATCATGAGTACAGGGAAATTTGTAGTTTTATATTTAGATGTAGATGAATTTGTGAAAGAAAAACGTTTTTAAATGAATAATAATAAGAAGAAAGAAAGAAAAAAATATGCACAAATTATTCATGATTGTTCATTTATAAATTCGCTTTATTCTCTACAAATTACTGGCTACATCCGTCTCCACACTTTTTCTTTTAATATAAAAAATCTTTAAAGACAAATATATATATATATATATATATATATATATATATATTTCGAACAAATAAGCTTTGTGTCTAAATCTAAATATGTTGTTTATGAATTATGCTAAAGATAATAGCATGCAAATATCATTCACATCCCTAGAGTATTATTCCATAAAAATATAATTTCACAAAGCTACCATAATTTAAGTAGTTTAACTGCTTATTATATAAAATGATAATATATTTATTGAATGTGGAAAGAAGTAGGATAAGCATATTTTCTGAAAGTAGATTCCATATGAAAAATTTTCTAAGTAATGGAAGTGTCTGAATTACTAAAGTGTCTGAAAATTCAAACGCGTTTTGCTGCCTGAAAATTCGCGTATTTACGTGTTTCAGACATTTTTGTGTCTGAATTAATATTTCAGACATATTTCTGCCTTAAATTAAAATATCTACAACGTCTAAGGTTCATTTTAAGACATTTACGTGTCTTAAATGCCGTTTCAGTTGTTTTTTGTGTCTTACTTTTAGACCCTTTTATTTGCAGTGCATATAATAAAATAAGATGTTTGGTGTATGTATGTTCGGGGAATTTTAGGAAAACGACGTATCGCAGAGCTACACAAATGTGACCGTTCGTAATGACCTCTACTGATGCATGATGCCCGATTTTCGAATTTTTGATTAGTTTTCTTTAAATTAAAAGATTTATTAATATTAATAATATTATTATTATTATTGTTGTAATTATCATTATTATTGAAATTGGATTTTGCCACAGTGTTTCCGTGTGACTCTGAACAACAAGGCATTTCCATTTGAAAGTAAATGTGAGGAATTCCTTATGTTGGGAAATGGCTCAGTCGGTTAAAGCGTTAAGATGTCAACGCGCTGATTGTGGGCTCGATACTCGGTGGCGGATGTATTACTTTTTATGCAAATAATTAATAGATAAGATGTCAATTGTAAAAGAAAACATTTCATTGTCTACAAAATATCCTAAGAAATTCTGATAAGACTTTTTAAAAGCTATCTTTTAGTTATTAAGTCGTACAAAATAAACCAGCACAAGGTGGACTCTGCTCAGTTCCGCATCATATGTATATTCTCATAAATTTCTAGTGCATAACTTATTATACTCATGTTAAGAGAAATTAATTTGATCAAACCCTTGACACATAGATAAAATCAGAAGAAAAATTAGTAGATAAATTTAAGGAAAATTATAAATTCGCTATAAGAAAGCCAAAACACTTCCAATTCAATTGAAAATTTACAAATCATATACAAAATCAATACATGATTACGATAAAAGTCAGATTAAGCCGGTTTAATGGGGAGGCACTTGCTATATTATTAACTTTATGCGCAAGTGTTTTTTTTTTTTTTTTTTTTTTTCAAGCAAGTTTCGAACTTGTTAATAAAGAAATTTTCAAGTGTCATTGCAATTTATCATTTATTTATTTCATTTTTTAATAAAATTTGAAATTTAATATAAGCAATATATTTAATTCATACAATGTAGTTTTAGAAATCTTTAATATATTTAAAAAACTTAATTCTAAAGAACTTTTTTTTCCAGAATCAATTAATTATTTCACTTTGTATTAATTTGCTTCATTATTTCATTAGAAAGAGATTTATATTCCTAATTAAACTCTCATGTTTTTTTTTTTTTAAGTTCTGAATATCTTTGTATCTGTCCCTTCTATTTCTAAGTGCATTCATAACTGAGTACTAAAGTATATATTTTTAGCTTTTTATCCCTTTTCAATTTCCCAAAATCATCGTATATTCCAATAAATTTAAGTGGTATAAATCTGCTTAAAAATATAAAAAGTATTTAAACTTTCAGTAACTTTATTACCAAAAATTATAATTTCAATACAAATGGAGTGCCACGATATATTTTAAATTCTTTAAAATTAATGGATTAAAAATATATTTTTATCGACATTCTTATCTTTCCCTTCTTCTAAGTATATTCCTTTGTTGTTTGAGAGATTTAATAGTCATAATATATTGGTAAATCATTTATAAATCGAAGAAATCCCTTTTCAGAATTCACTGGTGTGTATTTAAGTGCTCTGATAATCATCAAGAATTGATAACTTTTTGCATCAGTAATTCAGTCGTTTTTCAGTGCAATCGATGCATGCATATTTTAAAGAGATTTTCTTCATTTGTTGCTCCCATTTAAGTACATTTTGAAATCATTATTTCTAGAATTTACTGTTCAAAACTGCTTTAAATGATATATTTAATGGTTTTAAATATTTTTCTTTTTAATGTCAATATAGTGTTTATAATTTAATTTTGTCAAGTCAAACCATATATATATATATATATATATATGTATTAATAGATTTTTGTATAGAATTATAAAATAGAATCATCTCTAGAGTTCTTATTTAAAGAAAAATATTAAACTGTGCCCATCTTTATATAATAAAACACTTACTAATATTTAAAGAAAAAATACTACTAATAATAAAGTATTTTAATGGGCATTTTATCTGAACGATATTCTATCGAGTCTAAAGGCAATATTAGCTAGACAAAATCCTAACGTCATCAAGAATCAACTTGTGAGCCTGCTGCAAAAGACCTGCCTCGCGCATGTCAAATTTCGTGTTGTCATCTTTGGAAATAAATTAAAAAAATTTGCAAGGGGTGACACACACTCTCCTCTATTCCCACCTTCACGCATTAAAATAAATTTGATACTTTAACTCGTGGGAAAATGTGAAACCTATTGAGAAGACTCCGTTAAATGTACGTACACCTACGAACTTAACTACAACTCTTAAATTTAAACACAAATAACAGTGCTATGTTACAAGCAATGGTCCGTTTAGAGCTTATCTTTAGATATTTTTCTGAACAATCATAGATTTTTAAGAATACGGTGAAATAGAACCATAGAGTACTATTACTATGGCTGCAGGTTACTTTCTTCTTGTCACATTAAGATTTCAATTCCACTACGTAAAGACTACCTACATAACATTCTAACATGTCCACGCTTAAATAAAACCTCAAAGACGTTCGCAACTACACTTTAAACTTATCCAACCTAAAAAAATATATTGTAACCGACCTACACGGCACCAACGTTTTTCCAAGTTGTGCATCTACAACAAAATATTTTTATTCCTAGGACAGTTACGTGTGTTAAACCTCTTTTTTAGATCAAAATTGTTCTGTTTTTCGAGTATCCAGGAAGAGAAAAAAAATCCAAATATGTTAACCCCTCTCAAAAAAAAAATAATAATAATTACTATAATTATCAGGATTCCATCCATGGAGCAGCGTGTTGACCAGTGCATTATTGGGGATTATTTTACAGACATCTGCTTTTCGCTGCTTGCTACTTCTTGGGTACCTGCAGCCTCTCCTTTTGTTATCCATCTTCTGTGTTTTTATGCTTTTCTCTTGACGCTTCACTCGTTTGGAAATCTCACAGAAATGAAAACGTTCGCTGCGCGCGTGGCGACTGCCTATGCTCCCAGCGTCTACATTACCTGTCCCTTGTCTCACGGAAGGAATTCTACTGGTTAATTCCACAAAGGTTTTGTACTTGCAGTAATACGAAATTTCCTTCTAGATTTATAGAAAAAAAATGCAACATCTGAAGTAAAACATTTTAAAACAATGCTCAAATAAAAGTTCATTCAATCTTCATCCAGAGTAATTCTAGTTGTATTGCAGATCGTATTTTTATTCTTCTTATCACTGGAATATAACATTCGCTCGTTTTTTAAGGGTGAAATTTCGCCAAATTCTCTAAATTTTAAATTGCTCGTTAAGTGGATGAACTTTCTTCATTACATTTACCTTCAAATTTAATCTACGTTTTGAATATCTAACATTATCAGAGTCAGTAATTTTGCACTCATTACTACAGAATGTAAAGCTTTTTACTCATTACAACATCTAAAACCGAACTTTGAAAGCAAGATTTAACAGACAAGAGGCGATACATGTTATTATCGCCAACCTAAACGATTACGTTTAGGTTCAGTGTAAATTGCGAAGGACAAAACGAACACATGTGATAAAGCAATAATGTACAAAAATGATACTAAAAATCTGAGAATCGACGACTGATAATATTCTTTTATAAACGACTGTTAATTTGATGACGACCTGTTCCACATTACCTTCTTTCGAATAATACCGCGCAAATTTATATCACCTTGTTTTAGGTAATTTTACAAGCCCTTCAAAGAATAAGTTGATAAAATAAGTTGTATATTTTTCAAACTTGAATTACAGAGAAGAAAACAGATTGTACTCGCTTAATGTTATTCTAAAATTGTTCCACAAATTCTTTAAATATGCAGAGTGTACAAAATGTACAAGAACACCTTAGAAATTTATTCCATATATAGTTATTTTTTTTTTAAATCCGTCTTCATGTATAACCCTCATAAATTTATTCTTCATTTAAATTTGGTGTATTCATATTTTGACCATTATATTAGTTTAGATAAACGCCGAGAAAGCAAATTATTGTATTGGTTTTAGTGGGATAAACGCTTTATGCGGTCTAAAAGAGCACCCTTGTTTCACTAATTACTGTTTTTTTTTTTTTTTTTTTTTTTTTTTGACGTAAGTTTAAGAGTTATGAGGAGAATTGGGTGGGATTATATAAGATAATCACATGTGTTTGGTCATCGATTTAATGTGTATTAAATCAAGAATGGCTCAGACACAAAGTGTTTGAAAATAGAATGAAATGTAAAGAAAAAACAAATTCATAATTACTATTTAAAATTATGTAATTATGTATGTAATTATGTATGTCTTTCCACCTCTGATATTTTGTCTACAATCGATTTCTTAATTTGTTTTCGTATTTTTTGTAGAAACTAAATTTTAATACATTTTTATTTAATAGATAATGCCGGAATTTATCTCTAGTTTCGTCCTCTTAATTTTACCCAGTCTTTCATTCCTTTATGTATTAAAAAATCCGTTAAAAAATATTTTAAGATGATCAGTTTATCTAAAATCTGATTTAATGTATGAGGGTAAAACGGACTAAGGAACAAAAAATCTATATCTATAGCCGTGCCAAAAATATTTAAATTATTTCAAGAGTCTGCATTCATTCAATTTCAGAAAAATACTACTAATTCTTTCCCTTTTTAATTTCTTTTGCATACGTACGGTAGAGAAAGAAATGTTTATAAGTCAAATTTTCAAATCGTAGATAACGTTTCAAAATGTTTATAAGTCCTTATTTCAAAAATATCGTTATTGTGACTCATATGAAGTTATCTCTGTATGCCTTGTATTAGCATAAATTAATGCACATATTACACTGTGCTGCAAAAACAAACATTTTTCGAGCCCTGAAACCATTCTTGCTGATTATTATGTGAAATGCCCTCCTGAATATGACCCCCATTTTGCCCTATCACCCACAGTTTTCTCGGAACGTCAACCCTTCCCCCAATTTTTATCACTGTTCGGTAATTTTATGGTTATAAATTTGATTTGGAGAATGGAAAAGAATTATTTTAACACTTAAAAGTAAAAAAAAAAAAATGTAATGCATAATAAATAATAATTATAATTGATTAATGAAATATAATAAACGTAAAATATAATTTCAGTAGCAAATCCCCCCCTTCCTAAATTTGTTCCTTTCTTCCAATGTTCCTGTTTTAGAATTTTCCAAACCTGTAGCCCCTCGGAAGATATTTAAAAGTTTAAATAATCCTTTTCACCGTACAAAAACAATTTATAGCCATACAATTACCGTAAAGGGATAAAAATAAGCATTCATCAATGAAAAACGGTGGGTGGCAGGGAAAAATGGGCATCATATTTGGATTCAGGAGGTCATTTTTCATAAGAATTTGCAAAAATGGTGTTGGGGCCGATTTTCATACAGAGCAGTGTTATCAGACAGTTCAAATTTGGAATATTAATAGTGAATTATATGACTCTATATTGCTACTGAGAAAACAGCCCGTCAACAGGGACAGACAGAATAATTCAATTGTTTGTGGACGGAATTTTTCGTTGAAATATTGTCATCGCTCATAGGCACTATTTCGCAGGATCATGAAACTTCACGAAGATTTCAAAATTATTTACTTACAAGGAAACATTCAAAAGGTGTCGTCTACAAAAAAATATTGAAAACAATATATGTGAGTCTACTCTTCCTAAAACACCAGAAAGTGAAAAAATTATCGGCTGAAATGAATTACAGTGACCGCAAAAAATTATCAAAATTAAGCATATTTAGCAATTTCACATTGTTAGGCGATTGAATTTGAGTACTTGGCGGAAAAACAAAACAGGGTTCTGTTCGTACACAGCAATCTCGGTGCTAGAGAACTCAACGCCTAACAGCGCTAAATCGCCACATATGCTTAATTTTGATATTTTTTGCGGTCGTTGTAATTCTTTTCAGCCGATATTTTTTTCAATTCTTCGTGTTATATGAAGAGTAGAATCACGTATATTTTTTTCAATAGTTTTTTGAATACGGCACTTTTTCAATATTTCCTTGTTAGTTCAAATGATTGTGTCGGTTGAAGAAATTACTAGTTGGAATTAGATCGTTATGAATGAAGTTATATTGGAAATGCAAAGTTTAGATTTTGGTGAAGATTCGCTATAGAAATGATTTGTACGGAATTATGTTAAGCAAGTTTTGTTATAGAAGTTATTTATAATTCATTAATTATTTATTTGGATGGCGAGATTTAGATTTCAAGATAATAAAAGATTTTTTCCTGAGAATTACACCTCAGGATTCTTCTTAGCAAGCTACCGTAAGATGTCATGACTGATTTATTGAAGGTCTTAGTTAAAATTAGAGTTACATCAGGAAGAGAGAATTTTTGTTTATTGTATAATTAAAGTTACTTTGAGGCCAGATCCATGCTTTATTCAAAGACAAAACTGTGTTATTGTCACATCTAATTATAAACATTGGATATGTAGCTAAATTATTAGTGGGTAAAAATAAAGGAAAATTAAAGAGAAAAAAGGTTAAATAATGTAAAAATATTCCTTTTAAAATCATCAATTCAAATCAATATAGCCACAATAATTAGCTTTAAACAACTTTACCTAAAAATATTTTTAAATTATTTAAGAACTTAATTATTGGAATCTGGTGTGTATATTCTGATGTGTATATTTCTTGTTTTCTTTATTATTATTATTATTATTAATTTTATTATTACTTTTTTACATTAGTTAATAAGTAACATTAACATTTTCATGGTCATTTTATCGTTAATGCTATTTTAATATACATTATAGGTATGATGCTATATTTAATAATACATTGATTATGTTACTTACCGCATTTTCCGGTGTATAACGCGTAGGTTTTTAAAATCAGTTTTACACTAGAAATTTTATTTTACAGTAAAAACTATTTTTTAACAAGCTTTTGTTTCTTATAAATACAGCCTTGTTTGTAAATTAAAATTTCTGCTGCGTAACTCATTCATGTGACCTGCGTGTTATAAAACGCAAAATAAGGTATATGCAGTGAATTTCATTAGTAAATAATAATAAAAAATAATAGTAATAATTCTTAAATTACAAATACGGAAACATTAAAATGATTATATTAATAATAATAATAATAATAATGAATATATCATGTTTCAAAAAATTAATTTTAAAATTATAAATTTCCGTAAAAATAGAAAGACTATAAAAATGAATTATCTATAAAAATTTACTTTTATAAATATAATTACATTTTTAAAAAATCATAAATTATAACATTTAACATAAAAAACATTATAGACATTCGTTACTGTGATATTTACATTATTACATATAAATTTCACAATAATGTTCTTTTTCTTTTAAATATCCTTTGAGATATTAAAACACTCACAGATTTCCCTAGAGTGAAAATATTTTAATATATACGAGGTCTTATCAAAAATTTAATTTATTCTGCGTACGAAAAAATTGCTCAATCCAAAATAATAGTATTTATTGAGTTCCATTACTTTTTCAAACAATATTTTAAAAAAATTATCTTTTATTTCAAATCCCCAATGCATTTATAAAATGACATTTTTCTGAAAACTATATTATTTTGTGCGTTTCATATACAGTAATTTTTTAATTAAAATTAGTGTACTTAAAATAAAACCTTAAAATTTATTTTAAAAAGAAATTAAAATTTGTTTATTTATAATTTTGTTACGATAAAAAAGTTGCAAATTTTTCTTTATATTATTGCTTTAGTCTGAAATAATTCAAAATATTTTTTTACACAATATGATTTATTAATAACTAGAAGGCAACGCCCGCTTCTCTGGTCCCTATTTTTAAATGAATCACTATAATGAATTCTCAAAATTGCATTAATTTTTATCACGTGAAAAAAAAAAAAAAAAAAAAAAAAAAAGAGAAACAAAATCTGATTAGGAAAAATGTCGCACCGGGTTCTCACTGCCTTCGGAAAAAATTCCCAAAATGCTCTAACTCTTATTTCTATTATTTTCCCCCCTTCGCCCCCCCTCCCGTCTATCCTAATAATTTTACAAATTCGAAAATATCCGCAATCGATTTGTAGGTATCAAAAACCACTATGCACCAGTTTTGAACTATCTATCTCTATTTTTATTTTTTGGCCCCTCCGTTCCCCCCCTTTCCGCCCCTTCCAAAAATTTTAAAAATTCGAAAATATCCGCAATCGATTTGTAGGTATTGGAAACCTCTATATACCAAATTTGAATGATCTAACTCTATTTTCTTTTTTTTGCCCCTCTGCCTCCCCTTCCCGGCCCTCCTAATAACTTTACACTTTCGAAAATATCCCCATTCGACTTGCAGGTCTCTAAAACCTATCTGTAAAAATTTTGAACGGCCTAACTGTATTTCTATTTGTTTTTGACCATACCCCCCCTCCCCTTACCGCCTCCCCCTCCCGCCCCATCTAATAATTTTAAAAATTCGAAAATATCCGCAATCGATTTGTAAGTATCGAAAACCTCTATATACCAATTTTGAATGATCTAACTCTATTTTTATTTTATTTTTTTGCCCCCCTCTCTCTCCCCTTTTCCCGGCCCTCCTAATAACTTTACACTTTCGAAAATATCCCCATTCGACTTGCAGGCATCTAAAACCTATCTGTACCAATTTTGAATGGCCTAACTGTATTTCTAATTGTTTTTGCCCATAGCCCGCCCTTGCCGCCTCACCCCCTTCCCCGCACTTCCTAATAATTTTACAAATTCGAAAATATCCGAAATCGATTTGTAGGTATCGAAAACCTCTATATATCAATTTTGAACGAACTAACTCCATTTTTACTTTTTGCCCCCCTCTCTCCCCTCCCCCTTCCTGCCCCTCCTAAAATCTTTACACAATCGAAAATATCCTCATTTGACTTGCAGGCCTCTAAAACCTGTCTGTATCAATTTTGAACGCCTTAACTGTATTTTTTTTTTTTTTGCTCCATAGCCCCCCCCGCCCCCCCCCCTGCTGCCTCACCTAGGGGCTGAATTTCTAAAATTCCAGAAATTGGTTTTTAGATATTTGCATTAGCTATATTTTAGAGCAAAAATTTCACGTATATCTATTTTTTGTTTAAGATATATAGGATTATGCGAAATCACGTTTTACGCATGTGAAATAACGTTTTGCCCCCCCGCCCCACTTTGGGACCGAATTTTGAAAATTCGATAAATTGGTTTTTAGACATTTGTATTAGCTATATTTTAAAGCAAAAATTTTACGGATATCTGGTTTTTTGTTTGAGATATGAAGGATTTTATGAAATCACGTTTTGCCCCCCATCCTACACCTTGGGGGGGGGGGAATTTTGTAAAATCGCTTCTTAATTGATGCCTACGTCATAGAAAGAACATTGTCACAAAATTTCATGCTTCTAGGTCCAGGGGTTTGGTCTGGGCGTTAATAGATCACCCCCTCACTCAGTCAGTCAGGAAGTGTTCTTATATATATATAGACTAGCAGGCAACCCCCGCTTCGCTGGTCCCTATTTTTAAATGAATCACTATAATTACTGAATTCTCAAAATTGCATTCATTTTTATCACGTGAAAAGAAAAGAGAAACAAAATCTGATTAGGAAAAATGTCGCACCGGGTTCTCACTGCCTTCGGAAAAAATTCCCAAAATGCTCTAACTCATATTTCTATTATTTTCCCCCTTCGCCCCCCTCTCCGGTCTATCCTAATAATTTTACAAATTCGAAAATATCCGCAATCGATTTGTAGGTATCAAAAACCACTATGCACCAGTTTTGAACTATCTATCTCTATTTTCATTTTTTGGCCCCTCCGTTCCCCCCCTTTCCGCCCCTCCCAATAATTTAAAAAATTCGAAAATATCCGCAATCGATTTGTAGGTATCAAAAACATCTATGTACCAATTTTGAATGATCTAACTCTATTTTACATTTTTTGCCCCTCCGCCCCCCGCCTTCCCGGCCCTCCTAATAACTTTACACTTTCGAAAATATCCCCATTCGACTTGCAGGCCTCGAAAACCTATCTGTAAAAATTTCGAACGGCCTAACTGCATTTCTATTTGTTTTTGCCCCATAGCCCTCCCTTACCGCCCCACCTTCTTCCCGCCCCTCATAATAATTTTACAACTTCGAAAATATCCGCAATCGATTTGTAGGTATCGAAAACCTCTATATATCAATTTTGAACGTTCTAACTCTATTTTTATTTTTTGCCCCCCCTCTCCCCTACCCCCCCTTCATGCCCCTCCTAATAAATTTACACAATCGAAAATATCCTCATTCGACTTCCAGGCCTCTAAAACCTATCTGTACCAATTTTGAACGCCCTAACTGTATTTCTATTTGTTTTTGCCCCTTAGCCCCTCCCCCCTGCTGCCCCACCTGGGGGCTGAATTTCTAAAATTCCAGAAATCGGTTTTTAGATATTTGCATTAGCTATATTTTAGGGCAAAAATTTCACGTAAATCTATTTTTTTGTTTGAGATATATAGGATTATGCGAAATCACGTTTTACTCATGTGAAATCACGTTTTGCCCCCCCCTCCCCCCTTGGGGACCGAATTTTGAAAATTCCAGAAATTTGTTTTTAGAAATTTGTATTAGCTATATTTTAAAGCAAAAATTTTATGGATATCAGTTTTTTTGTTTAAGATATGAAGGATTTAGTGAAATCACGTTTTGCCCCCACTCTCCCCCCCTTGGGGGGCGAATTTTGTAAAATCGCTTCTTAGTGGATGCCTACGTCATAGAAAGAACATTGTCACGAAATTTCATGCTTCTAGGTCGAAGGGTTTGGTCTGGGCGCTGATGAATCACCCCCTCACTCACTCACTCACTCACTCACTCAGGAAGAACGATTTTATATATATAGATAATATACCTGCTAACATATTTTTATACTTCTAAAGTAAATATATATTGAAGGCTAAATAATGAAATTTTCAGAGCTTCTTAAGACATGCAGTAAGCAGCAAATTATTCGATCGCTAACAATAATTCCTGTTTAAAAAAAAGTACACTTAATACGGTTTTGTCAAATAAATCCTTGCCGAATCGTGTTCTTATTTAAAGAACATGATTCTACATTCTTTAGAACATGATGTCACTGAAGAATTTACAAATCACGGTGGGGAAAATTTATGTTTACAGAGTCTATTGTGTGGGAAATGACTATCATTGTTTGATCTTCTCCGGTAAAAATAAAT
This sequence comes from Salticus scenicus, assembly GCA_963930645.1. NCBI lineage: Eukaryota > Metazoa > Arthropoda > Arachnida > Araneae > Salticidae > Salticus > Salticus scenicus. The sequence continues at coordinate 116,834,090 of OZ005659.1, read as the reverse complement.
AAATAAATAAATAAATAAAAAAATTTTATAAATTGAACAAAAGTTTATTTTTTTGTTGGTGTAAACACCTTTTAAAAAAATTAAGGCATATTATTTTTTTTTTTCATTAAGTCGAATGAAAAATATATTAATTAATTAATTAAAAAAAATAATAAAAACCACCTAAGCTAGTATTTGTTTTTAATTGGTATAAAGTCTGCACAATGCAGAATTTAATTTAGTACGATAGGGCTTACTGCTGTAATCTCTTCCTCCATAAAAAGGCATGCAATATCTATGTTTCATTCCCTAGCACCGGTTACTATAATTATAATATTAATTATTATTGCTATTATTATGGTAGCTGTATCATCGAGACCTTTGGTAGCTTTTTAATTTTTGTGATCTTATGGTGGTGAATTGAAATGGATATCTAAATTAAAGGTATTAGCGAGAAACGTCCGAGCTACATCCGTGCCAAAATTTAAATTTAGTTAAGCGGTTCTATACAGCAGCTGTTCCATTGCTTTAGCACGATTTTTCTCATTTTTTTAATGATATGAAAAAGTATATTTACACTTTTTTACGACATAAAAAAATATATTTACTTATTTATTTATTTATTTTTCGCATCATTTATTTATTTTTTCTTTTTAATTATTTTAAATTTAAAATGGGGTTTTATTTAATATTTTTTTAACCAATCACCCGATCGAATTTAAAAATATGGCGTTAGCTTATATTTGTCCTTATTTATAAGTATATCAATTTTTCATAATGTGTAATAATGTGGACAGATAGAATGACAAGATTTCAGCTGTGCGTGTTTGTATAAAGAAACAATACAAAAATGGTTGCAGGTAAATTTAAGGTGTTCAATAAAATTTCCAACGACCCATAAACATCCGACTGAAAGAAATAGAACGACTTGTCGTACTAAAAACAAAATTTAATTAATTGTAAAATTAATATGAATCTAAAATACACTTTTAGATATTAATTAAATTCTTTTCCAATTCTGTGTTTATGCGTAATTTCTTAGAATATATGAGGGTTTTTTTTTTTTTTTTTCATTACTTTTTGGGAACATATTAAGCTATATTTTATAATTCCATTTTTTTTTTTTTTTTTACGGATATTTTGCTCTTTATTTTATTTTCATTAATGATTTTTTTTTTCTGTGCTGGGAAGATAAATATTCTCTTAACCAAGCACATTTCCCTATGATCTTTAACTATTACAGATTGTTTCTTATCACACTTTCCTTCATAAAATATTTGAAATATTTTTGTTTCAATGTTTTCATGCTGTTTTCGTGTCCTTTTCATTTAACATAATCATAAATATAAATGAAATTTCTTCATTTTTTTTTTCTGTATAAGAGATTTTATACATAGTTTCTTTTTAATACATTTGCTTTATTGTGTATTGTTTACTGTTAAATGTATCAAAATATTTTTCTTCTTCAGCTTTTTTTGCCCTATATTTGCATTTGTATTAATGAAGCGAAAATATTATATTAGTATTTCTTTTCTATCTTAGAGAACATCCAATGAAGCATTTTTCTGATTCAGGTATCTTATTCCGAAATATCTTAACTGATGTAACAACCTAATATTCCACTTATCTTCAGTCAGTCATTGGAAATATATTTGATTTAGTCAACTGATTTACCATTGGATCAAGATAACAGATTGAAGTACTACTATTTTGTTCACAAATATTTAGGCTAATATAAGAATATAGGTTGGTTATACTACGAAGTATAAATAATAGGATTATGTTGAATAAAAAGAAATAAATGTTGCTTATAAAATAAGCAGTTTAAAAAAAACAACAATCAGACGAATTTAAAAAAAAAAAATAATAGTAATAATTTATCTTCAATTTTAATTAAAAATCTGCAAAGTTTTCTTTACTTCTACTTTATTATTATGTATATTATTTTTAAATATAAGTTATTAAATGAATTGTAAAATTTAAGAACAGAATCTTATCTAATGAAAATTAAATTTCAGAAAGCATATTACAAAAAGTTTCACCTTTATTAAATAATTAATTACAACAGAAGTGGAAAACACATGAAGATTTAAGGGTTAAAAATACATTAAAAAATTAGGACACATAGTCAAGAGAAGAACTATTTTTCCAAAAGCGAGAGCAATTGTAATTGTTATAATTTTCCTGAGAATGAAAACGGAATCAACTATGTACTAGGCGTTAAATAATTATATAAACTAATTTCCTAGTAGAATATCATGGGATTTGACTGGTGGTGAGTACATGTATCGTGACCCCCTAAAGAATTTTAATTAAGGATATACCATCTAATGAGAAATTATTATTTTTTTCTAGAATAATCAGGTGAAATTTCTTTATCACTCTGATCACTTATGTGTATAATTTCTCTAAACTATCTTCATGGATTGTGCCGCTGACTATTTTCACATACTTATCTACGTTTAAAAATTTTTCCATCGTTGAATGGAAATTGTATGTTTAAAGAACTTCGTAAAATACTACCAATCTAATTTCAAAGCTGTGGATAAACTGTATATATATTCTTCTTCTTCTTTAGTTATTTAAGTAAGATTAATATTCGTGTTTTAGTAGTAATCTTCTCGAGCGAATGAAACTTTCTTTGAACAAGTTTAAACACTGGTTAGTATCACAGAATTTTAATTCTAGATGCCGAATCAAACGATTTTTATTTTTATTTTTTCTATTTTACTTCAAAAGTGTATGGCATTTAGATCTTTTTATCCGGATTCTAAAGTTCATTCTCAACTTTTTTTTTTTTAGACACTATCCTTTGAAACACTACATGAATTCTATTTCAAATGACTTCAAAATCTATGAGCAGTTTGGTGTAAAGTAAGACAATATTCAATTAACAAACCTAGGACAATAATGCAGGCATGTTTTTGTCATCTGTGAGCGCATTTTTTTTTTCTTCATCACTTAATGAAAATCGAAAAAAAAAATGTTTAAAATTCCCTCGTCATCAACGCTTTCTTATTTGCATTGTAATAAACTCGTAATTTTTACATTTTATTTTTTTTAATCATTTTACCGGCTTTAGGTACTTTTCAATGAATAATAGCTTCAGTTTATCTAATTTTACAATGTTTGAACTTTGGTCAGCCACTCCTTCGATTTATTTATCCTTCGCAATATTTTCTTATAAAGAACATTGTTTAGTCTAGCATCGGCTTATAGAAAGAACAGGTTTTATCTATATTGTGCAAGTCATCATTATGACAGGTTTTTTTCCAGTTTCTCTTCTCACTGTTTAAAGGATGTGGTATCATAAACTGAAGCTGACATTTCTTCTTTCGGTGTATTTTAATAAAAAATACCTAAATTAGTAAATAAAAAATCTGGTGTGAATCCGCTCGCTTTTCCTAACATTAAGTAATTAGCGGTTATTTGTATAAACTAAAAAAAAAAAAAAAAAAAAAAAAAAATCTTACATGAATCAGTTTAATCGAAAATCATTTTATGATATTACACTTCAAATAATTTGAAGTTATAGAACAAATTGATAAAGAATATTTTATTGTGTCTTTGTAAAAATCTATAAATGCTAGTTTCACCAAAGTTTAAAGCATGTGTACGACGGTGACGTGTAACAGGTATATGAAATTTTAACTCAATAGATAACGCGTTTAGAAGCTATTATACTTTCAGTTTATTTAAGCCCATTGTTCGAGACTGATTTAAAAAAAAAAAAAAAAAAAGGATAAGTTCTATATTTACCAAATTCTATACAGTTCATGCGATGGTGATCTATCATGTACATAAATTCTAAGCTCAATCGAATGAGGTGTTTTGATGCTATCACATTTTATGTATTTTAAACACACAGTGCATAATGAAAAATATTTTTTTGTGTCCGTATAAAAAGATTATTAGTGCAAAATCCCCCAAAATCTATACAGTTCCAGTTCGAGCTACAGTGATCTATAAAATACGCTCCGACTTTCAGCTCATTACAACAAAACGTTTAGACCCTATCGTGTTCAATCACTATACATATACATACATCACAAAAAATCCTGTAAAATCATAGATATATCTAAAAGAGGATATCGTTTAAAGACCGCAGTTAGGGTTGTACAACTAGACATCATGCTAGGTCACAAATATAAATTTGCCACATTCTAGAATCATTCGTTTTTTAGCTGTCAAGACACAATATCCATTTCGTTATTAATATTCATAATTATCACACTTCCTTACTTACATATGATCACACTGTAAAAAAATGTTCCAGTAAAATTACGGGCAAAGCCCTGCAGCAGAGATTCCATTCAATGCCCTTAAAAATATATTCAGACGATGAATGATGTATCGCCAGTAATTTTACGTTGTGATGAAACATACAACCAACCTGCAAAAAAAGTAACATTGACCGTAAAATTCAAAGTTAAAGTTTGAGTTTCTCGAATGCTTTAAAAAACATTCTTGCAATTATTACACATGCGCGCAGGGAGAAATCCACAACACTAAAAAACATATTTATTTTTTTACACGCAAAAGCTAATTTATTATTTTTCATGCGAAACAAACCGTCGTGGGTAGCCCGGGATTCGAATTCACAATCACCTGTGTCTGAGGCCAGCGATTTGCCAACCGCGCCTTTGGGATCTCAGAGACCGTTCTTTAGAAAAACAGATAAAATCAACATCAGAACTGACTAGTTGATAAATCTTGTCTTACGCACCAAAAGACTTTTGGAAAAATCTTTAAACCGATTTACAGCCCAATGTGAAGTAACAAATCTTCAATTATTTTTACAGAACTATACAAATTTACAGCAACCTATGCTGTATTTATGTTAAAAAAGTGCTTTATTTTTACAGACTTTTTTGTACAGTGATTAGATTGTTAACGTTCAAACTATGCATAAAAGTTATTTTATTTTAAGACTAAGACTTTCAAGACTTTAAGACTAAGACTTTTTAAGACTTTCCTAGCCTGTATTTACACAAGTTTCGGAGGAAAACTCAGAAAACTCAGAAAAGCTAGGCCGACGAGCGCGACCTGTGATAGAGCCCGGCACCTCACGTCTACCAGCATTGAGAGCAGAACCGCTCGGCCGCTAGTGGGCCTTTTTTATTCGTAAACACTAGCACTAAAGAGGTAGTCTTATTTCAAGGTTCTCATTAGAGGTAAATAATGGGTGAGAATTTCTCACCCTTTTTCAAAAACAAAATGAAACTTTTAAAAACTGTGTGAGATCTCTGAAAATTAACCGAGACGCAGAATAAACTTTGAATAACAATAATAAATCTTTTACATAAATTCAGAGAATTTGTATCTCCAATTAATACGATTTTTTTAATGGTTTTCGATCTTTATGGTTTCAGTAGTGGGTGCAAAGAAAAAATAATTAGAGCCTAATTCTTATTCAGCCAAACAGGTTTTCATTATAAGGCCGATTTAAAACTGTGTTTATGTAGTTTTAGGCGTATTTGCACTTTTTAGAATAGCAAAAGATATTTTTTTTTTTTTTTTTATCTGTATTCCATTGAAGGGAGCCCATTAGCGGCCGAGCAGTTCTGCGCTCAAAGCTGGTAGACATAAGCTACAGGGTTCGATCCCAGGTCGCGCTTCTCGGCCTAGCCGTTCGGAGTTTTCCGAGGTTTTCTTCGAAACTTGAGTAAATGCGTACTAGGACCCTTTAGACAGACCCCCACGGTGGGCAATCCCCCTAGTACCTATAGCAGTCAATCGGCCTTATTCCAAATATCCAAATCCATTGAATGAAAAAAGGACTGAAGTATTTCGAGAGCAGAACCTGCTATATATGATGTAATGTATATAACTGATGGTCATATTCAGATAAAATAGCTTTGTATTTTAACAGTGAAGATCATACATAATAATCATAAGACTTACTTTCAAATGGTTAATTACATATTCATTTCACATTGAAATAAACTTTATTTTAGCATTTTGTAAAAAATGCATTGTGGAAACAACATTAAAATTTTCCGTTTTCTACGACTTAACTGAAGGGTTAAGGGCAATAAGAATGCTGTATGATTAAAAAAAAATTAAATTAAAAAAAATGCGTTTAGTGGATAAAACAATTATTAGCTTGTAGTTTGTGTTCTAGAAATCTGGCTTCAAATCAAGAAACCATTTTAGCTTTCTTTTTTAATGTTTTCGTGTTAGTAGACAAAGAAAATCAGTTTCATCAATTTCAATTACTCAGTTTCAGACAGATGGAAATTTTTTTAATTAAATTAAGAAAACAATATCTTATTAAAACCAATGGATGTTTCTATGCATCATGCGTGCATAATTAAACACATTCAATTAGTATAAATAACAATCATAGTTTGAAAATAGTAGAAAATGGAGTTCTCTCTTGATGTCACTCAAATGATAGCATTTGAAGAGATTTTCTCATAAGAAAATGGTTTGGTAAAAGATAAGAGAAATTTGCGTAGATTAACGGATTTTTCTCGCAAAATTTCAAATAATTATACTTTTGAAACATCAATTTACGGGCTACGACAGTTTAGCTAGCAAAACGGTCATTTCCCGTAAAATTTTACGATTATTTCCTAAATTATGCTTCCAAAACATTAATTTACGGATTCTGACTGTTTAGGTAGCAAAACGGTCATTTCCCCTAAAATTATACGGTCAAATATCGGGATTTTACAATTTTGTTTTACAGTGCAGTTTTAATGAGACATCCAAATTGACATACGTTTGATCAAAGAAGCTCATATTGTCGTCCTGTGAAATGATTGCATTTATGAGTAGTTATGCCAAAATCATTAATTGCAAGTACCTGTATTTTAATCACAATGTAAAACACGGCTTTGGTAAATATCCTAAACGTAATTAAAATTCTTATCCTTAAAAACAAATTAATGAAGTTTTCTTTTTTTTTTTTTTTCAAATACTACATTCTCTATACATTGAGGTTTTAGTATTTCAAGTTCCACCAGGAAAATATTACAATAGTCGTGTTCAAGAAATTTATAATTTGTATTATTCTACTTAAAAAACTATATTTAAAGATTTAACAGAAAAATAAAGTTTTTTTTTCAATTACACACACACACACACACACACACACACACACACACATATATATATATATATACATATATATACATATATATATATATATATATATATATATATATATATATATATATATATATATATATGTATGTATATATATAATATATATATGCTGGTTATAACATTAGCATTTATATATGGAATATATTCTCTCCCTCACATGCAGCTATATATGTATTTATGCTCGTCTAATAAACGTAAATATTAATTATTTCTTAAAAGAAATTACATTTTATGACCCTTAAAATAAAATGTCCTGTAATGCCGTACTTGGAAAAAGTAAAATTTATGGATATTTTCCCCAGAAATTTCCTCTTTTTTAGTAGAAATTAAGGAAGCAGCAAATCATATTAAACATTATTAGTAAGCGTTAAAAGAATATTTTAGAGTTTAGTAGTATTTTGTTGTCTTTCAATTCATTTACCTTTAGATCACTAAGTAAAGCGGATTAAAAATGAATCAATATTTTGTTATTTAAAGTTGAGAATATTAGTTTTTGTATTTAATCACTTAAATTTAAATAAGAATATGCTTAAAGATAAAAATGAATTAAAATATTTTGATTTTAATATAACTCAAACGTAAAATTTTAGTTAAACCAAATCCTTGATGTCAGAAAAAAACACCGTATTTCAAATCAGAATACTTAAATTAAGAGTAAATTGCAAATGTATGTATCGCATTTGCATTTCTGCTCTACAGTGAGTATCAAATTACTTTTCAAATTCTGGTCAACTATATTACTTTATTGTATTAGAAATTTAATAGTAAAATATACAATAAAGGTTCTATTACTATCTTATTCAAATGTACAATACACAAAGATTGAAAATATTATTTTCTTCAGTAATTAATTAGTTGTACATTTACATATTTTACAAATATAAACGAAAGCAAATAGAATCCGTTTATGTTTTTAAGTAGTTGATTTCTACGGGCTATTAAAGATTAAACATTTTTTTTTTTTTTTTAAGTATTATTTTGCCTTTTAACTAATTTTATTTTAAAATAATCGCAAACAGAGAATTAAGTTGTAAACACGTGTAATTTTGATAATACGATTAAAAACACTTAAAAAAAACACGTCTAAAATAAATTTATTAAAAAGATTAAAATCATCCAAATCTTTTCGTCTTGACAAATCAAGGCATCATCAGGAATTTCATTATACGTACCTCAGAGCACTTTTATATACGCTTTTTGTACCACATGGTCAACAGTTAAGACCTTATATAGAACAAAAATCAAAGTCAACTACAAAATGGTGAAGACTTTATCCAAGAGCGAAGATAAGTAACGGATGGAACTTTTATGGTTACCATGGAGTTACGAGTATTTTTTTTTAGAAACAAAGGTGTAAGAGGCTACATAGAGGCTGGAACTATTGTAGGATCAGTAGGTGCTGCACTTAGAGGCTGGAAGTTATGTAAGTTCCTTCCGTTACTTATCTTCGCTCTTGGATATAATCTTCACCATTTTTCAGTTGACTTTGTTTTTTGTTGAATATAAGGTATTAACTGTCGACCATGTGGTACAAAAGTGTATGTAACTGCTCTGTGGTACAGTCGGTAACAAAAGTACCCGAACACTATCAAAAATTCCTATATAAAAAAAGTAGAGTTAATATTGTTTTGTTAAATAAATCCTTGTCGAATCATGTTCTTAGTCAGTCTAACAACAGGATTTGACAAGGATTTATTTAGAAAACAGTATTAACTCTACTTTTTTTATATAGGATATTTTGCTAGTATTCGGACACTTTTGTTACCGACTGTATGCATAATTAAATCCCTGATGATGCCTTGATTTCTTAAGGCGAAAAGATTTGGATGATTTTAAACTTTTTAATAAATTTATTTTAGACGTGTTTTTTTTTAAGTGTTTTTAATCGTATTATGAAAATGACGCATGTCTAAACTTAATTCTCGGTTTGAGATTATGTATAAGATTTTTGCTTCGACTAATGGCTTCTATGAGCAGTTTCATCAATAAACACTACGATATGGCTTCCAGATGTTTCTGTTTTAGAGATTTCTACAGTGTCTGTTTAAGTATTATGGATTTCTTCAATGAGGTGGTTTGCTGGTGGTGAATTCTACTATATGCAATTTCTACGTCAACTGGACTCCATTTAATACGACTTGTTGATATAATCTCCTACAATAGTTTTAGCCTCTAGTGCAGCACCTCCTCATCCTACAATAGTTCTGGCCTATATGTGCAGCACCTTACACCTTTGTTTCTACAATATATACAGAGACTCGTAACTCCTTGGTAACCATAAAAGTTCCATCCGTTACTTATCTTCGCTCTTGGATATAGTCTTACCATTTTCCAGTTGACTTTGTTTTTTGTTCAATATAAGGACTTAACTGTTGACCATGTTGTACAAAAAATGTATATAAAACTGCCGTGTTGTATGTATAATTAAATCCCTGATGATGCCTTGATTTGATAAAGAGAAAAGCTTTGGATGATTTTAATCTTTTTAATAAATTTATTTTACACGTGTTTTTTTAAGTGTTTTTAATCGTATAATTTTATTTTTATTCCATAATAAGTTTTTAAAGGATCATCGGTCTAATATATTGCATTTTATGGTGTTCATTCAAAGTTTTGTAATTATTACTAATGTATATATGTTGTAATAATTCGATATTGAAATAATATGGAATTAATATACAATGCTATGTGTTAGTACGCAAAGTGGTTTCTTGACATATGTTACTTAGATATGAATATGAATATAATATCTTAGTTCAAAGCTTAATTATCCATGCTTCCAGGGGATCTTAGAGGAATCAATAATCATGGAAATGTACCAGTTAGTGAAACACTGTTGATTTAATTTCAACGATGTATTACATATTTGTCCTCATTATAATTATTATCTTTAGTATAGTGGTTATTCATAAACTAGCTAGTATGTGATTGTCCATTGTACAATTATCAAGTTATTATTTGCTAATCAAACTTTAAAATAAATATCTAAAATATTACTTATAATTTTTTTTATTAAAATATCGGCATCAAATATCTACGTGAGTACTATGTATATACTAGCTCAAACCCATCGAATTCGACGGTCGCTTTATTGACTGTTATGTTTCAAAAGTTGTCGCATCATTATTTAATTTTTTTTTAATTAAAACATCAAATATACTTTACGATATTTCACTTAAAAAAAGAAATTTAGAAAAATGCTTATAACTAGAAATGAACCTTAAATTTGCATGATTTTATATCTTTAACTCGATTTTGTTTGAATTTCTGGTTTTAAATGAATGCATCACGAAACAAATAATCAGCTGAAACAAAAATATTACCTCGAACCGAGCGATACTTTACTTTGTGACCCCAGTGCCAGCGGCAGCGCACGTATGGGCCGCTACTAACATAAAAAAAATTCCCAAACATTAACCTAGAACCGAGCGAACCCACCAGGCGTTGCCCGGGCTCATGATAAAAAACTTGAATAAACCTGAAATTGGTATGATTTTATACCTTGAACTCGATTTTGTTTGAATTTCTATTTTTAAATAAAAGCATCGTGAAAAAATAATCAGCTGTAACAAAAAAAAAAAAAAAAAAAAAAAAAGAAAGAAAAGAAAACTGTCGAACCGAACGAAACTCTGCCGTGTGAGTAATTTGCCTGCGACTGCATATACGCGTTCCACTAATAACATAAAAAAAAAAAAATCCAAAAAATTAACCTGGAGCCGAACAAACCCGCCCTGTGTGTCCCGGGCACTTGATAATAACCTTAAATGTGTATGATTTTATTTCTTTAACTCTATTTTGTTTGAATTTCTATTTTTAAATGAAAGCATCACGAAAAAAAAAAAATAACCAGCTGTAATAAAAAAAAAAATACCTCGAACTGAACGAAACTCTGCCTTGTGGCCCCGGTGCCTGCGGCAGCGCATACACGGACCACTAATGACATGAAGAAATTTCCAAAAAATAACCTGGAATCGAACGAACCCTACCGGCCCATGATAATAATCTTAAATAAACCTTAATTTTGTATCATTTTATATCTTTAACTATATTGTGTTTTAATTTCTACTTTTAAATGAAAGCATCGCGAAAAAAATAATCTTCTGCAACAAATAAAATTACCTCAAACCAAACGGAACTCGAGGTCATGACCACGGTGCTTGTGACAGCGTATATGCGGGCCGCTATGAACATGAAAAAAATCTCAAAAATTAACCTTGAACCGAACGAACCTTTGACTCGTGTTTTCGCTTCCTGTGGCTGCGGCACCGTATAGTTGGAATGCTACACAAAATTCACTTTCCTCCATCAGGGAGCGCAGTATGTCGTATACAGATATCACCAATTGCCTTGAATTTCCAAGACCTCTCAAAAATGGTGCCACATAGTGGTGTCAACTGCAAAATCATTTAGTTGCAATATCCACCGCCAGGAGGCACAGTGTATTTTCTACGAACATCACCAACGGTCGGAAAATTCTAAGTCCTTTAAAATAAGGCGCAACATGATAGGATCTACTCCAAATCATCTCGTTACACTTTTCACCACCAGGTGCAACACTATATTGTATAAAAACATCCCCAATCTACAAGAAATTCGAAGACTTTTGTGGTGCTACATGTGTGGGTGTAGAACGGAATTCTCTCTCAAATTAATTTCCCCCCTTTTCCCCTCTAATCTTCTTTCCCCCTATAAAATCGAAAATTCCAAAATCGCAGAAATTCATTTTTTAGTATTCGAGTCTAGTTACCCATGTACAATTTCTTCGCCGTGAAGAAGCTTAACTCACCGTTGGAGCTGAGTTAAGCTCGCAAACAGGTTTTTAACTCCTGCCCTCCTGGGGGGGGGACCATTCAACTTTTTTTTTTCTCTTTTGATGACACATCTACAGACCAAGACCTTTTTGAAGACACCTCAACCAAAATTTTTACACCTAGCCGTTCTCTCGATTTAGTGGATACAGACAAAACACGTTTCAAATTAATTTATAGATACTGCGCATTCAAATATTCGGAAGTAGTCAAAACTAAAATATACGAAATATTTAGCGACAATTAAAAAATATAGGAAAAATAGGAGGTTTCATAAATATAAAGGAAATACAGGAAATTAATGAGCAAATGTGGTAGTCTATTTCGCTGAATATTTTCACTACTCCTAATACTTTCCAATGATTGTTTTTAAATGCCGCCCTAGCAATTGGCGCTGCTGTACGCGGACATTATTTTATGTTATGTTGAGCCGCTTAATATTGTATGCGCTTTGGTCTTTAGTTTTATTTGAGTTTTAAGAAATTGCCAGATTTAGCAACTTTCAACTTTTAGGTATTTTTTAATGTAAAGAATACGTGTATGAAAGGGAAAAATGTTGGGAAATACATAAAAAATAAAAGTATTTTTAAACACTCTATTGACATCGTAAAAAAATAGCTTTTGTATTCTGCACATCTGATTAACCGTACCTTTCCAATGATACCATTTTCAACCCTCTACTTCCATAATTAATATGTTAAAAGTGTAATAGAAATTTTATGCTTGCCTAATAATATATATATATATATATATATAAATGAGAAAAATCTTCCAAAAAAAAAAAAAAAAAAAAAAAAAAAAAGTAGAACAGCTTCAGTATAAAATTTCTCTGCGAAATTTTAAATTTGGCACTGAATTATTTGGAAGTTTCTTGCCCTGGTTTTTCATTTACGCAATTGCGATAGACATTTTTATTCATTACTGAAATGAAGATAAAAAGCCGCTGAAGGGTCCCTAAACTAAATCTATGTAGCTAAAGTAATTTTAAGAAATGAATATAGTAACCGATGCTCGGGAATGAGATACAGTGACTGAATGCTTTTATATGGAAGAATAGATTAAAATAAGTCCTGCCGTACTAAATTAAGCTCTGTTTATAATGAATGTAAAAAGGATTCACTTATTATTTTTAGAGGGGCGGAGGGTGGTAGACCTTAATGACAGCAATTTCAAGGCAAATATAGTATTACAAAAAATTTACAACGCAAAATAACTGAATGGTAATCCAGCCTATGTCACAATGCAACATCCCAAATTTATCATTAATTTTACATTTAATATTTTTATTTCTGTAAAATATAAACCAAACGCTCATTCTTTTGTACTCACTGACATGACTTCTGGAAATTTAGGTTTTTTTAAATTATAGTTGTACTTTAAATATTCATAAACCTGGAATGAATATATAATAAGGATTGGAAAATTCTCTCAAATATTTGTTTGGTACCTAACTCTTTACGCTGCGAGTCATTTTTGGTTCACAAATAATTATGCTAACATACGTAAGTATCTATCACATTTGATTTACTTTCAATTGTATTATTTTTCAGAATTTAATATAAATCAAAGTATTTCAATGAAGTAAAGATACGCGCAGTTAATTCAAGGTTCCCATTATAGGTTAGGGTTGCGAGAATCTTTGAATATTTTGTTTGAAAAGTGTCACTCAAAAATATATCATAAGGTGGATTTCTCCTTAATTTTTTCACATTGCCCTATGAATATTTCATCATTTTTTTAGTTCTGTTGGGTAGTATATTAACTGCTTTAAAGCCTGTAGTGATCTTTTTTTTTTTTTTTTTTTTTTTTTTTAACTTCTGTAAAATGTCTTGATTATATTAAAAAATATATATATATATATATATGTAATTATTTCAAAATACTTCTTAATTATATATATTTGTTAAGAGGATATATGAAGTGTGTATTATAACGACAAGCAAATACGAAGTGTGAAGGTTAAAAATTGCAATGATTATACATTAAATAACTTAGGTTATTCCAGTTACTGCACTCTTTGAGTGCTCAAAATAAAATTGAAAATAAATTTTAAAACAGATTAAGTAATAACATGAGCAACTCCTTCTGCATTTCTGATGAAAATATCGATACTGAATATTGAAGAACTACCTGAGCTTAGTCAAAAAAAAAAAAGGAAAGAAAATAATAAATTTCTATTTTTAACATTTGACTTTTTTTTAAATTGCTTAATTTGCAGATGTAATTCTCTAAAAAGGAATTTGCAAAAAGCAAATTATGTAATTTCTCACTCAAATTTCAAATATCACACTTATTTATTTATTTATTTATTTATTTATTTGAGTAGGAAAGTTCCACTCAATATATTTTTCCTAGTGCGAACAACCCATAAATTTATAGTATGCTTTAAAAAAAAAAAATAAGGTGCATATGCATTATTTTTACTCTATATGTAAAGTTCACGCCTTTGTATGAGCTCTAGAGCACTGTATATAGCACTGGGAACTCTACTTTTGTTTATTTTTTTTCTCCCTTTTAGGTGTTTATTTAAAATGTTACTGTTTACATTTTATTTTCTACTGCATTTATATCTTATTTAGTATATTCAAAAATTATATATGCTTACAATATTCGCGTTATTGTACCTGATGGAAATTGTTTTGTGCATTATCATTATTTCAAAAAATAATCTACATTAAATAGGGGTGCTGAAAGCGTCCAAGAATGCAAAAACAAATTCATACGCTAAATGTAATCCATTTTGTATATAAACATAAAATAACCACTTTAGATTAAATTTATTCATACTATTATAATAATAATTCAAAAATAATCGAAATAAATAATGGTAGTAACTAATAATAAAAATATTTATTATTGATAAAGCTCAATGCAATTTTCATCAGGTGCAATCTCGCGTAAATTGCAAATATTTTAACATTTTGAATATACTATACGCACACAACAGTTACATTTCATATAAACGTATAAAAATGTTAACGGGAACGAAGCACTATATCTTTGAATACTGTTACAATATTCTAGAATTCAAAGTATAAACTTTAACTTAGTAAAAGTAATAAGATAATAATAATAATAATAATAATGCATACACAACTTGCTGTTTTTAAAAAATAAAAAAATGTGAAAAATCTAACTCAATATTTACAAATTAGAATTACCGATCACCGTAAGCCACGATCTTGAGAACGCCACAGGAGAAGGCATGGGTCAAATTTGTATTCTGATTGGTCCGTGGGTTCGATTTCGCTTGCATCTAAGTATTCGAATAGCCCTCTCAGCGATTGGTCACTGGTTTCCTTTAAAGAAAGGAACAGCCTTTACGCATGCCCAGATCATGCGATTTTAATCTTAAAGAAAGACCTTTGTGATTTAATATATAAGATATACATTAAATATTTCTATATTTTTTACTCGTACTATATACGATAAAATGTTTTAAAAATGACGAAACGTATATATGTGAATTTATTATATTTTACTAGCATAGATTTGTATGTTAATTATTCTTAATTGCACAATTAACAGATTAATGAAATTATTAAAAATATATTTAGTGATATACATTCTACAGCATTATAACTTCATTTAACTTTTGCACTATTTAAAGATATACAATTTACTAAATCATGAAATGATATTATTTTCCGTTATTAAGGATAAATTATACGTATAATATTTTATTAATAAAAAGTATGTGCCGGAGTGTAAAATTTAAGCTAGGCAGTGGAAATTATTGAAATTAGTTTCATTAAAAACCGGCTAGAATCCCTTTCATGCACCTTAAAGAGGACATTTCCTTCTAGACCCCGTTTACTAAAGTAGAAAATTGAATTTAAACTACATATACATATTCAAAACAATCCTATTATGTATTTTAATAATATTATTACGGTTCCTGCTGTTATTATTATAATTTTACATATACATCATACTGACACCATTCGCCAGAATGAAAGATTTGCTTACTATTACATTGTTATTATTTTAATAATTTGTTTAAATTTCCATCATGCCCAAATATGTTGGTAGCAATTAAAAATAAAGATTTATTTGTAACAGTTATGTTTTATAAATATAAAAATATGAAAATGGAAAAGGAAAAAGAAAAAAAATAAATAAAAACGTTTTGGAAAATTCAAAATTTTATAAATTTATTTTAGTTTTATTTCTTCTCAAATGGTATAAAACGGATACAAATAAAATATTTAGAACAAAAATCCTAAATTAATACTATCACATATCTTTTATCAAACGAAATACAAAATGTATTATTTTATTTTCACTATTGCTTTTGAGTTCGAGGATCAAAATCACATAACAGTTTGTGATATATTGTTTGTATTTCTTTTAAAAGTGCAATCAATAAAACGAAAAATAACACTTGTTGTTTTAGAAATGTATCTATTGTGTCATATTTTATAAAATATGACTAGTTTTTATTTCTGCAAAAGTTATAAAATTTGCACTTTTTTTAGAAAAGAAAAGTCCGAATGTTTCTCACACATCACCGGTTTCCTTTTTAATGACAGTACACTGAGGCGGTAATATATATATATAAATATATAATTATATTAATATAATATATTAAAATATATATTAGTATATTATTATTATATATTATTATATATTATATATTATTATATTATTATATTAATATATATCATATATATATATATATATATTATATATAATATATAATATATATATATATATATATATATATATATACATATATATATATGTGTGTGTGTATATATATATATATATAAATGGTAACAATTTTTTTTTTTTTACGTTTCGTCGAATATCTCAAAAAATACTTAATGTGTTGTTCTTGAATTTTGGGAATAAGGAAAATATGTCTTTCCTCATATTTCCCAGCAACGGTTTTTGTCACGAACGTCATTAAAAGGCGAACGACAAATACAATAAAAAAAAAAAAAGCATTTGTGATTACCCTGTATCTGGAAGTGCGTCCAATTATCTGCAAATTTTAGATGTCGTAAGAAATGTTACATTTTATACGTGTGTAGAGTTTTGTGAGACTAAAGTAAATATGGATAGCTTATGAATAGCTATGAATAGTTTATTTAAAAAATGCAAAAAAAGTTTCGCAAGTTTTATATTACAATTCTAAAGGATTTTTTTTTTTTTTTTTTTAATTCTTGAAACTTTCTCAAAAAAGAATAAAAAAACTTTCCTGTAGTTTAATATTTAGCCGTTTAGAGTACCTTATAAAAGAAATCCAGTTGAATATCAAGAAATTTCGTAGCTATATTATTGACTAAATGAGAAGTTTTTCAGCTGTTTTCTAAAAAGGTCTTTGCAATGAGGGGTTATTCACAAATGAATATTTGTATCATAAAAAAACTTTCATTTTTCTTTTCAAACAATTATTTTGCCTTTTTTTTTAATAGATATATAGTACATACCTATGTAAAAAAAGTAAAATAAATCAAAAATATTGTATTAAGTTTCATTATGTAACATAGTTTTTTTCCATACAAATTTTCATTTATGAATGACCCTTTATGGTAAAAAAAAAAAAAAAAAAAAAAAAAACTTTTTAGAAATCACCTAAAAAACAACTCATTTAATCACCAATATCTCTATGAATTTTCATGATACTGAACTGGATATTTTTTAAAAAATACTCTATAATTTTAAGTAATAAACTATACATTTTTTTTTTTTTTTTTTTTTTTTTTTTTTTTTTTTTTTACTACAGTCCGCGTACGCGCAGTAATAAATTATTTTCTACAACTGTCCATAACTCTTTGAATATTAAATGTATTTGTTTTAAACTATAGTATAATGATTTAGGCATATGTTATGTTTTGTGAAATTTTCATGAAGTAAAATGAATAAATAAATAAATAAATAAATAAATAAATAAAAACTTTAGAGAGTTAAAGTATTTTTTTTTTTTTTTTTTTTTTTTTTTTTTTGCATTTTTAATAAAATATTTATAATTCTTTAAATATTTGAGGTAGCCTCACGAAACTCTACACACGTATAAAATGGAAGTTTTATAACCACATTTAGAATTTGCCGATGAAAGACGCATTTCCAGATACCAGGGATGGAACACCGGCGCAGAATTCATACCGGAATCTGTTTAAGAAATTTCTCTACCTATAATATCGTTGATTTAAGAAGTAGAAAATTTTCTTACATTGATAGTGGTATGAATTCTGCGCCAGTGTTCCATCCCTAAGATACGGAAAAATTACACACACATATATATATATATATATATATATATATATATATTTGGATTTGTTGTTAGCATCCCTAAAGGCGCTCTGGAAAAAGTGTTGCTGGAAAATATGAGGAAAGACATGCTTTCTTTATTACCAAAATTCAAGTGCAGCACATTAAGTATTTTTCGAGATATTCGACAAAACGTAAAAAAAAAAAAAAAAAAAAAAAAATTATATTATTTTGTCTAACATCTGTATAGATATATTATTTTAAAATATAATAATAACCAAGTCAATAAAATAAACATCCTAAACAAAATTCGGAATTAAGAATTTTCCTTCATTATTGAAATATTGTTTCGAAATTTAATATTTCGTGCAATGACATGTTTTATATTATTACAAATGTAAAAATGTGAATTTGTTTCGATGAAAGAAAACTATAATATTTATAATAAAACATGATACATAATTTTTGCCCACACCCTCTACAGAAATATTTTTATTTAATACTGGAATTATGCCATTTATTCCACATTTTAAGTTTTAATTTCTTTAGTAGTACATTTTATAATAAAAACAATTCTTATAAAATATAAAATTTACATATTATTACTCTATTCATTTAAAATATCATTTCATATGTGTAAATTAGTCATACATTTTTTTTTTTAATTAACCCGTTAGTAGTCGCTATCGACAGCGCCACCTATTACAGATTGCGAACTTTTTATTTAACTGTCACCAATAATTTTAAGAAGTGATGTGGTCGACGTTAAATCGATTTTATTCGCGTTTTATGTATATCAAATGCCACTTCCAAAAGTTTTTGGTGGCTATTGAATAAAAAAATCTGGAAAAACTGAAGGATGGGCGGCAAATCGACCAATTAACGACTACTAACGGGTTAAATACTGTAAACCATTAGATAAAATTGAAGATATGACCTATATACTTTTTCTACAATATTTGTTAATTCATAAAACTATGTAGATAGTTACTCTTTTATTATGTGTAAGTATGTTAAAAAAGGGAATATTGTAACTGAATTGAATGTGTTTTTTGTATTATAAATAACATTTAAAATATTTACTTTTTTGATTTTAAGAAAAGACAAATGCAGCTTAAGATGTATTTTTATAAATATAAAATTATAGGGATTGCGGAATTTGTTCATATATATATATATATTTTTTAGATGTTACATATATGTGTTAATGTGGCAGACATATACGTTTTAATGTGAAGAGAAGACATTTTGTACCCAGACATCAATCATGTCTTCTGGCATACATTCAAAAATTTATTCAAAAATTTATTTATATTTTTGTTATCATTCATGATAATACGATCCGCTGTTAAATATACATCATTGCAAGCTCTTAAATAAATTGCACTATATTTCATTTATACATTTCCATTTAAATAATAAATACAAACATTTTCTATGGTGTTTCCAGACGACAAAATACATGGTTTTGTTAAAATATTTTTATGCGTGTGAAAAGTAGATTTATTTCGTTAATATATATATATATATATATATATATATATATATATATATATATATATATATATATATATATATTTAATTAAGCCTACGTTAGACTTGCTTGCTTAGGTTTTGAGTATGCATTTTCAAATAAGTCGGCGCATTTAGTGAGTACGATTTTCCGTTAACTAAACCATACCTTTACTCTCTTAAAGCGGCTGTTTATTTTTTTATTTATTTTATTTATTTTTTTCTTTTCTTTTCTGAGATTATGACGATATTGGTTAATATCATTAGGCCAATTAAGTAATCATAAAGTTTCTTTCCCAAATATACTATATTTGTTGAAGACACTGTTTTTTATAGTGTTGGTTTTAGATCTAGGTATATTATTATTGGTTAACATTATAATTTAAAGATTTCCTCACACTTTATTAAGTTCTAATCACTTAGAAACTCAAATAAATTCTGACATGGAAATTTCTAAAAAAAATTGTAAGCAATTTTAGCTGCGTCAAATATTTTCATCAAGAAACGAGATATATTGTTTTTCTTGGTGTTACGTGAAGCAGATTTTATGTTGCTACATATCTACATATTATTCATCGAAAAGAAAAGTAAAATTCTGATGATATTGTTTTAATTTGTTATATATTTTTGTAATTTATTTACCAATTTTCCTTACAACTTTAACTAACTCATTCTTCGTAATTATACACAAGTTCATTTTTTCTAATCATTTAAACTAATATCCCCTCAAATTAATTCTAAATTTTATATATTAATCAAGTTAAACATGTGAGGATAGGCGCTGGTGTATAGTTGTATTTTGTGCGCCTTCCTCGTTTCTCTCCATACCAGCTGCATAATAAGAAAATAGAACACAGAAATGGTTTCAAAACTTAACAATAACTTTAATTGAAATTCATAATTGAGGATAGAAATCAGACTACCTTGCCATACGGCTCATAATATATATATATATATCCTACATTCTTTACTTAAACAGAAACAATAAACGATCTCATTATCTTATAGATTAAAAGTATTCACTAGGTGACTATATCACTTAACTAAAAAATAATAACTTAATTCATACTACTCATTCTTTCAAAGCAACGTAGCAGTTACCAAAATATTTTATACCAAGTATATTTTAGATGCATTAGCTCCAAAAACAAACTCAAATAAAAATATCCTCAAACTGCAGCTGTAGTAATAAAATGCTTACAAATCAGAGCTGAAGCTAAATAAGCACTAGGGCAAAACCAATATGAACCAAAGCTGAACACTTAGCATGGCTTTAATATTCCTTTTGTACTTTGAATATTTTACTATGAATTTTTAACCCTGTTTTCAACAAACCTACTACAAAACTAATTTATTCGTTAAATCTAACAAATTCCGATGTTTTCCTTATAAACATGTAACTCCTAGCAATAGAGTGTTTTAGAAAGCAGAGTAAAAACTTGGGACCCGACTCCGTAATTCTTGCTTTGCGAACTTCCTACGAAAACTTGCCATTTGTGGAGGATCAACATTGAGTGGGCATGTCACCGGACATGGGTGAGTCCTAGACCGACACCACTTACTTATTGTGCAGCACTAGTACTACCTTAAAAATCTCCAATCCAACTTTCAGTCCTATGAAAACTACTTGTACAGTCAACAGCAAAATTATAAGGAAAGTGCAGGTGACATCACGTGCGAACAAACTTGTTTGTACTCAAGGCACTATACGTCTACTCAGGCCAAAACCTTGGTATATCTACCAATACAGGCTGTTATTTTGCCACTCATGAGTGGGAAAGATTGATTGACGTTGCGTTTGTTTGTAAACATGACTTTTCCTTATTAAAAAAAAACATCCACTTTTTTTTTTTTCTCATTTCTATGATCAGCTTACTTTTTTATAAACAGCATAAGACTAAGATCATGACTCGACAAATATATAATTAACAAAACAGTATTGGGTACACATTTTTTTTTAATAGGAATTATTCTTAGTGCTTCGATAATTTTGCTGCCGGCTGTAGCCTCAGAAATGTAGAATTAACAAACGTAATGTGTATATGCGATTTATTTGCTAATAAGTTAAATGAATTAATAAAAGATAAATTTGCCTTAGTTAATAGTAGTGAACAACTAGAAGTATGGGTTAAAAGTATGGGTTTTATTCAGTTTTATAAAAACATCCAGTGCCACAGACAAAGAAACTAAAAGACAGTTTTCTGCGATTAACCCGTTAGTAGTCGCTATCGACAGCGCCACCTATTACAGATTCCGAACTTTTTATTTAACTGTCACCAATAATTTTAAGAAGTGATGTGATCGATGTTAAATCGATTTTATTCGCGTTTTATGTATATCAAATGCCACTTCCAAAAATTTTTGGTGGCTATTGAATAAAAAAATCTGGAAAAACTGAAGAATGGGCGGCAAATCGACCAACTAACGACTACTAACGGGTTAATAATTATAATCGTGTTTTAAATTGCAGACGTGACTTTAACTAGATGAAGAACAAAAGGATATTAAAAGTGCAGAATAGGGGGAAGAATTAAACATAGTTTCAATTTGTGAAATATAATTCTGTTTGATCAGAATTACAGATCGATTGCAGTTTTAGATTAAGTATATATTAACAAAAAATTGCTGCAGTGTAGATAAAACTTTGGACAATCTCAGTGTAATTCCGATTAAAAACTCTATTTTTAGAATACAAAAAACCCTGTACTTGAACAATAATAATGCTTATTTACTTTAAAAAAAAAAAAAAAAAAAAAAAAGGTAATGAATAGCATATAATTAGCCAAAGTCACAATTATTATTTTTTTAATACTCTAATCGCATTCAATTTTGACGAATAGAAAAATAAAGATATTTTGACTTGAAAATAGCCGATCTCACTTTTATCGGATTAAGTGTGTATGTTCATTTTAATTTAGATATACAAACATGAAAGTGATACTGATTCATATTTAGCTTTCTTATTAACTAAAGAAAATTTTCGGTTTAACTGAATCCGTATTTTTACAATAATTAAATGTTTATTTTAATTTCACAAATTTTAATTTATTTTTCTAACTTATAACTTCAACACCGGCCGAAGGATCGTTGAATTGAAAGCCATTAGCAAGAGGCATCCAATGGACGGTTCTCTACCTCTAGAAAAGGCAACATAGAGCGGAGCCTCTCGATGCCTTGCCTTCAATTCTCAAACCGCTACAGAGTATGGTCGGTACACATTTTAAACTGTATTGTGCTTTTACAAATGTATATATACATACACATACATACATACATACATATATATATATATATGTGTGTGTGTGTGTGTGTGTGTGTGTATCAAAATTGACCTTTTATATTTATAACTTGTTCTTTTCAGTTTCATGTTTGAGAGAAAAGGAGAGAGAGAAAATAATATTATTTTAAAGTAATATAGAAACTATATTCATAACTTATATTAAATTGAGTTTTTTAGGTATTAATATTCTGTTAACACGTTGTAATGCTTTCAAAATAATTCTTTAATTTTTAATAAAATTATTTCCTAAAAATAGGTAATTATATTCAAGAATTTTCAGTGTACTATTTGTATGACGAAAATTGAAAAAATAAACATTCATTAAAATAACATAGATATCGATACAGACAAGCTTCGCATAAAATTAAATGAATTATTGAAATAAATGAAAAGTTGAAATTCATGTTTGATATAAAATAAAAAAAATGATAGGAATGAAAATCTCGAAGAAAGAATTTATAGTATAGAATGTAAAGTATTTTAACACTAGAACTGAAATATATTATATCTGACAACCCTGCATATATTTCTTCCCTGAATTATTTCATGAAATGTCTACGTTGAAAGTTGTATGTTATAAAACAGGACATGAAAAATGTTTTTTATGATGGCTAAAAATTTTTACACTTGTGTAAGTCAGTCAGGCATGTTAAACTATAAATATCTCAGCTGAATACGGAAAATGGCATATAGTCACAGTAACGTAGAACGGGGTGATATTAATAATTTAAGAAAGTTTAAGAATAATGAAATTTTAATAAACAGATTTTGAAATGTCTTAAAGAATTACAACAAATATATTATAATACAGAATGTCTATAAAATACAGAAGAAATGTAATTAAAACAAAATTACTATATTTGCTTACACTCGCACGCATGTGTGTATGAATGTAAGAATACATAGATATTCTTTTTTATTTAAACTAAAATAAATATTTACTACTCATACATATTAAAGTATACCAATACTTTTAAGCTGTATTTTGTTTCTTATGAGAATTAATTTCAACTTGTAGATAGAATGTTTCTTTTTCAATATTATAACAGAAACTTAATAATGGAATATCTGTTCAGTAAATTTCCAAAATAGACTTCCAAGAAGAAATTAATCTGTTCTGTAATATTACAGAGCAGATAATAAAGTCTTAGTTTCCTATACCCACATACTAAATAAAAAGACGTAGAAGATACACTATTGCAGCTAAAATAAAAATTTTCCATTAATGCACATACAATACTGCATTAAAGTTTTGCTTATCCGATGTAATGTGGACGGAGGTTTACCTCGGATAATTCGGATAACAAGAGGAAATCTTAAATTGTGAGAGGAACATACCGTAAACTTTAAAATGAATGAAAAGAAAGTGACTGAGGTAAAATATTTCATCTATTACATATTTAACTGTAGTCAGTTAAAAATACAATAAGATGCATACATATATAAAATATTAAAAAAAAAAATAACGATTTTGTATAATAACATCTGTCAAAGTTATCGACGCCATTTGTCAAAGATCACGCCTCCACTGCGATATTCCTCCGCGTCTCCACGCCTCCAAGTATTTTCGTGTCTACATCAGTTAATCCAGAACTTAGATAGTCGAGGCTCAGATATCCACGGCTCTACTGTATTTCATACAAAATTGAAGCTGAATGAGTAGTAAAACTTGTATGTTTCGGAAATAAAAAAAACTTTCTTATATAAGAACATATAAAAACATGCAGTGTGGTACAAGAACACTCAATGAATATCACATTTGATTTTCTTTAACAAAATTTAAAATAAAATTCATAATCTTGTTTTAATTTATTACATTATTTATCTTATCTTCAAAAAAGAACTTTTCAAATTTCAAGGGTATCTTAATCAACTGTTGGAATTAAACTTAAGTAATTCAATATATATTGCATTACGAAGTACAATTCTTTCCACGACCACGCAGTCATTTTAAGCATTTGTATTTCATTAAAGAATTTAGTTATTGTCTAAGTATCTGTCCTTAAATGTAATTATATTCTAAGTTATGCATCTTTAATATGGTTGAAACTCTCTTTCTTTATATCCATTTTAAATGTGCGAGGGAAAATTCGTTATATTTTCATGTAATAGTGTTATTAATGATAATGTAAAAGGGTAGCTGCACAGACTGTGTAGTGGTTAGAGTTCATGACTCTTACACGGTTGGGCCTTGGTTCGAATCCCTGAAAAGGCATGAATGTGTTGTCCCTGTTAGGGATAGAGATGACCGCTCATTGGGTGTACTTTCACAAATGGTCATCAATTCGGCAACCCCCCGGCCAAGGCTTGGGGCATGCAGGCCGTGCCATTAGAAAAAAAAAATGTAAATGGGTAATAGAATGACAGACTTAAGTGTAGTCTTTGCAAACTTTCTGTAATTATAACGCAAATTAAATTTGAAGTTAAAACATATTTACGATTTTTTTTTTTTTTTTTTTTTTTTTTTTTGTGAAAATAAATATTTTAATTATCATTATTTTTGTTTGTTTTAATATTTCTATTATTTATTTATTTTATTTTATTTTAATTATTTGTTTTGTTTTTAACATATGTTAATAACCAAATATTTGTAATACAGATTCACTAATAAATTTAATTTTAGAGATGCCAATTTTCTGCATTTTTTCATAGAAAATGAACAATTAAATTATAGGATGTTTAAAATTAAGATCTAGAACTTATGCAAGAATCGTATTTCTTACTTAATTTCAAACTAGAAAGATAAATATTTAAAACAGGTTTGGTGAACTTATTTTTAGTGTTAACAAATATTATATATACACGGATAAATACCAACTTTTTTAATTCAATCAATTTAAATAGCTGCGTGAAATCACTAAAATTTACTGTGCTTTTTAAGAATGAAATGGATTTACCAGAGAAGAAAAAACGTGTTTAATAAAAATTAAAACATTATTAAGAAAAACAAAATGCAATATTTATGAAAAATTTTAATTCGTTATTTTAATTGAATAAAAGAAGAGCATTCTTTATTATTTAGTTACTCTCTTTTATCTAAATGATTTTTCCACATAAATACAGTGTGCCCTAAAAGTTCCAGAACTCCAACTTAAAGAACTCACTGTGTCCATATTTTTTTTTTTAATATTACATTTTATCGTCGGATTATTATTGCATCAGTTCTTTAATTTTTATAGTTTGTTTCTTTTCTCGCTCAAGTTGTGTGAGAATAAAGTTTTATGTTATTTTGTGCTTCATAGTGAAATGTGTTTATCACGCATTCAGAGAATTACGCTGTTTGAAGCTCATTTTGAATGTAAATCGTATGAAAGGTGCAAAGATGTTTGTCGATATCATTATCCAGATGATGCAATACCGAGTAAAAATATGCTATATCAGCTCGTTCGACAATTTTATTATACAGGTTTTGTGCAGGTGGGAACAAGTCTCTCTACAAGAAGTCACTCCCAGCATGTTAAAACGCATTTCTAAACACATGCGCAAACGAGTTCAGCGTTGGCTCCTAGAAAAAGGTGGGCATTTTGAACATTTATTATAAATGCAAGTTCTGTATTCTTTTCACCGTTATTTTAAATGTGCCTTTTATCAATAGCATAAAAATAATCGTTTTAAGGTTTGTTGATTTGTAAATAAAAAATACATCAGCGTCAGTACTGGAACTTTTGGGACACTCTGTATAAGACTAGTTTTAATGTAATAATATTTAGCTATAATATTAGCTATATGTTTTACCCCATGAAAGAATAATCATCATATGAGAACATACTTTTAACAATGCCGCATATGTAAATTTCTATAAGTTAATTCATGGTGAAATTCGTAATATCAATAAGACTAGTTTCAATACAATAATATTTAGCTATAATATTAGCTAATTTTTTTACACCACTAAAGAATAATTATCATATGGGAACATACTTTTAACAATGCCGCATATGTAATTTTCTATAAGCTAATTCATGATGAAATTCGTAAATCTCAAAATAATTTATTTCATTATTAAGCTTAGAGAAAGAACTTTTCAAAACTACAGAATAACTAAATAAACTGTTGCAATTAAACATCAGAGACGTAGCATATATTGCATTACGGAATAGATTTCTTCCCACGAGCATGCAGTCAATTAAAACTATTGTATTACTCTTCAGAATTTAGTAATTGCTTAAGCGCCTTTTCTTAAATGAATTTGCATTATACATTGTACATTTCTGACTGGTGAAACTTTATTTCTTTATTCCCATTTCAAATATTCTGTGAGAAAATTCTTTAAACTTTCATGTAATTAAGACTTTTATGAGACGGCAAGTGGATATAGAATGAAATACTGAAGTTTATTGTTTGTATACATGCTATCGTCTTCACATAAATTAAGTTTTGGAACATAAGTTCTAAGAAAAATATTTTCATGAATACAATAACATATATCATAACACTTTTCATTATTATACATGTTATTTTATATTAAAAAAATAATTTCTTAATTACATGTATTTTTATTTAATTATAAGATAAAATATATAACGCATATAAATTTATACTCTATATAAACTAAAGGTTACGCTACATAAAATCTAAATTTTATCTCAATTTGAGGTACACATACTTCTAAGATTCTAAGATTCTAAGACGGAAAGAAGCCGCTCACCACTATGCAGTGGTTTTGAGCGTTTTTAACCTTTAGGTACCTGTAGAAATGTGTCTAATGTATGTGTCTAATTTCAATAATTCGTATTTATTTATTTTTATGTATGCAAGACATGCGTGTTTAAACGGCGCATTGATATAAAGAAGAAAGGCAGAATCTGTGCTATATATATTTTAAAACCGTTATTTTCTTGATAGAAATGCTGTTTTTGACTCAGGTGGCGTATAGACTTATTTATCCCATATAATAATGAAATGTGAATATAACGTACAAAAACATGACGGTACAAAAATCTTCCTTTTTTCGTTTATCATGAATTTCCAATGTATTAATACGTCCTGAAATCTAAATTTTTTACTATAAATAAAATGAATATTATATGGGTAGTGTAAAACGCAAATAAATATTTACAACTAAACAAATAAATTTCATATATGGAATTACTCCACTGATATGCTAAAAAGAAAAAAGTTAAAAAATCTAAGAAAAATAAGAAAAACAGAAGAAAAAACTGGAAAAGAATAACTTTCGCTTATAAAACACAAATTGATTTTTACATTTAAATGTCACTGAAATTGAGTAAAATATTTACAAATACAAAAAAGGTTTTAATTATTTTTCAGTTAAATGTTATACATTAAACTAATCCAAAATTTCTTCTACTTAAAAGACATTTTTTAGGGTGAACAGTTATATATTTTCTCTTTGTATAGGTAATGTTTGAAAAATATTTGTTAAAAAAATGTAATAATATCTATATTTACAATAAAATGAATCAAACATTTGATCAGTTTACCATAACCTTCTTTTCAAATTCTTTTCGTTGCAACTATATGCCACATTTTAAAAATAAATCCAAGAATTAAATTAATAATTATAATGATCAAAGCCTCTGTATCTTTGAAGAAAAGAAATCAACAAATTTGTTTCAATTTTTTAAAGTCCATGTATAAAACCGTAACAATTCGTTTTACATACAATTCTTATTCCAATTTCCCTTTTTCTGACTCATTTAATGAAGATAAAATACTGTTTTAAAGAAAGTCGAATTTCTAAATCACGGTTTTTGCTATGATTGTTCACATTTATCTCTCATTTTTCCTATAATCAACTTTTTTTAAAAATGAGTGAATACTAAGTGTATCAGAATAACTCAAAAATATATGTTAGTAGGGCAATGAAATTTGGTATATTTCTGTATTATTTGATATATATTTATAATAATATTCCCTTACTTGGGGCTTAGGGAAAAAAATACATTATTATATGTGGGCATATTTTTCATTAGTGCAATTTTACTTGTATATGTTACGTTAAACATAGGGAAATCAACATATATCTAAGATATACTTGAACTTAAATGGTAAATTAAATGGTAAGATGTTAAATGGTAAGAGGATTCCTTTAGGCATGCTCAAATAATTATGCAACTTAAAGTCAGAACAAATTTTAAAGGGCAATAGGGTGGTTGTTTACGAGCACAATGAAAACACTTTTAATCAGGAGAAGCCAAATGTGCGTTACGTGTACTGGGCTGCGTTATAAATGTTAAGAAAAACATTAGATTCTACCAAGAGCGTTTTCTAATTCTGGAAACTTTCAGCGATTTCACCAACAACTCCACATATTTTGTGATAAATTTTTTGCAATAAATTATCCACATATTTTACACAATATTTTGCAATAATTAAACGGGTGGATTTAATTTAGTATTATTTAAAATTTAATGTATCACATTATACTTTGCATCGAGTAGAGTAGACCAGGGCTATTTCTCCAACTTTTACTTATATATATATATATATATATATATATATATATATATTTATTTATTTATATGTGTGTGTGTGTGTGTGTGTTCAAAATAGCTCTAAACCTTTTGGTTGACGAACTTGACTGTAAGATTTCTTTACTGATCTTTTTTAGCTTTCATATGTTCGCAGAGTTTAAAAAGTTCGCATTTTATGCAATAATGATTGTGATTTAAAAATAGCTCTTAAAATCCTTGCGAATTAACTGTTTCGTCTTAACTTTTAACCGAATTTTTCAGTGTTTTCACAGTCGATTTGTTCTATTTGAGATCTGTTTGATTTCTATTCTGTTAAAGGTGGTTTTATGGTTGGTGAGAAATTGGGGGCTATGGATAGTTATTAGCTAATTGCTACTTTCTTTTCAGAAAGTTCTCTTTAACCTCTACACGAAAGGGTCTCCCTGATGAAGACTTTTGTGTTTTTGTGTTTTTATTTTTTTTATTTATTTTTTTTTTTGGGGGGGAGGGGTTATTTTATTTTACTTGTTGAATTATTCATATATATATATATATATTACAACAGATCAGTTTAAATTAAGTTAACAGTGCTAATGTAACTTCAGGAAAAATGCACCATGGTAAAATTTGAAAATTTTAATTATGACTGTTAATTCAGAAGCTCTAACTGACATAAGTCGCTTGTGTCAAACGTGTCCTAATATCGAGTGTCCTGATAGTGTAGAAATCAAAGCAGTATTTAAAATTTCAATCAAATCTTATTTTTTTCTATCCTGCAAATATAAACACAATGTAACAAAATTCTTTATGAATGCCTAAAAAAAAAAAAAAAAAAAAAAAAGCAAAATTATACGTGAGAAGAGAAAGAAAAAAATATTTAAAAAAAATCATATTTTAAACTATAATTAGAATTAATTGCTTTTAATGATATCATTTTTCATGAAGACAAACATAAAATATCACATCACTAGTAGTAACACGTGGGGCATGGGCTGAGCATATGTAGATGGTACATTGAGTCCTTTGTTCCCCCTCTTTACTGCTTTCAAATAATTTACAACAGCAAACAGAGAGATTTTTATCCTGATCATCCTCATTTAAACTCACTATATATTTCTTGCCTCAACTTTTTCGGTTAGCGACCTGACTTTTTTTTTTTTTTTTTCCAGAAAAATGATATTTTTTTCTTTTTAAAAAATTTCTTTAGTTTTGCAGCAGACTTTCTTTCTTCTGTTTTGCTTTTAATTGCTCTTGCTTCAGTGCTTGATTGACTGATGTGTCAGTGAATAATACCGAGTTCCGTTTTCTCATTCGCTTAAATTTTTTCCTGGGTTCATTTATTATAAAAATATGTCACATCGTTTGGAGGAGAAAAAAAATCAACTTCTCTCAAAGTGTTTATTTGTGGACAAGCTGATCCCAGAAGGCACTGGAAGAAGACACATTGAAATTGTCAGTAAACGTAGAATGGTAGCTGTTACGAATGGGAATCTGGCATAGATCGTTCTGTGATATACGATATTTTAAATCGGCATCTGTAGAAATAGCTATATTCAGTGGGGAAATGTTTCCTAAAGTACTATGTACTTTTTAATGTACTTTTAAAACCGCATACATACTCCGATCTGAAGTTTACAGCTTAAGTATACAGTGACGTGGAAAGTGTGGTGTCATTAGTTTTAAACAAAAAGAGTACAGAATAATAAATTTGGTCACCCTAAGACGTCAAAACGTTTTTTAATTATCAAATTTCTTAATATTTATATACAACATAGCAGCGTATTTAATGTAAGATGGATGTAAATAACATTATAACTATACTTTAAAAAACGCGATTTGAATAGATAGGAAGTAAAATAAGCTGATCATTTAAATAACTAACAAAATTCAAATCTTCCCAATCAAGACCCGAGCTCTGCTTTATTTAATGTGTAAAAAAAAATATTTTTGAGACCTCATCCGTTACATTTAGTCAATTTAGGTCGTTTGGGACATATTTGCCAGCCGGACGAAGAGCCCAATGCAAAATAGTTCAACTAATCGATAACTTGAAAGCGAGGAAATTTATTGTCCCTTTAGTTAAATTCCAAACATTCTCGTTTTTTTATTTATTTATTATTATTATTTTTTAAATAAATGCTCTTTTTTAATAACATGGATGTGGAAGAAAGAAGATGGGACTATAATACATGATTAGTTGAAGTAAAAATGCCATTCTATAGTTTACTAGCCCCGGTCTACGCTACTTCGAAAAAAAAACAGAGTGAAAAAAGAAAAATATATTAAAAAACAACTTATTTCTATAACTTTTCTTCATTCATTTCCTAAATAAATAAATAAAATAAAATAAAATAAAATAAATGAATAAATAATTTAAAAATACTGTAAAATTAAATATTAATCTTTGAAAAAAAAAAAAAAAAAAAAAAAAAAAAACATTTTTTTGTTGTTGTAATTAGTTAAAAATTTATATAGATTTTATCTGGTATTTACAAATATTTTTTGTATCACATACAAAGACCTGGATATTAAGTCAGGTTTAGGGAATGCCAAGTAAACGAAACAAAATCGTATTCCGTGGCTTAGAGATAATATTGTCACCTTCACTGTAAATATTAGGTTCATAAAAATAAGTATATATTGTCTCAAAATATCCCCGATACAATATACACTTAAATTTGAAAACACATGTACTCATTTTTGAGTATATTGACATGCTCAAAAATGGGGTTAACCAATAAGAATCCCAATATCCCCATGTTTGACAGGTCAATGTGCTCAAAAATGAGTACATGGGTTTTCAAATTTAAATATATATTGTTTCTTAGCTATTTTGAGACAATATATGCCTATTTTTAAGAACCTATTTTTTACAGTGTTGTATGCAGTAGAACCTGGTTGGTCTAACTTGAGTCTTATATATGTATATATATATATATATATTTAATAGTGTGCTTTTTGATAAAAAAAAATCTGTTTTGTATGAATATCTTGTCATATTCACACAGAATCAAGGTCCCGATATAGAAGTTATTTCAAAATTTAAAATATTAAGTTAAAAAAAAATTGCTATATACATAATTTTATGTTTAAATTTGAAAAATGTATTTTTGTGAATGTTAATAACTAATTATACGTTAAAGTGAGAAAGATAATATATAACGCATCTCCTGAAATATTGGAAAATATCACTTCTTATGATTTCAAAACATATTATTGAAAAATAAATAATGAATAATTAATCAAGACAAATGAAACTCATCAGAATATAAACTATTCTGCAGTATTTGTATAATTTTCATCGAATTTTACGTTCAAAATTTAAATTATAAATATTCAGAATGATAAACAGTAAATTTGATCGAAACGAAAGTAAATTTATCTGAACAATGTCTTTATAATTTGACCATTTTCTAAATAAATGATGCAAAAGCTATAATTCCATACAAAAATATTTTTATTAATAAACTTTAATTAAATTAATGTATATGAAATGTTTATTAACTGTTAATTACACAGCTGTAACTTTTAGTAGAATATATTTTAATTACAGATTTATTGTATTATTCAATCATGAACTTCATTAAAAGTAAACTTGGGGATGGGTAACTTTAATAAACATCGATTAATCAAATTAGAACAATTGTACACGAAATTTATTTTCTGGAAATCAAAAGAATACGGGAGATAAATTTAATTGCAGTGAAAAAGGAAATTTACTTTGCTAAATGGATACAAACCTTTCATGGTGTTTTCATTTATGAAATAACTGATATACATTTATATATATATATATATATATATATATATATATATATATATATGTATATACATGTATACATATATATATACATATATTAACCAAATTTACATATAGGACTAATGCACCACTGTAAGTTATTGATTTTGAAAAAAAAAAAAAAAAAAAAAAAAAAAAACTATATTATGATGGTTAAGAGAATACTTTATTTAATCACAACATTTTATCTAACTCATTCTTCGTCGGATTTTACTTTTTCAGATTTCCAACCCCAATATAGACGTTTATTAAAATTACGTTTATTAATAAACGTAGAATTACGTTTGTAATAATTACGTTTATTAGAATTACGTTTATTAATAGACATTGAAAAGAATATGCTTTATTCTGAATTCATAAATTCAAAATAACTTCTGTTAATGAATAGTTTTTGCTTCATATTTTAATGTGAATAAGAGTTTCGTAATCAGTGTTTTACAGTTTAGCCTATAATGCTCTCACAGTCTTCGATACCATACTTATCAAAAGATGTGCATAGACTTAATAACTATCAACAGAATCACACAAATATATTACGATAATTCTATAAGTCATTGAAATGATGGCGATTTTAATACATATACTTATGGGTTACATGGAATTAAAGTATAGATTTTATTTGTATACAGTAAGCTTATAGCTCGTGCCTAGGGAAACATAGAAGAATTCCATACCATTACGGTCTGTAGACGAAATATTTTAGGTGCATTTGTTCCAATTTAATCAACATAATGAAATTAACATATGTTTTTGGAATGATTAAAAAAAAAAAAATCAGTAGAAAAGTGTAGACACAGAGTTAATAATTGTTTAGAAAGCTACTCAGAAGAATTCCGATGTGTTAAGAAATATTTTATCATCAAATTCGGTGTAAGTATTTGCGAATTACAGGGAATTAACCCAAGGTAATCAATTACAAGGGAATATACATACGCATAATATTTACATATAGGCGTAGACGGACTGATACAATTTGGGGTTGAGGGTCGTAGAAAGGTAGATGATTATGTATCGAGTTTTTCATATGCATGAATGTATGTTTGTATATATTTATGTCATTATTTGAAATATCATGGAATAAATAAAAATGTTCTGGTCATCAAAGAGTTATGCAAATGGGACGATGAGGATCCAAATCTTCAAATCCAGAAGTTTTCACAATCTTGATAAAAATCAATGATCCCGAAAAGAAATGAAATTTGTAAACTACGATGTTGTAATAGTCATTTTTATATAGATCTTCATGATATATTTTATTTCTTTCTCACTCTTTTTGCTGTACGTATGCAAAATATTTTTACACAATTTTAACATTATAGAATAACGTGTGTTCCGTGTTCTGATTTTGTATCGTATTATGAAAACAGCTTTTCAAAAATTTTACATGAGTATTTGCTTTTGGCTGCAGATGGTATATAAATACACATGTAAATATCATTCTTATATATTAAATTATAATTATAACATATCCAAATTAAACAAACAACAAAAAAAAAGTAAGGAAGATTTTTGTAAAATATGAAAAATAATCTTAAACTTTGGATATTGTTCTTCAAAAAGATTTTAATATGTCTACATTATATTGTCAAATAGTTTTCATATTATCTGAACTATAACACATATATGCTTTAAAAATGAACTAAAATTTGTATATTTTAAAATCGCTGCTTGGATTGCAAGTTTTTTAACTACTTATTAATTTAATTTTTTTATTGATAAGTTTTGCTGTTGCACTTAACATTGTTTTGTTATTATTTTAATTATATATTGAAGTTTTCCATTATATTCAAATACTGTTGCAGCAATTCAAATAAAAAATTGTTTGTATTATAGATGTAATTTGTACATAACTAGTACAAGTAATTCTAAAAAATCCTCTTATATAAATATGAAAAATAAAAATAAAACCAATTTAGAAATTTCTAGAATTTTATAAAAGTATTTTTGTTTCTATATATTTTTCTTCACAAATAATATAAAACGGACATATATATATATATATAAAACATTTAGGAAACAACCTAAATTGCTGCTATCATATATAATTTTTGTTATCTCTTTTCAGTTTCGGGATCAAAATCACATAACAATTTGTGATATAAGTATGTCTTATAAAAATGCAATCAAATAAAAGGTAATACTTGTTGTTTTAGAAACATATATATTGTGTCATATTTTATAAAAGATGACTTGTTTTATATTTCTATAGAAGTTATATTATTTGTTTAGTTAAGATAACTCACGAATGTTTCTGATACTTGTTCTAATACCTTTTCTTAATAATAGTGTATAAGACAATGAAGTATATATATATATATATATATTAATTTTTTATTTTAAAAATATAATAATAACGAAAAAAATAAAATAAATAAATAAACTTACATAGTTATTTAAGGTTTTATAATCCTTAATAATAAATGTTGTTTCAAAGTTCACTGATTTGTACGTTGAATTTTTTAATGATTTACACGGAAAAATATTAATCTGTTATATATATATATATAATGTATACAGGGTAGGGTGGGCCGAAAAAATTATTTTTTGAAATTGATTTTGGTATAGTGCGGAAAAGTTGTGTAATGGGTCTGTAAGAAACCTCTAAAAATTTTATCAGTTTTGTTTAATATTTAACCGCGCCCCTTTGGCACAGAAAAACTGAAAAAAAGAAAAAAAATAGTTTTTTTTCAAAAAATTAAATTTCAAAAATTAATTTTGAATTTTGTTCTGGTATATTGCAGAAATGTTACCTAATGAATCAGTTAGAACCCTCAAAAACTTTCATCAATTTTGCCAGATATTTAGCCGCGCCCCTCTGACAGAAAAAATTGAGAAAAAGATGAAAAGCCGGGTTTTTTGAAAAAAGTATATTTAAAAAAAAAATTGAAACTAGTTATACTATATAACTAAAATATTACATAATACGTTACTACGAACCAATCCAAATAAAATTCAAATAATTTTACTCTATTTTTATTCTCTTATTTAAAAATAATAAGCATACATATGCACATAAGAAATTGAAGCTTATCTTATACACTAATTTCGTTTCTGTTTCTTTTCGTTCAGATTTCAAACGATAGATGGCGTTCTACTGTTTCCATTGCTTCCAAGGTCAATTTAACTAATAGATAAGATAAAATATTGGATTTCGTTTCATTCTACGTTTGTTTGTCAAATGAAACGGTTGTTATGAAGAAACGGGTAATTAAAAAAGTGACGCGAGC
This sequence comes from Salticus scenicus, assembly GCA_963930645.1. Taxonomy (NCBI): domain Eukaryota; kingdom Metazoa; phylum Arthropoda; class Arachnida; order Araneae; family Salticidae; genus Salticus; species Salticus scenicus. The sequence goes on along the minus strand of OZ005659.1, from coordinate 116,797,740 downwards.
AAACTCAAGTCGTCCGCTGTTTGGAACAGGGAAAGATTTATTCCCTTCTGATGCTGTTTATCTCCCAACTTATGAGGACATAATAAGATGTTATCAGAGTATCAGATTGCAAATAAAGGGAGACAAAAGTCAAGAACCTTCTTCAAGAACTGTGGCCGCAGCGGTAGCAAAAAAAATTATTGATATATGGAAACGTGCTTCGATTCCTGTTGTATCATTAAAGCGAGTTACTGCCATGGTTTTATCTTACAACTGTAAATATAAGAACGTTATAAAACCTGCTAAATCATGGAATACGCCGTTTTTACAATCGAAATTGAAGAAATTTAAAGCAGATGCCGCAAAATTGTTCGACATTTGTGCTTGTAAATGCCAAGATTTATATTCGTGCAATTGCGAAAAAAAATAAAAGTTCCTGAGAGAGAAAAAGAATTTTTAATTGATCAAAGGACAGTTAGAAAAATGGCTATTGGAAATCTGGATATAGTAACAACCCACCAACTACAAAAACGAGTACGTCGAAAAATGGAAATATCCGATTGTCCAAACAAGAATAAAATGTCAATGCCCAGTACCAGTGGATTTCAAAATAAATAATCTCATAACATTTTGAAAGATAATGAATTAGAGATTGAGTCAGAAATGGATACAAAAAATGCGGATCAAGATTTCAAGTGGTCTTATCCTCTTTTAAGAAAACATAAACAAACTGAAACGCCATCAAGATCGTCAGATCAAATGAGAATTTCTATGCTTCATGCAACATCGTCTGCAGATTTAACTGGTGCCTCAAGTAGAGCAGTGGCCAAAATTACTACTGCAGTTTTGGCTGATTTCAATTTAGTTTCCCCTGAGCAACAAACATATATAGTTGATAAAAACAAAGTGAGAAGAGAAACGGAGAAGAAAAGAAAAAAAGTAAGGGAAAATGATTTACGGCTATTTGAAGAAAAACCTATTAAGAGTTTGTATTTTGATGGGCGCAAAGATGAAACTATTCAACAAATACATGGTCATCGAAAATTAACATCAGAAGCGCATGTAGCATTAATAGAGGAACCAGATAGCAAATATATGGGTCATATATCGTTAACTGCTGGTGAAAGTGCAAAAGGAATAGCTGAAGGTATTATAGAATTTACAAGAAAGGATAACATAAGTTTGCAGAACCTATCAGTTATCGGATGTGACGGAACAAACGTAAATACGGGATGGAAAGGTGGAGTAATACGTTTGCTTGAGACAAACATTGGTAGACCACTACAATGGAATGTTTGTTTGCTTCATACCAATGAGTTGCCACTAAGATACCTTATTCAAGAAATAGACGGTTGCACAAGGGGACCATATGCATATTCTGGACCTATTGGATTGCTTTTAAAAGACTGTGAGAAACATCCAGTGGTCAAATTTGATAAAATGGACTCTACACTTCAGCATTTGGATCCGCAAGATATTAGAAAGCTAATTACAAATCAAAAATATTTGTATCGCATCTGTCAAGCCATAAAAAATGGTACTATTTCTCCTATGTTGACTGACAGTAATCCAGGTAAACTTAGTCATGCACGATGGCTGACTACCGCAAACCGTTTGTTACGGTTATACATTAGCACACCAAGCCCATCAGAGAATCTTATAATACTTGTGAAATATGTAATGCTGGTTTATGCTCCAATGTGGTTTGAAATAAAAATGAAATCGCATTGCCAGTATGGTTCCCAACATTTTTGGAAAATGCTATCCCTTTCAAAGCAGCTTCCAAATAAATCTAAGAAAATTATTTTTAAAGTTTTGTCAAACAATGCATATTATGCGCATCCCGAAAATTTATTGGTAGCAATGTTGCATGATTCCAGGAAACACATCCGGAAACTAGCAGTTAGGCGAATTCTAGGCGCTCGACAAATAAAAATGAAGAACTTGAATGGTTTACGAGTTTTCAAGCCTCCTCAAGTTAATTTCGAAGCAGACGACTACATTGATTTAATTGATTGGTCAAACTGTGTTGTAACAGAGCCACCTCTTACAATGCATTTAAAGGAGAAACACTTGAAAGAAATGTGCAAAAAGAAGAGAATCAATTAATGACATTCGAAAAATTACCATGTCATACGCAATCTGTTGAACGATGTGTTAAATTAGTGTCTGAAGCTGCAATGAAAGTTTGTGGTGAGATTGCAAGGGATGGCTATATTCGTAGCAAACTTCAAGCAAGAAAAGAACTCCCAACGTTTGACAATAAAGGACAATATTATTCGAGTACCTAATATTCAATAAGCAACAGGTATTATTAAATCCAACATAAATTTGTATATTTTTGCTTTAATCTTTATTTTGTTATTATGTAAGAGAAAATATGCTTATATACAAGAAAAATTATGTTTATATATTAACCAAGTAAGAAAATAATAAAGTAAAGTAATAGTTATAGTTATAGAATTTTTATTTATAATACTAATTAATTAATCAGTTATGTTAATACTAATTTAGAAAAATAATGAGTAGTTTATCATAGTACAGGTTTTCAGAAAATCTGATATTTCTTTCATTTTTCTCCAATTTTTTATGTCAGAGGGGCACGGTTAAATAATGAAAAAAAATTATACAAATTTTTATGGGTTCTAATTGACATATTATCTAACATTTTTAATGAATGTCTTTAAAAATTTTGGATATTTTTTCAAAATATATTTTTTTCCAAAAAAGGCTTTTTCCGTTCTTTTTTTCCGTTTTTCAATGTCAGAGGGGCGCGGCTAAATATTGATTAATTTTGATAAAAATTCTTGTGAGTTCTAATTGGTCCATTACACAACTTTTTCATTCTATATCAAAATCAATTTCGAAAAAAAAAAATTTCGGCCTTTTCCAAAAAAAGCTTTTTTTCGTTCTTTTTTTCCGTTTTTCAATGTCAGAGGGGCGCGGCTAAATATTGATTAATTTTGATAAAAATTCTTGTGAGTTCTAATTGATCCATTGCACAACTTTTTCATTCTATACCAAAATTAATTTCGAAAAAAAAATTTTTTCGGCCTTTTTCGGCCCGCCCTAATACAGGGCCCGAAATTTCAACTTAAATTACACTCGCTGGAAAAAAAAAATGTTATTCGCCACAAAATATGATTAACTTACTCAATTTTTTACGTATAAGGTTGTGAGGTTGAGACGTCAGAACGTCACCACAGTTGTTTTAATTAAGCTGGATCCAGCAAAGTAGGAAGTGGGGATGGTTAAAATCACTCAGTCGCCAGTGACTCGGTGAAGGTTGAGGTCGAGCTAGTTTTGTGTCGGCCACAAGCCCCTCCTCAAAGTCCTCTGGAACACATCGCCCACAGAAGGTACTAGCAGTTCCAGATTCAGTGCACACCGACTCTTTCCGACCTAAGAGAAAGGCAAGGGTTCGAAAAAGACCTCCACCCTCTTCATCAGCTAGCGGACGGCACATGGAGAAATTCCTAGCAGCCCCTGACTCGATCGGCACAGACGAGTTCTCTTTACACCACCGATTCAATACCCGGCGTCAAGCCAGACTCCGACAACAGGCTCAGCCATATGAATCACCTGCCGAGCAAGCCTTTGTACAAGCCTTTTGGGATAGCCCTAGACCCCGGTCTGAAAGCCTGCAACCCTGTGGCTTAGCTGACGAGTACATCGAGCACATTCACCAAGACCTCTAACCTTCCTGAAGTTACAGCTGCGAATTCACATCAGGTGATACCGTTCTATATATTTTTTTTCTATTACAAGTGCATTTCTGTCAGAGCTGTACAAAATGTTCGACATAATCTGAAGCCTTTTTGGGACTTTATATTTTAAGAACTCTTACGAAAGTTATGGACTTTCCCAAACTAAAAATACAAAATTTAATTTAGCCATGAACTTTCAAATCAAAATTCATGTTCTGCTTCAATATCAACATTTTTGTTCTCTCTTAAATATCTATTTTATGTATGTATTAAGTTCTTTTACCTTGTAGCCTTCACCTGCAGAAAGCTGGTAATATAAACTGTTTTTTTGGACACTTTGTAAATCCCCCCCCCCTTTTTTCTTTTGTATTTCTATAAATGATGTATTTATAAACTGCATATTTGTATTTGTTGAATATTTGTCTAAAAGTTTATCTGTATGTACTTTTAGAGGGGGAACAATGTTTTTTTTAGCTATAAGCATAAAAAGCGTGTTTAACCATATAACATTAAAAAGACTAACTGCTCAGTGTTTTTCGCTTATGCTTTAGCTAAGGAGGGAGAAATATTTCTGTATGTAACCTATCTATTGTGTTAATAGAGACGAACATGTCTCAGTTTCTTCTAGAGATGAATTCTAACTATTTTTTTACTATGCATACTGTAAAAGTTTTTCCCATTTCAGACACACTCTGATGGATTATCCCTCTTAATCTGATGTTAAAAGTATTTTTATCTGAAGTGAAAAATCTCTTAATCTGATGTCAAAAAGTTCTTTTTCCTGGATGTGGACAGCCTGCACATTCCGACGTCTACTTTTTCCTGAAGACAATTAAACTGTTAGCCACTTCATCTGCAGGATAGATTTTCAAGTTCCCCATCCTATTTAATACCATTAAATTTGATTAAAGACTTTTTTCTTCACTTAGACATGTTAAAAAGATTAATTGTGGGATATAAACAATCTGTGCAACAGACACTATTCTACAGCATGGAATTATCGCATTTGTACATGCGAGTCTCTTTATAATTCTACAATATATCATTAAAGTCATACAATTGCCTTCCTGGCTTAACAGGGAGACGTGTGTAAATCCTACTGTAAGCCTGGTTTTAGCTCAGTCAGAGTCCCGGAGTTCTCGGGGTAAAAGTACGCCTTTTATTAATAATTTTAAATTAATTTTTTTTTGCGTCCCCGAGTTTTCGCTCAGGGACTTAACATTTTTTTTTTTTTTTTTTTTAAGTTTTTCTCACCCGGTTAAAGTTTAAGTGACGGCTGCACTCACACTTCAGAGATTTGAGATAGTTAGATATGGAATGAAGCTATTTAAATTTACTCGATCAAACCCGTTTGGGATTTTCCCGACTAATTTTTTTTTTTCTCTTGGAGGGGGACTGTCAGGTTGAGACGTCAGAACGTCACCACAGTTGTTTTAATTAAGCTGGATCCAGCAAAGTAGGAAGTGGGGACGGTTAAAATCACTCCGTCGCCACTGACTCGGTGAAGGTTGAGGTCGAGCTAGTTTTGTGTCGGCAGGGTGCTGCATTAAAAGACTTCGATTTTGAATATTAGTTAAATTAGAAGTGATTTTTAAAAGTACGGATTGAAATGTAGTGAAAGGAGGGTGTAGGAAGAAGTATAAAAATAGAGATGGTTTTAGTAGATGGTGTGGATGTTGGAGGATCGTATGGTGGATGTTGGAGGATCGTATAGTGGATGTTATGAATCTTAGTTTGACGGATATTGATAGGAAAGTAGTGGAGATTTAGTGGCGTGAAGTTAAGTAGTAATGAGTGTCGGTGTGAGTACCTATTAGTTTTCGAAAAGTTCAAGCTGGGTCAGAAGGGAATCCTCTGTCCCATAGTGAAGCCGTAGTATTGGAGTACGAGTGCGACCGTCTCTACACCTTCGACTATCTGCTGTGGTGAGATAATTGAGATAATTAAATTGTTGATTTATATATTTTTGATTTAGTAATACGCTGACTGAGCTAAGATCTATTTTCCAGGCCGCCCTCCCATTAATCTGGTTCAAATAAACTTTTATTGTTTGTTCAATTCACGTCTCTGATTTCTTAGTAATCTAAGTATTTAAGTTAAGATGGAGTTTGCAGAAACGCAAACGCCACAAAATGACCAGAATTTTTTATTGAAAAAAGAGAGAAATTACGCAATGTGTCTTTTTTTTTTTCAATAAGAGAATAAAAAAGATTCAATTTTGAAAAAGGGGTCATTTTAGAGGACACAAAATTGAATGAAAATGATTATAAAAACCTATACAAAAGCTACTTCGCACAAGTGGTGGATACTTTTTTATTTCAAATGAGTAATTTGGATCAGCACACCTTAATTTAAATTAATAATATACGGATACGAGAGGAAAAATACCTAATTTTTATATGTGTCGCTGGACAATATAGATTAGATTTATAATTATTAATTATTACTACAGACAAAAACTTTTTTTCTTGTGGTACATTCATGCAGTTGCATAAAAAAGTCGGTAGACATTTTTTTTATTTTATTAATATCATAATCATAAAAGAAAAAATAAAATAAAATTGACAAATGAAAAGATAAAATTAATATTCGGCAGGTGAAATGATTTGTTTTAACGAACAGTCATTCTTTATCAACATTACATATAAGTTTTCAAATTATAACCTAAATTAGTCTTATTATTTAATAAGTTTTTAAAGTAGGTATATAAAGGCGATTTTTTTCACATGTCTACATTTTGTTCATTGAAGAAAAAAGTCGCTTTGTGGGAGTGTTTTTGCCAGGAGGACATAAAAGAAATTTAACTAACTTTTCATATTTTTGTGAGGTGGTGGTACTGTTATCATTAAGGCCAATTGCCTGCACTAGGGCTCTAGGATTGAGTAGTAGAGTCCTCCGTGGGATCCTCCTAAGAGATTATCCATATTTACGCTAGTTTCTGAGAAAACCACGGAAACGCCTGACGGCTAAGCCAGCAAGCGCGACCAGGTATCGAACCCAACGCCTCATGTATTTTAGCTTCGAGGAAAGCTCTCGGTCACTGGTGGGATTATTTTTATGAGGAATATTATTCAGACAAAAATGAGAAAACACTTCTACCCACCGCGTACCAACTGTAGCACAACTTTAATGAGTTCATGACAATTTCAATTGTGCTTCCGTGTTCAGAATCAAAGAACCGTACAAATATGGGGAATACTTTCATTTCTTTAGGATTCGAACAATCTGAATAGACGGAAACCATAATATGCTTTGAAGGGTTTATTAGAAAGTTGTTCTTTTGCGAACCTAACGCAGAAAAAAGTTAGTGTTCACCGTTCGATATAGCCAACCGCCGATTGAGCTTCCCAGTTTTGCGAATTTTTTTTTTTTTTAATTAAGGACTAAATCCTTTTCATTTAAAAAAGAGGATAGCGGATGAAAAACATAACAAGAAAGAAAAATCATGCAGTACGCATTGATTAGTAACACTTTCCAACTATACGCAAATGATGTATCGAATAAATTTTAATACTATTTGTCTGCGTTACCACACAACAGGTGGAAGGACTGAAAAATATACAGATAGAATAATTGATTTTAAAATTGCTCTTAGGCATTTTGGAAAGTGTTAAAAAGGATTAACGAAAACGAAAATGAAGCCGTTAGATTATAATTACAGCTTTTAATCTATCTGAATATTTTACAGTATCCCTGTAAATCTGAAAGTTAAACATATCATATTCTATAAAAAACAATATTTTAGAATATTAATAATACATGCCAATGTTTTTATGATTTTTATAGTAGAAAGTTTTTTAAATATAACTTTAAAAAAATTCTGTCCTAAAACGTAATACCTTGTTTTTTTTTTTTTTTTATTGTTTATTGTTGTTGTTGTTTTCCCTGTAAACAAACTAGTTGTACAGGACCTATTAATGACATTTTAAATAGGGAACATTCCATAGGGAACTTGAGTGCATCATTTTTTAAAATTTCTCAAACAGATAGAAAGGTAGACAATCGGACATACAGATGCACAATATTCCCACTAAATTATAAGAAAGTGTTAAAACGCTTATGTAAACAAAAGTGCTATTCTAGAAAATTTTTATTAATAGCTCTTAATGTAAATGATTATTTTTGTGTGGCCCTGTAAATCTAATGTTAACCACATTGTATTACATAGAAGGCACTCTTTTGTGCATACGAATAATATATTTCAATTGCATTAAGATTTGTGGAAAATAAAATTAATAAAATTTGGTTTATAAAAATAACTCTCATACAACGCAATGCTTTGGAATACTTTCAAGTGCCCCTGTACACAAACCAGTTAGAAATGTACTCTAATTTACATAGGAAACATCCGATAGGGAATTGAATAATATATCAAAATTTCATTAAAGTTCCTATACATTAAAAGTATTAAAATATGGTTTATAGAAACTCCTCTCAAAGAACACAATGCTTTCGAATACTTTTGGGTGTCCCTGTACACAAACCAGAAGAGGTATTCACTCCATTTTCGATAGGGAACATCCTATAGTAAACTTGAATAAAATATATCGGTTTGAAGAAATTTCATAAATATTTATGGGAATTAGAGCAGAGTAAAACAGACAGAGAGACAGACAGACAGACAGAAGAACAGTCAAACAGATACACAAATTGAAATGATATTCACACTAAAAAAATGATAGAAAGTGTCAAAAACGCTTAATGTAAACGAAAATACAATTCTAGGAATTTTTTATTAATAGCTCTTAATATAAATGAATATTTTGTGTCACCCTGTAAATCTAATGAAAACCATGCTATATTCTATGCAAAGCATTCTTTTGTGCATATAAATAACATATTTCAATTTCCTGAAACTTCGTGGAATGTAAAATTATTAACATTTGATTTATTGAAATATCTTATAAAGAACGCAATGCTTTGGAGTACTTTTGAGTGTCTCTGTACATAAACCCTGTATTATACTAATCTACTTTATATAGAAAACATACAATAGTGAACTTAAAAAACATATTTCTATTTCATGAACATATTGTACAGTAAAGGTATGAAAATATGGTGTATAGAAATACCTCTCATAGAACACAATTCTTTGAAATACTTTCGGGTGTCCCTGTACACAAACCAGTAAAGGTATAAACTTCATGTTCAATAGGGAACATCCGATAGTGAACTTGAATAACATATATCAGTTTCAAAAAATTCCATAAATATTTACGGGAGTTAATGCGCGGGAAGACAGACAGACGGGCAGACACACAAATTGGTATCATATTCACACTTAAAAAAATGTTAGAAAGTGTTAAAAACGCTTAATGTAAACGAAAGTACAATTCTAGCAAATTTTTATTAATAGCTCTTCATATAACAGAATATTTTTGTGTCACCCTGTAAATCTAATGCTAATTATGCTATATACTATGGAAAGCATTCTTTTGTGCATATAAATAACATATTTCAATTTCCTAAAACTTCATGGAAAATAAAGTTATTAAAATTTGATTTATAGAAATATCTGTCATAGAACGCAGTGCTTTAGAATAGTTTTGAGTGCCCTTGTATATAAAACAGTGATGGTATTTAATCCAATTTACACAGGAAACATCCGATACCGAACTTGAATAACATATATCAATTTCATTAAGATTTTGTACAGTAAAGGTATGAAAATTTGATTTATAGAAATATCTCACAAAGAACACAATGCTTTAGAGTACTTTTGAGTGTCCCTGTACTTAAACTAGTGGTGGTATGTAATCTATTTTATATAGGAAACATCCGATAGTGAACTTCAATAACATATTTCAATTTCATTAAGATTTGTGTACAGTAAGGTTATGAAAATATGGTTTATGGAAATGCCTCTCATAGAACACAATGGTTTGAAATATTTTCAGGGGTCTCTGTACACAAACCAGTAGAGGTATAAACTCTGTTTTCAACAGGGAACATCCGATAGTTAACTTGTATAACATATTTCAATTTCATTAAGATTTTTGTAGAGTAAGGGTATGAAAATATGGTTTATAGAAATGCCTCTCATAGAACACAATGCTTTGAAATATTTTCGGGGGTCCCTGTTTGCAAACCAGTAGAGGTATAAACTCCATTTTCTACAGAGAACATCCCATAGCGAACTTGAATATCATATATCAGTTTCAGAAAATTCCATAAATATTTACGGGAGTTAGAGCGAACACAGACAGACGGACAAACAGACAGAGACAAAAACAAGTCATAAACACTTGTCAACCTTGTTGGAAAGTGTTAAAAAAGAGGACGTTTTACTCCTTTAATGTTTTTTTTCGTTTAAGAGGGCAGAGCATTGATATAGAAGACTGTCCTCTTAAAAAGAGGATGTCTGGTCCTCTTACCTAAGATTGGCAAAATTTTATTTTTTTAAATCGATTTTTTTTTTTTTTTTTTTGTAGCACAGTATACTCTAAGAATTTTATCTACATTTAGACCGAAATTTTACTCGCCACAGTAAAATTTCCACTCGCGAATGGCGAGCTGGCGAGCGGAAATTTCGCGCCCTGACCCAGCAAAACCACAGATGACGGCCAACACGAGGCCAAGTGCTGGTTGCCAACAGTAGCTGCAGCTGGCCCGTCGGTGGCAAAAGTTACGGTGCCGCAGGGAATATGTTACGCCGGCCGTCAGTAGGCCGTATTCAATCGATCCACTGTTGGCAGCCTGCAGTAAGTTAAAAATAAGTTAGTGGGCCAGTGAATGGATCGCTGCTGGCAGCTAGCAGTATGACGAAAATAGGTAATGGGCCACTGTTGGTAACCGACATTAGGTTGGAAATTGTTAGTGGGCCAGTGTTGGACTACCTGGTGGCAAACATAATTTTTCTATGTTATTGTTGGCAGCCTGCAGTGGGCCAGCTGTGGCAAACATAAAAAATTATATTACTGCCGGCAGTCTTCATTGGTCCTTTATATTTTCCCATTAAAGGCCCGCTTCACTCACCGTCGCCGGAAGCCGAAGCCAATGTTATTCTATGGGAAATTTTCTTTGCAAATAACTTATTAACTAATACATATTTTTAAATTCTGTTTTCATATTCTGAAAATTCCTAACTGTTAAATTGACGGACCTTTTTAAAAAAAATATTTTTTTATTTTTTTTTTATATTTTATTTTGAAGCTGCAAAATATGAATTTTCAATATGTGAAATTTTTCATTTTGCAAATTCAAAATAAAATATTAAAAATTAAAAAAATACATTTAAAAAAAAAAATCCATCAATTTAACAGTTGGGAATTTTCTGAATGTGAAAACAGAATTTAAAAATATGTGTTAGTTAATAAGTTATTTGTAAAGAAAATTTCCCATAGAATAACATTGCCTCGGACTTCCGGAGACGGTAAGTGAAGAGGGCCGTTAATAGGCCAGAAGTGACTTAGTTATAGCTAGTATATTTATTTTATTGGTGATACCTTTAATTTTATTAATGCTTTTTTCTTTTTCTTTCTTTTTTTTTTTTTTTTTTTTTTTCATCTCTCTTTTTTCTGATGAAGTAGCAGCCAGTTTTTTCTATGCATCCAATATTTAATTTGATTTTGTACATATTCATTTTTAAATACTATTTACAAGTATTTGATTCATACACTATGGTTGTAAATTCAGGATTTCTAGTGCAGCATATAGGAAATATTCAGTTGATCCATTTCCCTTATCATAAAAGTTTAATTTTTTGTTTTCATTGCAAACATTTCTCTATATTACATTTTTTGGTATAAAGGAGATTATGTTCTTTTTTTTTTTAAGTGTTCAAATTTCAATATCTTATGCAAATAAATGTAACTTTACATGTGAAAATTATAAAATATTGAGACAAAAATTGTTATAAAGAGAGCATTGCAAAAAACACCATAAACTAATAAATAAATAAATAAATAAAAATAAAAAATTGCAGCAATTGTTTCCGGTTGAAATAGCACGAAGACCCTTCATCAGGCGAAAAAAAGTGGGCACGAGTGCAGCAAAAGTAATTTGCTGCAATCGTGCTTTTTGTTAAACTCACGAAGGGATGTGTTATTATTTCAACCTAAAAGATCTGATGCATCCTTTTTTTTTTTCGGGGGGAGGGGGGGGGGCAATGATTATGTTTATTTACAAATTTTTCTATTTATTACTACAGTACAAAATCTCAAATCCGGAATCGTCCGGACCGTGGCCTTTCCGGATTTCGGACTTTTCCGGATTTTAGGTCACTTTCTGATTTACGGCAATAAGAAAACGGACATCTCCATTCCGAACGTCCTTTTAGTTAATAACTAGGTTACGCCGCCCGAGGGTGCGATTTCTTAAGAAACTGGAGTATACTCTCAAGTAACATGTACAATACTTTGAATAAACACCATAAAATTTTGCAAACAAAACGGAGGCAGTAACGCTTGCGCTTTGTTTGCCGCACTCGTGCCTACTTCGTTTGCCTGATGAAGGATCATGTTTTCTTTCCATCCGAAACGATTGTTGCGAGCTCTTACATTTTATTGTGGTTACTCTTATTACTTTTAAACACCAATTCTGTGGTGCTTTTTTATTATAACTCTCAAGTATCCAGAAAATCTTGAATATTTTTATTTTCTCCTACATCAAATGGTACCCAGTTGATAATTTTTTTCCCTTCTTTTTAAAACAGCAGGGCAGATGAATCAGCTTCCTTTTTTTCTCTCTGTGTTTATCTTCATTTAGAATTAATTATCACAGCTGTCACTCTTAACCAGGCCGCCACAAAGAACTTTTTCGTGTTGTTGATAGTCCAATGGGATCTTTACCCCTCCCCAACTCTCTTCAATGTCCTTGAGTGAATAATTTTTCGACGTGCGATACCGAAAGATGATTTTGCAGTTTTATACAGATGACGTTATTTGAACTTAATTGACCTGTGCCAATTTATTTTCATTAGGTTTGGAAAGCAGATTCTGAAAAGGGTAAAAGAAGAAGGGAATACAGTTTCAGCTGAAAGAAAAAAAATATATATATCGTTCGGTTGAGTAAAGAGATAACGGAATTAGGAAGAAAAAGAAAAGTGCATTTGTCGTTGTAGTTATAAATATTTGAGAGTTTTATCCGCCAATTACCTATTTAAATAATATTTTTAGAATTCCATAAAACTCATATATGTTATACAGGTTTTCGAGATTTACTACAGGACGCTTGTCATAAAAAGTTGTACAGGTAACACAAATGGTTTCAGTATAAAAATTCATAAAATAATTTGGATACATTACAGTTTAAAAGAAACTTCTTATCAGCGCATGAAAAAATCTTTATACAACGCTAAAATACAGATCAACATAAATTTTATAGATGCAATAAGAAATGGTTCCGATCAAAAATGATAAAATAAGTAATTGTGGTTCATTTAACAGTGATGCACAAAAATATTCTTATACGTTGCGGGAAATTGAGGTGGAAACTATTTCAGTTTCGTAAAAGTGAAATTATTTTTCAAACTTGCATTTAAAAAATAATAATAAATAAATAAATAAAATAAAACAGTTTGTTATGGCTACCACTTTTTCTCTTTTCCTATAATAGTTTATAGAAATTACATATTAAAATTATTATCTATGAAAATTATTTTCTATGATGGAGATAGGCGATTTTCATTTAAAAGAAGTACAATATACTAAATTTCGAAAGAAAATCCATTTTATGGTAATATATGTATAGTAATATATGTATATATGAAGAAATTTTTCGACATTCGGTTTTCGAAGTATTTGCATGTTTTGAGATTCCTGAACACGATTTGACCATTTTTAGAAAATTTCACTCTGTAAGTGTGTATAAAAAAAAATTGTGGACGCTGTATCTCACGAACCAATGGACGAAATTTAACCAAATTTGTTATTTAACCAAACTTGATTAAAATCGTTCCCGATTACATTTGTGGATCATTCAAGATCCATAATTTTTATTTTATTAAATCAATTAAAATAATAATAACAATAATAAAATACTAGAAAGTTAGCGACTATCATAATTTACTAAAATGGATCAACTGGATATTTGTTATATAGTTCTAGAAATCATTTTGTTATAACAATGGCTTTAGAGTCAAACATTTTTAAAAAATAGTATTTAAAAAATAATACAAAAACAAATTAATAATTGAATTACTTACTCATATATTCTTTTTACGAGATTTTCAATCTCGCACCCGCACCCGCAGACTACAACAACGAACAAGAACTTCCTATGAAATGGCGGACAGCGAGGGAATTTCAAATCAACAGAAAAAGAATCACAGCGCCCTCTATGCATACAAATTGGTTATGGCCTAATAATTTGTGGCCACAACATGAAAAACATGATGTTGGCCGTGTCGTGATAGCCTGCATAAGGCCAACTGTGTTTATGCCACTTCTGGGCCACCGACCATTTTTCTTTAGGCTTCCATCACTGCTGGCAGCCACAAACGGCCCGCTCCTGGAGTTATATGGGGCAACCGGTAACTGATGGCAAGTGCAGGATGCCAGCAGTAGGCCATAACGAGCCCAGCAATATAAGTTTTGCTGGGGAATTATATATATAGGGTAAGTCTAGGATTTGTAGCCATAGTTTTCAAAGATTGAAATAAAAATTATTAGAATGAAAAATAAGAAATATTTATGTATATTAAAATTCCTTATACATATGCTTATCATATTTTGGTCAAAAAAATAAAATAAAATAAAATAAATAAATAAATAAATATTGAAAAAACAGTTGTAGTAAACATAGTTTGAAATAAAAATAGCAGATGACCATCACTTCTTCATAACCAGGAGGGGCGGTCACCTAATTCAAAAAAGAACAAGTGAAATTAAAATAGTAAAAAGTAGCATACTTACATAGTAAATAATTTTAATTTTACTTATTTTTATTTATTTTGTCCAGAAAAAACGAATAGCAGTTTATAAGAATACGAATATATCGAGGCAAATGACAGAATAAATGACGAATAAACATAATTTAATGTATAATTTCAATGCATCACATTTCGTAAAATTTTACCACTTTTTGACAGTTTGTACACGTTTCATGAAAACTCTTTGCATGCATTTGAAGCATTTTATCCAGACTTTCTTTTATAGTGGTACTGTATTCTATTTCACAATCAACTAAATTATCAACATCAGATTCTATTCCCTCAGAATCTCTAAAATCTGATTATTATATGTGTAATTTATCTTATTCTCCACTGGAAGTAAGTTTTTGTTTCTTCTTGTGTTTATATTAGACTTTTCTATAGTTTTATACTGTTTTTATCAACTTTCTCAGATTCTGGGAGGAAAGTTTGAAACGTTTCGCAATATTTTCTGGTGATTGTCAAACCATAGTTCCCTATTAACCATTAAACGTGCCATACGTACCATCGGTACGTTTTATAAATGTTTTTGTTATGGTTACATCAGGTACTAGTGAAATATCATAAAGTACTTTTGTTGGTGATGACACATCATGAGCTTTGGATATTATAAAGATGACCATCTCTCCTGAAAGAAAGATATCCACCCAATTTAAAGTTTTACTCTGCGATTGCACTTCTTTGTTTTAGGCTTAAATATAAAAACTGGATTATGTATTTTCCTTAAAAGTTTGTATATATACATATATGTATATATATATATATAAAGTGTGATGTACTCATTGTAAAATATTCAGATACTTAACTCTAGAAAATTATTCAACCCCTACACTAAAAAAAAAAAAAAAAAAAAATAAGACTTCATTTACTTTTTATAGTAAAATAAATAAATAAATAAAATAAAATAGAAAACAACTGCACATGCGATGAATAAAATATAGTAATATATACACCAAGAACGAATTTTATATATTTAAATTATTATATGCCGTTTACATTATTTTTCACGTTCTAAGTTTTATAGTACTACTTACCGACAATTACACAAAAGTCTTTAAAAAAGTGAGATTTGTAGAATATTACATTGTTTGTTTAAAATACCATGACTCAATTGTGTGAAACATACATAAAATTTTCATTTTTTTTTTTTTTAATTAAGTTCCTTAGGAAATTTAGCAAATTTGAACATATTTCCCAGCATACTTTTCTATTCTAAAATGTTTTTTTTATAATTATTTAAACAGCAATTACTTTGCTGTAAGAAAAAAAAAAAAAAAAAAAACTTTTTTTCAATTCACATATATATTTATTAATTCAATGCTCACATAACATTAAATAAGTTATTAAAATAAATTAAAATGTGAAATTCATGATTGATACAGAATAAGAAAAGATATCAATGGAATATTGGAAACTACAATATTTAGCAAGCAAAGTTATGTATTTTATCACAAGAATATACTTTATCTGACAAGAAGGCATATATTCTTTCGCTGAATTATTTTATGAAATGTCTACGTTGAAGATTGTAAGATTTAATATAGGACATGAATTTTTTTTTTCTTCTGATGTTTAAGAATTTTACAGTTATGTAAGTCAGTCAGCCATGTAAAGCTATAAAAATGTATATATACATAGTATCCTAAAACAGAGTGGTATTAATTTTTCATGAAAAATTCAAAATAACAAAAATTTAATATATAGCTTCAGAAATGGATTATATATTTACAAGAACCACACAATAACTATAATGTGGTGGCCACCACGATCCTTCCTTCGTTATTTTCCTATACTGAGAAAAAAAAAGAATTATACCGCCTTCATCTAAAGTGAATAAGTGGTCATTTTCTAAATCCCTAAACTAGAAATATAGATCTCCGAGCTATGCACATAAGGCACGCCAATAAACTGAATAGACGAAATGATTGAGAAATTCTAGTTTACACATTTGTAGATTGTGAAAAAAAAAATATTCTGAATATTCTGAATCTTTTGTATTGCGAGAAATTCTCGTTTAATTTTCTAGAATTTGATCATAAACCAAGATTATAGTTCCTGTAATCTGCCTCTTGAGTTGGCATTTATTTGCAGAGATTTCTCCCTCGAGAATATAGACAAACGCTCTAATTGGGGTTTCTAGACTCGATTTTAAAGGGGAATAGAATTTATAAGGATGGCATGGAATTATTTTTTCTAGCGTCACAATTTAGATTCTAGATGTTAGCTACAGAATTCTTTCGCAATGTATACAAATTCACGCAATAAAGTTCTTTATTAAAATTATTTATTGTTGAAATTATCTTCATCACAGAGAAATACAAAACTAAATGTTAATATATATATATATATATATATATATATATATATATATATATATATATATGTATGTATGTATGCATGTATATATGCATGATTTTTATGCAATTCAGGAAATATATCATGGAAATCGTCTTCTCCCCCCTCCCCCCAAGCCCTTTTTTGTGAGGGGGGATAAAATATATCGATAACTTCGATTCAATATCACAAATGCATAGTTCGACCTTTTATTTTAAAGGTATAGGCAAATTCTTATGAAAGAAACCGACATTTTTCGAGGGAGCGACTCTCCTACATGTGTATTTTTTTTTCCGTGTTTACTGCTATTCTTATCAAAAGTGCATAATAATTTTACAATCATTCATTAAAATTAACTCACAATTTATGAATTTATACGAAAATTTGGGTTATACTACCATGCTAAAAAAAAAAAAAAAAAAAAAAAAAAAAGATGACAGTGCCACCTGCTAAAAAAATTTATCCAAAACATATTTAGTACCAGTATAGGTAAAGTTCCAACTTAATACAATGTTCGGGTAAATTTCGTTTATTGGTTCGCCAGATTCAGCGTCTACAAAATTTATGATACATACTCATACACAGAAGCACATACTGATAAACTGACATTTTGTAAAATTGTTCAAATCGTGTTCATGGCATCCTAAAATATGCAAAACCTTTCAAAATCTTGATCTTAAATTTTTCACGAATCCAGTACTTTCGTCTTATATCTACAGAAAAAAGTAATATAAAATATTTAAAAAAAAAAAAAAATAGAAAAGAATGTAATTAAAACAAAATAACTGTATTGTCATAGACATACGTGCAGGCATGTGTGTATGAATATATAAATACATAGTTATCACTATTATTTTTTATTATTATTTTAACTAACATGTACTTTACTAGACACGCATAATTTAATATACAGGATGGGAAAAAAGTACGTAAATACTTTACAAATTCATAAAACCCGAAAAAATAACCGAAATAAAAAGTGGTTTGCAGGTTTAGCATTGATAGGTCACGGATTTTTTTTTTTTTTTTTCAAGATAAGACAAAACAAATCATCCGATGTGCTGATATGAACGACTTATTAGGAAATATGCAAATAAGGCAGGTAATTATGAATACTTTTGACTATGGGGATATTTTAAATCCCGAGTGTATCTTAAACATACAGAAGATGATGCTGATATGAACGACTTATTAGGAAATATGCAAATAAGGCAGGTAATTATGAATACTTTTGGCTATGGAGATATTTTAAATACCGGGTGTATTTTAAATCCCTTCCATCCAACCTGTCAGAAATGAAAAATGCAACCCGCCAAGAGCTGTCAGGTGCACTGTCGGACATGCTGCACTCTGCTGTTGCTGGATTTGCGATTTGCGACACGCCTGCAATTTGTTATTACTTGTTGTGGTGGTGAAACATGGAACACAAATTTCTATAATAAATGATTTGGTAACTTTATTTTTGTTATTTACATGTGTTTTTTTTTTCTTTCTTTCTTTTTCACTTATGTACGAAACGCCCCCTATTTTTTTTTCTTAGAAAAATTCTGTCACTTATCGATGCTAAACTTGCAAACCGTTTTTTTATTTTGGTTATTTTTTCGGGTTTTGTTAATTTTTTAATTATTTACAAACTTTTTGCCCACCCTGTATATATTTAAAAAAATATATATGTTTTGCACTTTAAAAAAAATTATTTTAAGCTTATAGATGGAAAGTTATTTTATTTTTTCAATAGAAAAGCTAAAGCTTATAGGAATAACTCGTTATTCTAGTCAGTGAATTTTCAGAATAAGCTTTAAGAAATAAATAAAATTATTCTGTGATATTAGAGGGCATGTAATAAATTCTTAGTTTTCCATACATATCTTTTCAGTAAAAAGACATAGAAAGAATTATATTGCAACTAAAACAAAAATTTATTGTGTGAGGCATATAAAATACTATTTCATACAAAGTATCGGTATATCAAAGTATCACTAAATAATAAAAATTGTGTGTTTGAGATATAAGAAAAATTTCTTCTGTATGTTTTTACATACCCGTTAAATACTAAAATATTTAATCACCATAACTTCTAAACAAATGCATAGATATTTTGGTGTACATTTAAACAGTGGATACTCAGATATAAGCATCTGGGAAATCCCACAAAAATAGTCAGTCTCTCCACAAAATATAGTCATCTCGTCCAATAAATATCGAAATTAAATCACCATTAAGTTTCATAATATTAACCTAACACGGCAAGTTTCATTCAATTAAATATTAGACTATTATTTAGCTTCCCCGTTACTAGAAAAAAGCATCGGAGTAACATATCGGTCAATATGCAGCCCTGAAAAATCAGCAAAATTTTCTTAGTGTCAACTTATGTATCTAGTTTGGTCTCAGTTAAATATTATAGAATCTTACACTGAACATAACTTATAAATACAGTAATTATACAAGTCTATGTCTAAAAATTTAATTTGTTAATTTTGGCCAATCATTATGTTTTTAGTGTGCTAAAACCCAACCTGAAGCCAGTTTTCCTGTATCAAATTCAGTTTTTGGTTTATACAGGGTGTCTACCGTCAAAATATTTTCCGTAACCATTCCACCATTAAAATTATGTGGTAGTTTTTACAATATGTTTCTATGATTAATTATAGTTAATCCGGGAAACAAACTTAAATATACTAAAAAGGAAGAAATTGTGACGGTATATAACCTGTTTCAATAAAAACCTATACAGGATAGGGGAAAAACTTACTTCAGTTTAGGTTCCAGCACACCTAAGAACATATATATCAGCTAAAATTCTCAAATAAAATGTTTCGAACATTATTTTTGTAGACATATGTTATTTAACATTGCACACACGACTGCCGACCTACAAACACTGAAAATGAACAGTCGTCACTTTGATGAAACCACTCACCCATCAAGCTTATCGCACTTACCTGCAATAGAATTTGGGATAAGGTTATATCGTAAATGTTGAAAATTACAGCTGTAATATTTACATGTTGAGTGAAGTATGCAAAAATATGATCAATATATTTCAGCATAAATATTTACCTTGAATTATCACTGGTTTTATTTTACGTAGTTTTATTTTGAAAGCAAGCTTTTTTTTTTTTTTTTTTTTTTTTTTTTTTTTTAACACTTGCTAATTGGGCAACGTTTAATATCTTAAATTTATCAGTAATTATTCTTTACAAGTTCACGAAAATTAGGATAATTTGGGTATTATTGAGTGATATACTACATATAAAAAAAAACATGAACTTGAATTAAATGTTGTAAGAGACTATATTCATAAATATTACGAAAAATGAATAATGTTGGCGTCATTAAATATCTATGCTCGGCTTAGAGTCCGTTAAATTTTTTTATTACAAAGAATTAAGAAAAACAATACCGGAAAAAAATGACACTTTTTAGACGCATAAATTTCTAATTTAAACACAAATTCTAGATGACTGTATAAATTTTATGTTTATTTCTAAAATATTCAGTGCCGCAGTAGTCCAGTCGGTAGAGCGCCGGGTTCATTGGAAGATTGCAGGTTCCGTACTCGAGCCGGTAAAGACCGCCGTGTACACTAATTGTGGCTGCAATGTCCTCCATGCTCCCATCAAAAATATAACTTTGGGGGTCAATGAAGCGGCAGAGCCATACCTTCCGTGGATGATAAAATTGTGATGGCATGTCTCCGGACCCCCTGTAGGGGTGAGTCCTAGATCGACGAGAATCGCCCATTGCGCAGCACTAGTGCGACCTAAAACCTAACCAACCAATCTAAAATATTCAATAAAGAATTAAAACAAAATATTGACAGAAGACATGTTTAATAAAAAAGATAAGCATTATAATAAAAATATTTTATATCTATGAGCAAATTTTCTTTACGAAGTTATATTTTAAAAAAAAATCTTTATTATTTAACTATTTTTTTATGTACATATGGTTTTTCCATATAAATTTAATATTAGCGTATAACAGTAACTTATAATTTTTAGCTCTTCAAACAAAAATTGTCATACGAGAATATGTATTTCAAAAATGCCGCATATTTTATTTTCGATCAACTAATTTATGATGAAATTGGTAATCTCAAAATAATGAATTTCTTTATTATACTTTGAGAGAAATAACTTTTCAAAACTATAGAGTAACTAAATAAACTGTTGCAATTAAACATCAGAGATACAGCATATATTACATAACGGAGAAGAATTTTCCCCACGAGCATGAGTCAATTAAAACTATTGTATTATGTTCTAGAATTTAGTAATTGTCTAAACGCTTTATCTTAAATGTATTTATATTCTACATTCTACATTTATGACTGGTGAAACTTTATTTCTTTATTCCCATTTTAAAAGTGCTAGAAAGTATTGTGTGGACGATCTTGCAATGAAGCTCTTCATGTGAAATCAAATGGGTATAGAATTGAGTAATTAAACTGCATTGTTTGCATTGGTGCAAATTGCATCTTTTACACGCAAATTACGTTTTGCCTTGTAAGATTAAGGAAATAAATAATTTTCCGTAGTAAAATAATGTATTTTATATACATTTTTATTTTTTATGTTGTTTTACAATGAATATATATATATATATATATGTATATATTACTTAATATTTAGATTGAAAACGTGAAGCATAGTAAGTTATACAATATCTATAAACGTTACGCTACATGCATACCAAAAAACTAGTCCGTAATTTATGATTAATATACAGGTAGCAATTTGTATATTTATTTTGTAGTATACGTAAAATTATCATTTTAATACATGTAAAACTCGCGTGTGTAAATGGTGCATTGGCATATACATGTGAAACGGTACTTTTTCTGCATGCTTATCAGAACAAAATACTATCCCGATAGCAATGCTAATTATGTCTTAGTTGGCATATACTTGTATTTGCAATGTAATCTTCAAGTATAACGTACACAAAGAGAATGTTGCAGAAACCTTATAATTTACATTTGTTCTTTTATCATTATTTTTCAGGGTACTAATGCGTCCTGAAATATAAGTTCTTTATTATAAATAAAATGAGTATTAAAAGAGCAGTAAAAAGACAAATAAATATTTGCGACTAAATAAATAAAATAACTGATATGCTGAAAGGCATAGAATGAAAAAAAAAAAATGAAAAACAGAAGAAAAAAGCTGAATTGAAGAGGAATGGAAACTAATGGAAGAGGGTAGTTTTCGTTTATAAAACACAATTTACTTTTTACATTTATATGTCGCTGAAAATGGGTAAATATATATGTATTAATTTCTAGTTAAATAATATACATTTAGCTATTCCATCATTTTTTATACATAAAGAGAGACATTTTTATAGGGTGCATTATTATATATTTTCCTATTGTATAGCTAACGGATAAACAATTGTTTAACCCTCTCATGCATGGAAACCTCATATGAGGCTACTAGGAAAACCCCCCGAAATAAATGGTATTTCAAATAATTTGGACTCTCAATTGTACTGTATTCCACTATGATAACAAAGAAAGCTTGTAAAATGCAGCAAAAGATGACAGAACTAGCTATGCAGTTTATTCTGATCACTTAAAAGTACCCATTTTGTACCAGCATTAGAAGTCACAGAACAACTGATTTATAAAGACCATTTCTGCACTTTATTTGCAAATATCAAGTAAGTAAAAATATTTCCTGTTTTTTACATCATTTTTATTATAATGAACAAAAACTTATGAGTTATTAACAATTATTTAGCTAAAATAAAGCTATTTTTATTGAGAACCTTAAATGTGGTTATCATGCAGTTATGGTAGCTAACAGCTTTGACTGCATGCAAGCCTCATTTGAGGTTGTTGATGCTATGATGAGTAGTAGTGCAAGAAATTTTCTTATTAGAGGAGCTAATGCTTAGTTTATTAAATCAATTGTGATTTATATACACTTAATAATAAATACTTGCTTATTTCCATTTATATGTAATTCATAGATGGTTAATTATGTAATTAATTTGGTAATATTTAACATGATTCATGTATTGAGAGATCATGTTTCTAAACTATATTAATATTTAATCACTAATTAAGTAATTTATGTATGTCAATTCGATCTGATAGAATGCTAGGTACAAATGATAAGTTAAAGGATGTTAAATCTCTTCTGAAAGAAGGTAGGGGTCAGTGTCTGTGACTACTAATGAAGAAAACATAAATGTGACTTGATGGGTCGATAAAAAATCTTATGCATGTAGTTTCATCTTTTGCTGAAGTGCAACCAATGGACAAAGCAAAACGTTTTTCTCATGCAACTAAATCTTTGATAGAAATAGCTAGGCCAAATAAAGTAAAAATGTATAACCTTCATATGGGAGGTGTTGATTTGATGGATTCCCTTGTAGCACTCTATCGTCATTCCCAGAGGAATAAACGATGGTATATGAGAATATTTTACCACCTGTTGAACGTTGCTGTAGTCAATGCTTGGCTGCTTTGGAGAAAAGAGAGAAGAGAAACGAGCGATTTGTTGGAATTCAAAAGCAGAATTGCATCAAGTCTCGTATACACAGGAAGCTCATTGATGGCAAAGAAAAAGGGTAGACCATCCAGTAGGAATTCTGATTCCACTGTATCAACAATAAAGCAAAGGAAATTATCTAATGTAGCAAACGAATTGAGATTCGATAACGGAAAACACTATTCAAAGAAGTCCGATGGTAAATTTGCATTAAAATGTAAAAATGAACTTTGCAAAAGTAAAACAAGATATACTTGTTGTCGATGTAACGTTAATTTATGCCCAGAATGCTTTGAAGACTGCAATGATTTTTTTTTTTTTTTTTTTTTTTTCAGAAATGCACCCTTAGATGCATGTAAGCCTCATTTGAGGTTGTGCTTGTAACTTCTTATTTTTTTTTTTTTTTTTTTTTTCAAAATTTAAATGTTCACCATTGTTTTGACTCATTTTGAGGCAAACTGCAAGTAAAAAAAAAAAATTTTTACAATTATAAAATAATGCATGCATGAGAGGGTTAATATATATATATATATATATATATATATATATATTAGAATTTTTTATATATTTACAGTAAGAATGATTAGGAAAAAGTGCTCACGGTAAATACAAGTGTCTGAAATTCAGACACAATTGTGTCTAACATGGGTGTTTAATTTTAAGATGCTAAAAAGTGTCTTATTTATTTCAGACACTTGAAGCATCTTAAAAGGCACATCGTTTCGCACTCCAAGTGCCTGATATTCCGCCATCTTTGATCCTGTCTACAGTGAATATTTTTCATAAATAAGTAAATAAAAAGATGCGTTTTATACTGTTTACCTGTGAAAAATAGATTTTAGAATCTCCTAGAGCATAAAAAAGTCATTAATATTTTTTACAGAAATATTCCCCGTTGCCCGCGCCGTGAATCGATCTGACAATCAACGGATTCTGAAGTCGAGTGTCTTCCCAATCAAGCCATAGGTACTCACGCTGTATGTTGCTTGTATAAAGGAATATATTCTAGTATCCATAAAACAAATCGAAGTTTTACGTCTTTGCAATAAAACTGTCCATAACATGTAAAACTTAATACATATTATTATCTTAAATTTCATGTGTAGAGGTTTAGAGTTTTTTTTTTTTTTTTTTTTTTTTTTTTTTGTAAAATGCGTAATAAATATGAAAAAATAGTAGACTATGGATTTTAAACTTTTTTTTTTTTTTTTTTTTTTTTTACTGGTATTTGCAAGAAAACAAACTATGTACATGAAACCAAAAAAAAAAATTGTTCTTTTACATTTTGAAGTGTAGGAAAACATAAAATAAATTTTAAAACGTAGAAAAAAAAATCAATTATGCACAAATTGTTTAAGATTGTTTATGTACGAATTCGCTTTCTTAGCTGCAAGTTGGATGCTTTGTTTATCTTAATATTTTTTTTGTTTTATTACACGTGAGAACTTTAAATAAAAATTAACTTTGGTTTTTTGATTTTTAACAGAATAAGTTCCGCGACTAAGTATTTTAAATAAGTTAACCTCGTACTTACATTATATAAAAAAATATAAAATTTATTTGTTAAAAAAAAAAAAAAAAAAAAAAAAAAAAAAAAAAAAAAATTAAAACGGGATATACGTGCTGCTTAAAGTAGATTCCATATAGAAATTTTGTTAAGTAATACAAATGTCTGAATTTCTAAGTGTCTGAAATTTGTAATGTCTGAATTTTTAAGTGCCTAAATTGTAAAATGTCTGAAATTTTATGTGTCTAAACTGTAATATGTCTTAATTTTAGACATATCAATCTTATTCAGACACTTATCTCAGCTCATTTATAAAAAAGACACTTACGTGTCTTAATTTAAGACAGCACATATGTCTGAAATTTTGTATGCGTAAGTGTTTCAGGCATTTATGTGTCTGAATCGGCATTTCAGACACATTTCTGTCTGAATTTAAGACGCTTCTATTTACAGTGCTCAATTTACCAAAATCCCCCTTTTAAATTATTTCATTTGCCCCTATACGGTATACATTAAGAGAAATTCAAGAATTAAGTTAATGATTATAATGAGAAAATCATCGGTAACTTTAAATAAGTTAAAATCTACGATTCTGTTGTGTATATATTAAAATTAATGATAAATTGTTTTGCTCACAATTTTTATTTGAATTTTATTTTTTCTGATCCATTCAGTGTAGAGAAAATACTTTTTAAAGTAGAATTTCTAAAGTCCGGTTATTACAAGAATTGTTCACATATATGTCCTCTTTTTCGTATAATCAAATTTTAAGCAATGGGTGAATAGGCAATACCTGTTTGTATCAGAATAATTAAAAAATATATGTTAGTAGGGTATTCAAATTTTGTATTTTTCAATATTACTTAACACATATATACGAAAACATTGGGATTATATGCATGGGGCTTAGTAAGCAATTAAAATGCATTATTATGTATGGCCATGCTTTCCATTGGTAAAGTTTTAAAAGTGTATATTTCGTTAAACAACCTGTATCCAGGGTGTTCTTCAACTCCTGGTCCATATGTTTACAGGTACTAGGATATGTATTTAGTCATGCACAAAATGCTATGAAACTCAAAATCTGAACCAATTTTATAACACTAGAGGGCGTTTCTTAACGAGCAGACGTTAAAAAGACTTTAACCGAGAAGCCAAATCAGCATTACATGCACTGGGTGGCAGTTTTTATTAGTGAGAAAATGACTAGATTGTACAAAGGACGTTTTCTAACAATACGCGTCCCAGATTCTGGAAACTTTCAGTGACTTCACCAACAACCCGGAATATATGGATCTTATATCGATTGCACATGTGATACCGGACGTATGAGGGATATAAGAACGGTGTTAGTAACGGAAAATATTTTGCAGGGAAACGAGTAGATTTAATTTGGTATTTCTTAAACATTAAATGTATCTCATCAGACTATCTATCGGGTACTTCGAGCTAAAATAAAATATTCTCTGTGGAAAAAAAAAAAAAAAAAAAAAACTCAAAGAACGACAGGTGTCTATATCTTTCATTCCTAAATTTCCTGTTTTCGAAAAAAAGATAAATAAATAAATAATAAAAATCTGAAAAATACATCTATGTCATAATATATATATATATATATATATTCTGTGACAAGATAAAATTTGTAACCATTAATAAAGATTTTTGGTTACATATCTTTTTTTCTGTATCACATACGGAAAACTTGATATTAAAGCAGTTTTAGAAAATGCTAAGTAAATCGAAAAAATGAGATTCGGTAGCTGAGAGGTAATATTACCACCTACTATGCTGTAGTCCCTGGTATCTAACCAGGGACTGATGAAACTGTGGAAATAGAATTAATGTGATTTTTTTATAGCGTGCTCAATCCCACACGAAAAATAAAAATAAAAATAAAATAAAATAAAATAAACTATTGT
The DNA here is from genome assembly GCA_963930645.1 of Salticus scenicus. Lineage (NCBI taxonomy): Eukaryota > Metazoa > Arthropoda > Arachnida > Araneae > Salticidae > Salticus > Salticus scenicus. Next base: position 116,770,921 of record OZ005659.1, on the reverse strand, counting down.
TTGCCAAGTGTCTGGCAATTACTGCCAGAAATTTTCTGTAATAATGCATGATTTTCTCATTCAGTGAAAATCATTGAATGACCAGGACTTATCTTTTTGTATAAATCACAAACATGTTTACATAATGATTAATGTTTTCTTAACGCCTGACGGCAACGAGACTGTGGAAATCATTTATTCATCCATTCCTGCTTCTTACATTGTGGCTTGGGGTGGTATCAAATTAATTGTACACTGAAGAACCAGTTTTATATACCTGATACAATTTAGCATTTTTTACTTTCCTTATTTTCAAAATTTGCCTATACATATATTTCAACCGATGAATAATGCATGACTGCATTTGAATAGTACATGTAACCATTTTACTTCAAACACAGTATTCCATTACTACCATGTGTGATGATTACTCAATGAACATGCTGAAATATTCCCGATAATACATTTTATAAACTACAGTATTGTGTTGTTCAACCCAGAAAAAGTGTTATGTAACACGTGCACATATTTATAGCTTTACAGAGACATTCAATGAAAAAAAATCGATGAAAAACACTTTAAGCAGGGCCCGAAATTTCACCTAAGATTACACTCGCTAAAAAAAAAAGTCACTCGCCACAAAATATTATTAACATACACTACTTTTTATGAATAAGATGACCATAATTTTTTATTGGAAAAAGAGGAGAAATAATGCAATGTCTTATTTTATAAGAAAATAGAAGACATTCAATTTTGAAGAAAATGTCATTTTAGAGGACACAAAATTGAATGAAGATGTTTAAAAAACCGATTCAAAGCTATTTTACACAAGTGGTGGAAAAATTTTTATCTCAAATGATAAATTTGGATCAGTATACCTTAAATTAAATTAATAATATACGGATACGAGAGGAAAAATCCTAATTTATATAGGTGTCACTGGACAATATAGGTTTTTTTTTTACTATTAATTTTTTTCTATACATAAAACTTTTTTTTTTTTTTTCTGTGGTACATTCATGTAATTACATAAAAAAAGTTGGTATACATATTTTTTATTAAAATCATAATCATAAAAGAAAAAATAAAATTGGCAAATGCAAAAATAAGGAGGATTTTTTTTCACATGTCTACATTTTGTTCATTGAAGAAAACAGTTGCTTTGTGAGAAAGTTTTTGCCAGGAGGACATAAAATGAATTCAACTAACTTTTGCATATTTTTATGAGGTGGTGGTAGTGTTATCATTAAGACCAATTGTCTGCACTAGGGCTCTAGTCCTGAGTAGGAGAGTCCTCCGTGGGGTATTTTTAAGAGGTCCTAGCCACAATTTACGCTAGTTTCGAAGGAAACCAGAGAAAATTCGTAACGGCAAAATCAACGAGCGCGACCGGGTATCGAACCTAGCGCCTCACGTATACCAGCTTCGAGGGCAGAACTTCTCGGTCACATTTGGGTCTATTTTTGTGAGGAATGTTATTCATGCAAAAGTGAGAACACACGTCAACCCACCGTGTACCAACCGGAGCATCACCTTCTTAATGATTTCATGACAATTTCAATAGTGATTCCGTGTTCTGGATCAAAGAACCGTAAATATAAAGGGAATATTTTAATTCTTTGTGAATTGAAGAATCAGAATAGACATAAACTATAATATGGTTTGGCAAGTTTATTAGAAAGTTGTTCTTTTGCGAACCTAGCGCAGAAAATCGTTAGTGTTCATTATTCGATGCAGCCGATATAGCTTCCCAGTTTTGCGAAATTTTTTTAATTAAAGACTAAATCCTTTTCATTTGAAAAAAGAGGTCAGGGGACGAAAAACATAAAAAGGACTTTTATGTCCTGTAATTTTTTTTTTTCTCGTTTAGAGTGAGCTTTGAAATAGAAGACTGTCCTCTTAAGAGGATGTCTGGTCACCTTACCTAAGATTAGCCCGATTTTGCGTTTTTTATTTATTTTTTTCTTTTGGTAGCACCGCACGCTTTAAGAATTCTATCTACATTTAGACTGAAATTTTACTCGCCACAGTAAAATTTCCACTCGCCAATGGCGAGCTGGCGAGCGGAAATTTCGCGCCCTCCTTTAAGTATAGATAAACAGCTCAGTATAATATCCCGAGAGTAATCGCGTCATTTTTTATAACGCTAGTAGTCGCGTGTCGTTCTTTTTGCCGCCGCTGTTTTGTGTAGGGGGAAAGGCGAAAGAAGGCCAGTAGATAAAGATGAAGTGCCTTTAATTCATGAGATGTCTTTCCCGCAAAACTTTAATCTGTCTGAAAAACCGGAAATGGGGAAAGAAATGAATCAACGTTAGTGGTCGCGTCGTGGTCAAATAGACCGATTTGAGAAGTAAAATGTTTTTAACTGCTCAAAAAATAGCATGAATGACTTGAAAACATACTATGTTAGAGGACATCCACCCAAAAGTCAGGTACACAGAGTTTCCCCAACATATATACTAAGGGCAGTACACAGTGAAATTTTGTGAGATTCAAACTAAATCAGGTTCCAGATATATGAGATTTTAAAAAAAAATTAAATGCTTAGTTAAATTAAACTGCTGTGTACATAATATTATGATATGCATAACTGCATGTAAAACAGAGAATGATAATATATAACGCATCATTAAAATATTTGAAAATAATATTCGCGATTATTGTAAACATATGAATGAAAAATAAATAATGAATAATAAATCTAGATAAATGAAACAGTTAAGACAAAATCCAGTCCTGCATTATTTTTTTAATATTTATCCGATTTCACGTTCAAAATTCAATTTATAAATATTCAGAATGATAAACTATAATTTTTATTGAAACGGAAGTAAATTTATCGGAACAATAACTTTATGATTTGATCATTTTCAAAATAAATGATTATTCAAAAGTGAAATCAATAATTCCCTTCAAATATGTTTTTATTAGCAAAATTTAATTAAATTCATATTTATGAAAAGTTTATTTACTGTTAATTAAACAACTACGAGTTTTAGTATATCTGAACATATTTTAATTGCACGCTTATTGTGTTATTTAATCATGAACATCCTTAATAACATTGCCGTATATGTTATTTCAATAAACATAGTCTAATCAAATTAGAATAACAGTAAACAAATTTTAATTTGTGGAAATTTTAATGATACGAGCGATAAATTAAATTGCAGTGAAAAAGGAAATTTATTTTGCAAAATGAATACAGATCTTTTATGGTGTTTTCGTTTAGAAAATAACGGATTCAATTTTGATATATATATACATTTATATTTTGCTATAAATTTTATTTTAATCAAATAAGTGATGCATTGATGAAGACGCAAAATCTACAAATTGGACTGATGAACCACAGTAGTTAATTAATTTGGTTAATATTTAAGAATATTTTAAAATTAATCAAATATTTTATTTAACTCATTCTTGGTCAGATTTTGTTTTCCAAATTTCTGACCACGATAAGCAGTTTTTTATTGCTTAAAATCAGAATTGTTTTTATTCTGAATTAAAGAACGCAAAATATTTTTAGTCAATAAACAGTTTTTGCTTCATCTAATACAGTTCATACATATGGAAATACTATCCACCTAAGTAGTGTCAAAATTTACCTACAATGCACCCAAGTTTTAAATTAAAAAAAATACATTTTTCGATGTCATAATTATTAAATCTATAGGCATTAATAAATGCATAAAAATAACTGTTAATTATATATAAAAATATCTGGTGTGTCACTAATACGACTTTCTCATAACTCGCATTTCTATACTATAAATCCAGATTTCAGATTTAGACGTAAAAAATATACGATAAATTAATAGAGTTCAATCTAGTTTTAAAATATTCTAAAATAAATTTACGTGCATATTTATTTGACATATAATTATGCGAGAAGGGAGCCACCGCCCCATCAACCTCCCGTACATTTATAGTGTTTTTTAAAGAATAAAGTTCAAGGATATTAATAATTTCCCGAGAAACTTGCCATTCATGATCAACTTTTAAGGTAACAACAACGTACATACTTAAAAATACCAATTTTTAATTTCCTGCAGTTCTTTGTTTTTAATTTATGTTGCTGACTGATGTACATGCAGATACAGTTACAAATTTCATTTTCATATTCAGGGGACCACAAAATGTGATATTATGCAAACAAAAATGAGAATAGGAAATCGAAAATAAAGAAAAATACTCTGATTACAGTATGGTCAAGAGATATTAATTTTCCTTCTTCAGCAATGTTCGCCGTTATAGAACATGGAAGTAAAGCACTTTATTCAATTGCATTCAATAGAAAAGAACGTTTAGTTTAATTTCGTGTCGCCCTGGATATTGCCTACAAACTATATGCACATTACCTTGTGTAGTTAAATTTTGTCCCAGTAATTTCCAAGTATAGCACCAATATAACTAAATACTTTGAGTAGCCCAAACGATTGATGATGAACGAATGATGAATGGTTTCCATTCCCCAATCTATGCAAAACATATTTTTACGCATATACGGCTCTTAAAGTGTTAGTAGCACTTCCATACAAGCACTACAATCTTTATTCTTCCAGGTTATGTATTTCTGGAATGTAATGTGCCTTCTTCTTTAGAGTACAACGAAGTACGAGATCAGCAGTGGTTAAAGGAATAGTGAACAATAGCTTCCTAAACTAGATGCCTGTCGCGTGGATCGAAAGTTTGGCAACAGTTCAAGCGGTAGACAGCACCACCTAGTACAGATTGCACGACTTTTTTATTCAACTGTCACCAAAAATTTTAAGAAGTGACATATGATATATATAAACGACATTTCTTCGGTTCTAATTGCCTTATATATATATATATATATATATATATATATATATATATATATATATATATATATATATATATATATATATATATATATCGAAACCCACTTTAAAAAATTTTTTGGAGCCTGTTGAATAAAAAAGTCGCGCAATTTGAACTGTTGCTAAGTTTCCAAGCCACGCGACAGGCATCTAGTTTAGGAGGCTATGAATGAACTCTCAAGTAAGCAGACGAACGGGAGCACGTGGACCCTTCCAACAGCCTCGAGAATGTTCTTGACGGTGTCGTAAGAGGTTCTTCGTCGTTCAGGACGTTTTTTATCCAATGCACTGCCAGTTCGTCTGAATTTGGTCACATGAAATTTAATATTGTTTCTGTTTGGTGGTTTATTTTTTCTTAACATTTCATAGTAATGATCAGGCACTTCCCCATATGTTTTGCCACCGAATTTCATTTTTTAAATATTTATTCTTTCTACTATAGAGAGTATCTCTTTAAAAACCTTCGAAAAAAAAAATAATAAATAAGCGTTTTCATGGAACTGTATCGTTATTTTTGGAACACACCTTATAAGTATTAATTAAGGTATTTACTAAAATGACAAAAGATAAAATTTATAAATAAATCGGAAAAGCTTTTTACCCCATTTTTTGAAATGAGAGAATTTATTTCATGAAAGAATTTAATATATCACACAAAAAAGACCTAGGTATGTTTTTACGCATTCAGTTTCGTACCATTATAAGTATAATTTTAAAAGAAAAATTTTCGGAAAATTGGAAAGGTGTTGTTAAAATTTTAAATATTTTTTAAATATGATCATACTTTTAATCAATGTGTAATATTTATCAATAAAAAATGTATATATTATAGATGTAATTTCGATGTAATATTTTAATATTCTGTGTTGATTACAGACATATTTCCTCAAATACTAGCAGCTAAACATATGAATACGAATAGAGATCTAGTCATAACTTGAATTACCTTTAGGGAAATCTTTGACGAATCAATAAGCAGGATAATTTGCCTGTTGAGGTTAGGATATGTTTAATTAGAGACCTGCATCTAATATTGGTTCCTCACAGGTTAGAGGCATTATTTGTATAATAATTATACATCGCTTTTTAGCCCAGCCTTTTAAATATAGAAATATATAGAAATAAACCCAGTTGCTTAACTTTTTGTGCATATAGAAATTTATAATCAATAAAAGCAACCTTATAATTACAATTCATCTGTTAAAAAACAAAATTAATAAAAATAAACATGCATGCATTAATAAACCTGCATGCACTGTAAAAAGTAGGTTCTTAAAAATAAGTATATATTCTTTCAGGGCTATTTTGGGACAATATATACTTAATTTTAAGAACCTATTTTTTACAGTGTGTTTTCATGCCTTAAGTCAATACAAATATTATACAAGAAATTATTATCAGTAAAATACTGATTTTATAAACGTAATTTATGTAAAAAAGCAGTATGTATTCTAAAATTCATATAGAGTTATTTGATTTTTGCTACTAAATGAAAATATATTTTGAAATAATTAATTTAAAAATATAAGAATCATATATTTCCTCTGTATAATATGTTTAAGGAACTAAAAAAATATATATATTGTTTAAAATTAAATGTTGGAAGCAAACAGGCGTGTTTCTGTAATTTTTTAAATAAAATTATCAGTAAAATATAATTAGATCGGTATTTTCTAAACCTAGTGGAGGTGATGATAAATATGTGATGATATATATGTAATGATCATATGTGATGATAAATCATATTCAAGATAAAATTGAGCAGTTTCTTAGAATAATATATGAGCAAATATTTTTATCAAATGACAGGAAAATATTTAGTTTAATTTTTTACGATAATTTTTTTTAAAAGAGCTGTTTAATTTTTAAACATGTCAAAGGAATTTCTCTTATTAAATTAATTTATTTTTTCTCTTTAAACCTCAAAAATAGAAAATGTGTTGTAGTATAAATTGGCTACATACATTATGTTATGTGTTATTTAAATTATATAGTACATTTTAAATATTAAGGAAAAGTGTCTTTTATTTTGTAAATCTAAGGAAAAGTGATTTTAAGTATGCATATTTCATCTAAAAAAAAATATAAATAATTCTTGTCTTACAGTTTTAAAATACCACTTAAGCTATATGTGTATAGATATAAATTAAGCTTGCTTATTGCAATCTTTTTTTATGCTTTTATTTGTAAATGTATGGAAAACTATTGCAAATATATATGCTGAAAACACACTTTGGAAAAATATCGATTTCATTATACATTCAAATTCACACATAAACACACCTTCCTCTGTCTTTTTCTACACATATAAAGATAATATTTATTATAAGTTTGTTTTATTGTTTGTATAGCAAGAAAATATGCATTCATTGCATTTAAATGTGCCTTAATTTAATGACAAATTTCTTTATTATACATTAGATAAGTGATATAAACATACTTTTGCTTGAAGTAGTTTCTAAGTTCCGATACATAATATATATTTCTACCAGCCTAGGTGACTATTTCTACAATATGTATAAAGAAGAAATAAATGACAATTATTAACTTTCTTTGGAAAACAAAATCAATGATGCGTTTATATCATTCAGGCATTATTATGTAGAGTGAAGATTGTTTAACTGATACTACTTCTGCTTGTCTTGTTCTCCGATGATTTGGAACAAATTTGTTTGTTTCATCCAACGATTTGTTTACAAATTTGTGTAACATTTATTTGTCACTGTTTTTTTTTTTTTTTTTTTTTTTTTTTTTTTTTGTTTCTGGGATAAAAATTTTTCATGTATTGAGTCAGATGATATATATTTATTTTCTATAATACTTTCTATTATTTTTAAACATTTATTTAAATTCGATTTAGCTCTTTGTTTAAAAATCTGTGAATAAGTTGCAAGAATGTAATTTTCTAGTTATAGATTAAATTTGTGTATAAGTAGATTTACTTTAAAGAATATTGTTATTGTATTCTTTATAATTTAATTTTTAGATAATAATTCATTTAAATTATTTTTATTTTTATCATTTATTATATTATTATTATTTTTTGAAATGTTATTTATGCTTCTGGGAAACTGAAACTTATGTTTATAATTTTCATAAATGTTTTATTATATATTAGAAAAATATCTAAAACCAATACAGATTTTATTCTATTTAAATAATAAGTTACATATATTATATAAATAATTTATAGATAAAAAAAATATTCTTTTATATATTTTGAATAATTTGTATATTTCATTTCTTTTTTCTGTTTCACGCATAGCATATAAAATAAATAAACTCTCTCTATCTCTCTCTCTCTATATATATTACTCTATAGTGTTTTATTTATTGAGTTATTATTATTATTATTATTTTGTAACTATTCTATATGGTTCAACTTCGACTTTTTCTATCACAAAAAACGTTAGTGAGAGTAATTTTATACAAAAACTAACTTATAAAGTTTAAAAATCGTATAACTTTAATTTAAAATTTAGAAAGTTCAAAATGTTTTTAATCTACAACGTATTGATAAAAATGGTATTATTCCTGTCTTTATTTAATTCGTTGTGACAAATATTCAATATATTATTAATAACGTCATTAGTTTACATGGAAATATTGGTATTTATGAAAGCATGTGCGTGTGCTTATATACACAAATGCGTGTTACTGAAAAATCTACCGTCATGCACACTAATGTCAACTAGTGCACGTTCAATCTGCCGTAGTCTCAAAGTCTTTGAAGTTTTCATCAAAATTATATCTCTGAGGGTACTGGATCATGGTACTTATTATGTCCCGATATGGATCAAAATGATAAATCTCGTCTTACCACCATCCTGTGATGCCCTTCTAGGACGGAAGATGATCCCCTGATGCCTTTAATACTAGTATTTTTTAGTACCAGAGATCGGAGTCTTAGAGTAGCATAAGTAATAACACCACCACCACCACTTCTGAACTGAAGAATGCAGATTGAGATTTCATGACAGCCATTTAGAAATATCACGATAAAGATTCCCACTGACACACCAATTCTGAGTGTTAGATTTTACTATCGTACAGAGTTTGTTATTGTAGTTTATATCGACTGATATTGTGCATTTTCTTTTTTAATTATTGTGTACATAATCAACAGTTCTTTCTTTGTCCTCTATTTTGTCTACAAATATTTAATCTTTATTAATACCTTCATAACGTATACTGCAATTGTCAGCAATCTTCAAGACTATCATTGTCAGCGATTGCGTTTCAATCAACATTGAATTATTGTTTCATTAAGCCCATATAAACTATTTTTTTCCCTTTTTAATTAGTTGTTTAAGAATGGTAATTTCGTATTTATTCATTATTGGTATTGCATTAATGATTAAATAAAAAATTGTGTTTTATTTGTTTGTTCAAAAAAAAAAAGAGAGAGAGAGAGAGAGAGAGAGAGAGATAGTTCCTAAATTCATTGAATAAAAATCTCTCAGAAATTATTAAACTCACTATTTTTTGAAAGAAAAGAAGAAAAGGAACTTTTCATTACTTTAGAAGAAGAATTTTCTGGAAAAAGATGCAAAATAAACAAATATAAAATTGTTTGTAATATTTGTTATTAGTTATAAGTAATTTTAAAGGTTTTGAAAATATTTTTATACAATGAATTATTATCCAAAGTATTTCCAATTAAGAATAATTTTTTATTTGTTATATAAAATATAAAATATATTTTTAGTTGGATATATTTATTTAAAAAAAAAAAAAAAAAAAAAAAAAAAACATCTCTCTCTCTCTCTCTCTCTCTCTTTTTTTTTTTTTTTTTTTTTTTTTTTTTAAGAGATTTTTTAAAAACCTCCTTTTTTACTTCTTATTTCTTTTTTACTTCTTATTTCTTTCTTCCTTCTTTTTTTTTTTTTTTTTTTTTTTTTTTTATGTATCGTATAATTTTTTTTTCTTTTCATTTATCTCATTTTTAAATTAAAAACCTAATCAGTATGAAAATATTGTTTATTGAACCTTAATCCTTTTAAGAATGTTTTATTAGTGACAATAAAAAGATACGAAAATAATAAAATCGTTTAAACTTCTTTAAGAAATACATTCTCTCTGTCATTACAGTCACTTAAAACGATCTCATAACTATTTTCAGATCCATTAACTCTAATATTAGTAAAAGATATTTGACAGATATTGTAATGTAAAGTTTTTATGCCTCGTTTCTAAGTTTAGTGAAGAAACTTCTGTAATATTTTTTTCTTGTAATTCTATACACTGCTGGTTTAACTCGTTTCAAATTCAATTGTTATTATTATTATTATTATTATTATTATTATTATTATTATTATTTTATTTTTTTGCATAAAATATTAATTGAATTTAAAAGTAAAGCGTTCCTTAATGAAATAAATAAATAAATAAAATAAAAAAAATATATCACACAAATTTGTAACTGTATTTTAAATATTTTATTTATTTATTTATTATTTTTGTTAATAACGAGAACAAATAAACTAGAGGGGGTGGGGTGTCCTTATTTTATCTCAAGTAATTATTTTAACATAACGTTTTAACTGAAAATAAGTTTTTACTGGTTAGCCTGTGGGACTATATGTTTGTCAATTAGTACTTGACATTGTTATAAACCTAATACAAAAAGAAGTATTAACAATTTAAATGTGCTTTTAAATCTAGATATTTTAAATCACTGCCATAAGGGTATGCTACTTCAAAATTTTTGTTGGGATTGGACAGATAATTCACGTACACAGCATAAAAATTATTAAATCATTACGTCTATAGAACAGCAGGTAGGTACATTTTAATATACTAAAGACGTAGCAAATAAGATAATATATTACATAGATAGAGAGATATATTATATACCCCACACACACACACATATATATATATTATATATATATATATATACATAAATGATAGATAACTTAATAAAATTTAACCCTAAAATTGTAGCTCTTAATATATATATAACTAATGTATCAAAAGTAGCACTTCGATGGAAAACAATATTGAACGATATTGGTCCAATATTGGCGAGTATTCGCCAATATATTGCACCAATATCGTCCAATATTGATCCCCTTCGCTTTGCTACTGGGAATAATTAATACATATGGTATAAGTAACATACTAATATATATATTATATTTAGATGTAGATAGATGCACCAACGTTTGTAGAAAAATGAAATAAGATGGGGGACGTAGGATTCCGAAATGATTAGTAATAATAAAAAAAATTAAAGATTTAAATTTTGCCTCTAGTGGAATATGTGTATACTGTACTTCTAAGTAAAGCATTTTCAGCAATTTATAATTTAAACGAGGTGGTTGCGCATTTATTTTTTTTTTCTTTTAAGAACTGCATTTATTCCATTTATTATTTTGAAATTCAAGACACCGCGCTAATTTGTCCTCAAGAATGGCTTTCTTAAATAAAACTTTATTTAAATCCCTTTATTCCATCATCGGTAAAGTTTAGAATTTATTTTTGTATTATTTTATTTTTATTATTGTTTTTATTCCTTTGTCTTCCGCCTTGTATAATCTTCCTACATTATACATTGGGCATTTTTTTTTTCAATTATATCGCATTAGACAACACTGTAAATACTGTCAGTTTAATCATGACACCCTGTATATATAAGTGTAAAAGCATGATTCATATACTATATGGCGCCAGAAAAAAAAAAATCATTCGTTTGCAGGACATCGCGAAATAATAAAATAATTAGGGGAAAATTTGATAAAACGGGATAGTCGGACAAAACAGAATACGTCGCCTAGGGACACGACTAGTGCTGCTATCTAGCTGACAACGACAGAAACTTGTACTCGGCTGTCATTACATCATTCTTAGTTCGCCCCGCCTCGAGACAACTAGTTAATGGAAAGATGTAGCTGTTAGAACTTTTTTACTCTGTTTCTCTGCACTTTCTACATTTACATGTGTTATTTTCTAGATTATACTGCCTATATATATGGGAATACAATTCCGGTGAGTATTACATTAGATTAAGCATTTATTAACGAACATTCTCATGTGCAGTCTATATAAATTTCCTTTTACATTTAGGCAGCAGCCATGTTTGTTTTGAAAAGTGTCGGAGCTGGACAAACGGGACACTTATCAGTTGGATAAAACGGGATACAATTTTTTTATGTCGTATATTTGTCCCTCCTATGTTTGTATTTCCTCGAGTGAAGGAAAATCCACAACTCATGGATAATGCTTTCTCAGGATATTTGCAGTGCATCACAAGGCCGGCTGAATCACTAAGGAAACCTTCATTGTTTGGTTTAAAAAATTCGTAGAATTTTACAACCCTACCCAAGAAAAGTGAGTGGTGTTGCTAATTGATAGACACAACAGTCACACCAAAAGTTTGAAACTTGTAAATTTGGCAAGTGAAAATAATGTAATCATCCTAACCTTACCCCCACGTACAACCCATCGCCTTCAGACACTGGATGTCAGTGTTATGGATCCACTGAGCCCGTATTATGAACGAGACGTTCAAAAGTGGCTGTTCAATCATCCAGGTAGGTGCGTCACAATTTAAGAAGTTGCAAAACTGTTCAACGCAGCCTATTCATGGGCAGCTATTCTAGAAAGTGCCGTCAAAGGGTTTAGCAAAACTGGCATAAGTCCTTACAATCATGAGGTCTTTCTATATCATTTGTTTGCAACCTCTGTCACCAGAGACCACCCTATGTCAGACCTTCAGCAAGAACAACCAGGCGTTGGGCACCAGACTGATTTAAGCAAAGATCAAGAGCAACCTTCAACTTCGTCAAGAGACGTTGTAGGAGTAGAAAAAAGTTCAAAAGTTCACGCATTTTCACCAGATTTTCCTCTGTTCTGTTTGTTGGTCTCAGAGCACGGTGATCATCTTCAACGTCCTCGTGGCTACTTTCGAACCTTCTGTGCCACATGAAAACCATTGCATGTGACATGGCTTCTTCTTTGTAGGTCTCTTGAATAATAGGAAAAGTCTCTGTCGCGGTTTTCTTCAATTTCTCACAGAAGTTTACAGAATAACACTGCTCCAAATGACGCTGCATTTTCCTCTCAATCCGTTTTCGACGGAGGTCAATGACACGCACTCACTCCACTAGCGATCTTTTCACTCCAACGTCTCGGAGGCAACTGACGCGCCCGCACTGAGTTAGCTGACAACCCCCACTGCCTCACCCTGTCGGTTGAACGGGAATGCGCGTGTGCCCCTACTCAGGAAAAAATCCTTCTTGAAACTTTGTGAACAAACCCTGTACATTGTATATAATTTGATACATTCTAAATAATATTAGCCCATAGTCCGCAATAATAAAGAATTTTTTTTGTGTCTCTGTAAAGAGAAAATAAACTATAAATGCCAGATTTATCAAGATCTATATAGTGCGTAGGATTATGGCCTACAACTTGCATATAATGTTTCAGCTCAATCGATTAAGGTATTTAGACGCTATCGCACTTTAAATATTATGAACCCATAGATCATAGAGATAAAAAATTTTCTTTGTGTCTCTGTAAAGAGAAAATAAATTATAAATGTCTGATTTATCAAGATCTATACAGTGTGTATGACTGTGGCCTACATCTTGCATATACATTTTTAGCTCAATAGATTAAGGTATTTAGACGCTATAGCCCTTTAAATATTATGAGCCCATAGGTCATAGAGATAAAGAATTTTTCTTTGTGACCCTGTAGAAAAACTGTAAGTGCTAGATTTACCAAAATCGATAAGGTGTATGTCATGGTGACATATATCATACATACCAACTTTCAGCTCGATCAATTCGTTTAGAAGTTATTGTGTTCATTCACATACAAATACACATACATACACGCATACACATAAAAATCCCCGTAAAAAAGATAAAACAAACTCAGGAAACATCGAAACGTGAAAATACAGTACAATGTCAAAGACTTTTTTTTTCTCCATTACAAAATTTTCTTTACATAGCATGTTCGGAAACTAAAAGAGATAGGATTAACTTTGGAAAATTATTTTATTGTTCATGCAAACGCAATAACATGCACTGAAAAATTTGAAAAAAAAATCATCCCATTTTCGATATAATTGCGTATTTTACGAGTTATAGCACATTTGTAGTACCAGTAGTCATATCAGGACTTCCTCTCCCCGTTCAATAGTTTCCGAACTGTCGACCAGACACTCACTATCACTTATATTTTTATTTTATCTATATTTATATTCACAGCTAAAATATTTTCTCTAAATAACGTGAACACTAATTTATATATAAATAATTATTTATTTATTATTTATGAATAAATGTATTCCCTATTGAACGTCAGGTATGTGATGTGCCTAAAAATGTTTACACCATAAAGAAAATTTGGTACGTAAGTCATTTATTTTTACTTTAATGTTAATCAAACGTATAATTGCAGTTAATATGAAAAAAGGAAAAAAAAAAAAAACACTAATTATTATCCGTAAAATTTGTTCAATAATACATGTCTGTGAAATCTTACTTTTCATATTTTTCCCATTGCTTTGGTTTTTGATAATGTCTTTTGATACAATGGATTCAGAATTTCTTGTCTTTTCCCCCTATTTTTGACAGGATGGATGAAGATCTGAAGAACTCTTTCATAATTAAAACACTTTATACGTAAAATACATTAAATCAGACTATTTACACATTATATTTTAAATGTTTCTGTTCCTTTACATCTAAGATCCGCTTAGACCTTTTACACTTGCGCATGGCTTGGAGGAACTCAATACGCAACAAACAACAGTAAAATGCTAACATGTAAAAATTTCATCGACCGTGATATCTCTTTTCCATTTCTTTGATACATTCATGAAATCTTTCCTCTTGCTCTTCACTCATAGCGCCGACATTTTTTTTTTTTTTTTTAATAACTGAGTTTGGTGTTTCAAAAGAGGAGCTTTAAGCTTATTGAGAAAACCTAGTTCTATTTTCTGCCGAAACCTACGTGTTGAAGATTTTTAAATATTTTCCCCTTAATCAGCATCAAAAATGCAATAAAAAATCACAAAGAATAATCGCAGGCACGTGTATTTAATATATATATATATATATATATTGTTACGAAATTGTGAATAATTGTGTTTATTTTTGTATAAATTCTTTCAAAGAGGCTTAGTAAGTTGATAAAGTGCTAATTTTGTGCATTTCTAGTCGTTTTAGCGTTGAAATAGCCTTACTTTCCCTTAAAAACGCATTAAAAAGGCCCAGTAATGCAGGTAATGGATTTGGCGCCAAATTTGGCGACTTTTTCCCACCTTGGCGATTTTTTGGCGACCTTGGCGAGAAAATCCTTATATGGGATATACCAAATATGGAAGCTGTAAGTTGATTGGTTGACCACTTTCTAGAGTTTTCTCGAAAAATCTGGGTTCCATGGAAAAGCATATAAGGAGCGCTTCCTCGCCAAGGCAGTCAGTTCAGTTCAGATCTCAGCCAGCTTCGCTAGTGCTTGCATTGCTCTTGAGCCTCTTTGAGAGAGACTTGCTTCAAGTGTTATTGGTATACAGTTCGTACTGTGGATTTGCTATTGACAGCTGTTGTTTAAGCTGTGTTTACTGTTTGAATTGAAGCTGATACTTGGTTTATAGACCTGCATTTTTCTGGAATTTTCTGTGAATAAATTACTGAATTTTTGTACGTTTGGCCTTTCATTCTCAGTCAACTCACGAACCCCCAAGTACGCAACATTTCTGGTGTCAGAAGTGGGATTTGTCTGTGAATGGTGATAACGAGAGCTATGGAACAAGAAATGAAGAAATTTCTAGAAGGACTCACTGTTTAGATGAATGAGTTAAGATCTGGATTGATAGAGGAAATGAAAGCCGGACAGGAAAAGATGGAAACCGGATTGATAGAGAAAATGGAAACAGGACAGGAAAAGATGGAAGCATCGCAAAGAGAGATGAAAGATAGCCTGAGTCGAGAGATGAAGGAAATGAAGGTAGCACAAGAGAAAATGGAAACATCGCAAAGAGAGTTGAAAGACAGTTTGACCGAAGAAATTAAATCTAATCAAGACGAGGTGAAGAGAGAACTTTCCACAGTAAAGGAAGTGATTGAAAGTAAATTATCGGATATGGGAAGCAGAATAGATGGAATAGAAGAGAAAGTTTTGAAAATAGAAGAGAGTTTTGAAGAGAAAGCAATGAAGATCGAGGAAAATGTTATGAAACTAGAAAAGAAATTTGAAGACAGATTTATGAAGATAGAAGAGAATTTTGAGGAGAAATTTAAAGAAAACTTTGATCAAGACCTGAAAGGAAGGGTTTCAGAGATAGAAAGCAAGTTTAAGAGAATAGAAGAAGATCTGGAGAGAAAAGTGGAAGAAAAGTTAGAATCCCTGCCCCAGGAAACTGAAAAGAAAGAGAGAAGAATCCAGAATCAGGAATTTATTAAGCTTTTCACCTACGACGGCAGTTCCTCGTGGCATGTATATAAAACGCAGTTTTCCATCGTAGCTGAAGCTAACGGCTAGGACTCTACCGCCAAGTCAGTCCACTTAGCAGCAGCATTACGGGGAGATGCAGCCGAGATACTGAGAAATGTTACTAAGGAAGAAAGGAGCGACTTCGAGGCCTTGACTAGAGCACTGGAGCTACGGTTCGGAGAGAAGTATTCTAAAGACTATAGTCGCCTCCAGCTAAAGTCCCGTTACCAGAAAACGGGCGAAAGTTTGCAAGAGCTGGCAGCGGACATTCAGAGATTGTCACACCTAGCATTCTCAGACTGTCAAGCTGACACTAGAAACGACTTAGCTCTTCAGTACTTTCTCGATGCTGTTCGTGATCCAGAAATTCAAAAAGCGCAAAGACTCTCCAACATCAGAGACGTAGAATCAGCTTTAGGCTATGCACTTAGGATAGAGGCAGCCCAACAAGCCTCCCGTAAAGACCGCCATACCATAAGAGCAGACTCATTAAACGATACCCCTGCTGGTGAAAATGAAATGAAGAGAAGTATCGAAAAGATCTTAAAGAGATTGCGCAGCCTGGAGAATAAAAAGGAAATAAAGGACCGGAAGATAAAGTGCTGGGGCTGTGGAGGGGATGGTCACGTGAAGAGGAACTGCCCTGTACGACCAACTATAGGAAATCACCCGTCTTCACCATCACTACAGGGAAACTAAGAGGAGGCCATCTCGCGGGGCGGAGGTTGCCTAAAATTAAAGAGCCCCAATTTACAGTATTTCATGTTTCATCGATGAGTGGCGGCGATAATGGACTTCACGTCTATGGCCAAGTCAACAACACCACCTGCCGGATGATTTTGGACACAGGAGCCAACGTGACCATCATTAGGATGGATTTGGCTCAAGAACTAAAAGAGAAGATCATCTGGACGCCGCCCTATGTTAAACTCCAGACTGTGACCGGAGACGAAATCAAAATATATGGAAAAATGAACTTGGCCATCACTTTTGGAAATGCCAGTTACCATCATATGGCATATGTGGCTGATATAAGAGATCCTTTAATCATTGGAATTGATTTCCTGAGAAAATTTAACTTTCAATTGGACTTAAAGAATAATGAACTGCATTCGAGTTCGGAAGACATCGCTGTGTTCAACACTGAAAATCAAGACATTCAGTTGCCAGATAACAGCCAAGTCTGAAATTTCCATCCCTCCACACACAGAGACAATAGTTTCAGGAACACCACCTACAAAGCAATACTTCCGCTATGGATTGATTGAATACCCGAATGCAGACAATAGCCCAAGAGGAGTTCTGGTAGCTTCATCTCTAGTTGATCTCTCAAAGAGTACTATTCCTGTGAGAGTCGCAAACATCAGCGATAAGGTCCGAACAGTGAAGAAGGATGAGGTGTTAGCAGCCTGCACTCCTGTAACATGCATCAACCGCCCCACGCAATCAACTGAATCCAAGTCTTCTGAACAATTAATAACGGAATTACTCAAGAATGCAGAGTTAGGAAAGGAACAGAGATGTGCTGCGGTTTAGCTACTCCAAGAATTTAAAGACCTCTTTTCTCGAACACCTGAAGACGTCGGGAGAACGAACGTCACCCAGCACAGAATTGATACAGGAAATCATCCTCCAATCAAACAACATCCAAGAAGACTTCCATTTGCTAAACAGGAAGAGGTCACTGAACTTCTAAGTGAAATGCAGCATAATGATGTCATCGAGCCATCAACGAGTCCTTGGGCCTCTCCCATAGTACTGGTGCGAAAAAAGGATGGTTGAACAAGATTTTGTGTGGATTATCGTCGTTTGAATGACATCACGAAGAAAGACAGTTACCCTCTTCCCAGAATTGACGACACATTAGACACACTTGCTGGCAATAAATGGTTCTCGACGTTGGATCTGAAGAGCGGTTACTGGCAAGTAGAATTACATCCTGATGATCGTGAGAAGACTGCATTCACCACGGGACAAGGACTGTGGCAAAGTTATGCCATTCGGATTATGTAATGCACTTGCCACCTTCGAACGCCTGATGGAGACAGTGCTAAAAGGACTTTCCTATGAAGCCTGTCTGGTGTATTTGGATGATATTATCATTGTGGGGCGTACCTTTGAAGACCATCTACGAAACATTCGAAAGGTGCTGGAGAAACTCAGAATGGCTAACCTCAAATTGAATCCAGGCAAGTGTAACTTGTTCCGTCGTGAAGTGAGCTACCTCGGCCATATCATCTCTGCCGAAGGTGTGAGAACTGATCCTGAGAAGATCTCTGCAGTCGAGAACTGGAGTCGCCCTGAAAATGTACACCAACTACGAAGTTTCCTGGGGTTATGCACTTACTACAGGAAGTTTGTCAAGGGTTTCTCAAATATTGCCAGACCACTGCACAAGCTGACGGAAGCCAAACAGAAGTTCCTGTGGACAGATGAATGTGAAAAAGCGTTCAAGCGACTTAAAGAGGCCTTAACATCATCGCCTATCTTGACATATCCACAGCCCGACAGACAGTTCATACTTGATACAGATGCCAGCCATGAGAGTGTCGGTGCTGTTCTGTCGCAGGAAATTGATGGTCAAGAACATCCCATTGCCTATTGGAGTAAATGCCTGTCTAAACCGGAGCGAAATTACTGTACCACCAGGAAAGAGCTAGTCGCCATCGTGAAAGCCATAGAACATTTCCATCATTACCTCTATGGCAGAAGATTCCTGCTCCGGACTGACCATGCATCTTTAACGTGGTTGCTCCAGTTCAAGAACTCGGAAGGACAGATTGCCAGGTGGATACAACGCCTGCAGGAATATGACTTCGAGATACGTCATCGTAAAGGGACTCTACATGGTAATGCAGATGCCTTGTCACGGAAGCCCTGCTCGGAAAGCTGCAAGTATTGCTCTAGAGCCGAACAGAAATACCTGCCGATAAATCCGGTTGCCTGCCAAGTTACTGTCTCAACACCATCAGATCAAGATCCCGATCCATGGAGTGACGAAGAACTTAGAAAATCCCAGTTGGAAGATCCTGACATAAAGCCAATATTACAGCTGAAGGAGACGACCAGCAACAGACCTACCTGGCAGGACATTTCCAGATTTAGTCCCATTACGAAAAGTTATTGGGCACTTTGGGACTCTCTTCATATCAGAAACGGCGTATTATACAGAAAGTGGGAATCTGATGATGGGAAAAGCTTCAGATGGCAGATTTTATTACCAAGATCAAAAATTCCAGCTGTTTTAGAACAACTGCATAGTAGCTCTACCGGAGGCCATTTTGGGGTAATGAAGACTCTGCAGAAAGTTCGGGAACGCTTCTACTGGTGCAAGGCAAAGGAGGATGTGGAGAAATGGTGTAAATCCTGTGATGCTTGTGCGGCACGTAAAGGCCCGCAGAAACGAAGTCGAGGAAGACTGCAACGGTATAACGTGGAAGCACCATTTGAACGGATTGCAATCGACATCTTGGGTCCTTTGCCACGGACCTCCAGTGGAAATAAATACATTCTTGTCGTGATGGACTATTTCACCAAGTGGCCTGAGGCATATCCCATTCCCAATCAAGAGGCATGCACAGTCGCAGAGGTCCTAGTGCAGCAATGGGTGTCAAGGTACGCCCCTACAACTTCATACCGACCAAGGTAGGAACTTTACCTCTGATGTTTTCAAAGAACTGTGTCAACTACTCGGCATAGACAAAACCCGGACAACACCCTTACATCCCCAGTCGGACGGCATGGTCGAGAGGTTCAATCGTACCATCCTGAATAATCTCTCTCTTCTAGTATCAAGGAACCAGCAAGATTGGGACTTGAAGTTGCCATTGTTACTGCTGGCGTATCGAAGTGCTGTCCACGAAACCACCGGCTACACTCCAGCCCAGATGCTGTTTGGACGTGAACTTCGTCTCCCTTGTGATCTCCTGTTTGGTTGTCCATCCGATGCGCCTTCATCGCCCGAGGAGTACATCCAAGATCTCCAGGCACGATTTGAGGACGTTCACAACTTTGCTCGGGAGCGAATTCACATTGCATCGGAGAAAATGAAGACAAGGTACGATCTAAAGGCTACGCAACATGAGTTTCAGGAAGGGGAGAAGGTCTGGTTGTGGAATCCTGTTCGACACAAAGGACTCTCTCCCAAGTTACAGTGCAACTAGGACGGACCATACACAATCTTAAAAAGGCTGAATGATGTAGTGGTGCGGATCACTAAAACACCTTCATCAAAACCGAAGGTGGTGCACTATAATAGGCTAGCCAAGTACCACAAGTAACGATAATATTAAAAGTTAAAAATGTAAATACTGGTAAAATTTGCGCATGCGAAATGTAAATATTTGTATATAAATATTTGTACATATTTGTGAATTTTGTAAATAGTTGTACATAAATATTTCAACATATTTGTGAATTTTGTAAATATTTCTCACTTGATTTGTATTTCTATTTTATCGTTATGTGCAACTTAGTTTTTGTGTTTTAGATTGTGTAAATTTGTTTAGTTTCGCCTCTTGACCAAGGGTTGCACTGCCCGGGACGTGCAGTCCTTGGGAGGGGGGCAGTGTTACGAAATAGTAAATAATTGTGTTTATTTTTGTATAAATTCTTTCAAAGAGGCTTAGTAAGTTGATAAATTGCTAATTTTGTGCATTTCTAGTCGTTTTAGCGTTGAAATAGCCTTACTTTCCCTTAAAAACGCATTAAAAATGCCCAGTAATGCAGGTAATGGATTTGGCGCCAAATTTGGCGACTTTTTCCCACCTTGGCGATTTTTTTGGCGACCTTGGCGAGAAAATCCTTATATGGGATATACCAAATATGGAAGCTGTAAGTTGATTGGTTGACCACATTCTAGAGTTTTCTCGAAAAATCTGGGTTCCATGGAAAAGCATATAAGGAGCGCTTCCTCGCCAAGGCAGTCAGTTCAGTTCAGATCTCAGCCAGCTTCGCTAGTGCTTGCATTGCTCTTGAGCCTCTTTGAGAGAGACTTGCTTCAAGTGTTATTGGTATACAGTTCGTACTGTGGATTTGCTATTGACAGCTGTTGTTTAAGATGTGTTTACTGTTTGAATTGAAGCTGATACTTGGTTTATAGACCTCCATTTTTCTGGAATTTTCTGTGAATAAATTACTGAATTTTTGTACGTTTGGCCTTTCATTCTCAGACAACTCACGAACCCCCAAGTACGCAACAATATATATATATACAAATGTTAATATAAATATTATGGGGAGAAATGTCATATTGACAGAATTTTTTAATCAATATTATATATTTAGTATAAACAAACATTAATATTTTCATATCTTATTTATTTAGCAATTAAAAAAGAAAGAATAGAAAAAGAAAATTATTATAAAATCATCTCTATAATTCATTAATTATCATACCATAAATGTGACTAGTATTTTAATTTACCTTTTGATTACTGAATTTGTGCAATAATAAATGAAATAGCAAATAACTTTAAATTTGTATTTCAATTAAAAATAAATGCATTAGTATTTGCAAATTCTTTGGCTTTAGTATGATAAACAGAAGAAATTATCTTTAATCGTAAGAGATATAAAACTTTATTTGCCTTGTGGTTTGCTTCTTATAAAAATGTATTAATATATTCACTCGTTTCTAATAATATTTCCATTTATAAATCTTATTTTAAATAATTTAACCAATTATAAAATAAGACTTTAAAACTAAAAGAGAATATCATTTTAATATTACAGAGAAAGGTTTTAGCTCTAACAAAGAAGTACTAATATGTAGTTTTGAAGGAATTAACCCTACAATTTCCAAAGTAATGTATGATATAGTTTTATGAAAGCTTTAGACCATTACCTGAATTATCCCGGGCTTGCCGTTTAGGCACGTTTCTTAATCATATAATGTATAGTGCATGTAATGTATAATCATGTAATGTATTTTTAGTTTTGCACCATAAAACTGATTAATAAGTACAGATTATCAGTTGTGCCTATGACTTTTCTAAGATTAAAAAAGTATATCATATTGTTAAACTAAGTTACATTATGCATTAAAATAGCTAACTAAAATTATGGGTTATTTTCTAAAAAGTAAAAAGTAAAAGAAGAGGACCTATCATTAAAGATGTAATTAAAATTCTGATTCGATTTTTATTGAATCAAAATATTGCTTTTGAAATTTCCAGCCTCAATAATCCTCTGTCAATCTAATAAATTGTAATGTAATTATTTTTATCTCAGTAATTCTTAGTCTCAATATTTTTCCTCAATAAATCGAAGTGAAAAATCAAAATTCGTTGGCTACTTTGAGGGGTAGCTTGTAAATAATTCTAACATGACACTATTCCATTAATGAAACACTAGGTATAAATTAGTTAATCTTCTAATTTTTTTTTTCAAAATTTCACTTATATATTTTGTTTTGTAATTTGAAATTGCACTTAACTGTGGTAAAATTCAATGTTAAATTCTTTGTTAATAAAGATAGTGTTAAATGTTAATTATTTAAGTAAATATTTATTATCAATTTTAAGTTATTTCACAATTTTTTTTAATTTGTTTCTTGTTGCTTAATTTATAAAAAAACATATTTTTATGATTTCTGTCGAGTATCTAAATTTAATATTGTATAGCTGTTTAAATATATTAATATCAATATAAATATTTAGTAACGGAAAAGTGCTTCAAGCTGTTAATTTGGTCCAATAAAAAATCAGTAGACTGGAACAAATAAATTTTCCAATATATCTGACTAATACTAAGTGGAATCAGAAGGTTGATACATCAGTAAAGATGTTTACGGTCTAATACCTGAAAAAGTCAATACTTCATTGATTCTTCTGTACGCTAAAAAAGAATGAATATGGTGTCTACGCCGAATAGATTGAAATAGAAACGTATTCAAGATGATGCTAAAGAAGATAAATCTTTTCATACGTTAAGTGTATTGAATGTACTCAACAAAGGAAAAAAGAAAAAAAAATGTGTTTAATTACATGTGATTATGTCTACATTCAAGATGATGAGTAGGGAAGAAACTTACAAATTTGGTATAAAGAGATTGAAAAAAATATATGTGCAAATATCTTGCTAAAGAAAGTAGGATACGTGGTTATGAAAACTGCCAAGAATTATAGTAGAAAACACTTCGAAAAGAGGACACTTTATTAATTTCCCTTCTAACAAAAAAGGGACAGAATTAGTACATTTGTTTTATTAGTGCATATAAAAAAAATTAAATTACCAATAAGGAAGAAATACACGTAAATTTTGTTATTGATATACTCACAGGAATATTGTAATATATTGTAATAAATGCACATATAAATATAAGATGAAAATCAAGTAATTTTGACTATACAGTAACCACCGCTTAATAAAATCAGCCGCTTAATCTGATTGCCAGGCCAGTAATAAAATCAATACAAACTCCGCCGCTTAATAAAATCAGCATCGTCTGTTAATAAACTCAAAAATATCTCCTCAACAGCCAAAAATATCATTTATGCACACTATTTTTTTTTTTTTTTTTTTTACATCGTGATTATTTATTTATTTATATACTTATTTTATTTTATTTTATTTTATTTATTTATTTTTATTTATTTATTTATTAATAGAAAAATAAATTAAAGTACAGCAAACCCTCCGTTATCGCTCATTGTTGAAGATTTTGCACTTGCAGCACAGTTACAAGTTAAACACGCCCCATAACTTATATCCGTAACTATTTTAAGGTACATATTCTTCAATGTGCAGTAATAAAATACAAATTTGATTTGAAATGATTTTTTTTTAATTATTAAAAGGCAATTTCTAGTTCTTATTTTGATATTACTATAATTCGTGAGGTTCAAATGGAAAGATTTTAAATTTCTTGAGAACAGCGTAAACTTTTGGTAAAGTAATCATGAATTTCCTCTAACGAAAGTGCACGGGAACTTAGAAAGCATTTAATTTACTTATATCGAAGAAACAATTAATTATCTACCAAAAATTAATTAATTTTGTTTACTAATTTCATTATTCGTTATCTTTTGAATTCAGAGAAGTAATACCTTTTCCTGAGGGCAGGAACTTTCGCCGGATATAAAAATCAGCCGCTTAATAGAAATACTTTAGCTCAGAACGAATGTGTTTTTAATAAACGGCGGGAACTGTATATGATTATATAATTTAGGTTAGCTACTACGATAAATTAAAATTTATTTCCTATTAACTTGACGAAAAAAATAATGGGGGATATCCTGCTAATGAGATGAATAAATATATTATAAAGAACCCAGCATACAAACAAAAAAATTGCTAAGAATTTTAATTACATATGATTATATCATTCACATTCATGAATATGCTTCAGCGTAAAAAAGTCTATGCATATGTACAGTGTGATTATAAATAAAGTTACAGTTTCAAAACGTTTTAATTTTAAAACTAACGGCCAGAATGACTTGATATTTTACCAGAAAAATTGTGTGACGATGGAATTTTGCTTTGCAAATAAAAAAAATCTGGAGTGACTCCACTCGACTTTCCGAACATTGAGTAACTAACAGTTTTGTAGATAAAATAAAGAAAGAGGAGCTGCTAAACAAACAAAAGAGAGAAAACCATAATAGAGTGTTTTTTTCTCCATATATCACACGAGGTTTTATTGAACGCTACTGAACTTTGAGCCCTTAGATCATAATGATAAAGAATTTTTCGTTTTGTCCCTGTAAAAATCTATAGATGCTAGATTCACCAAAATGCTTATAGTTAGTGCAACAGTGATTTATAATATTCATACAAATTTTCAGCTCAATTGAATAAGGCGTTTAGATGCTATCGCACTTTTAAAAATTTGGTCTCATAGGCCATAATGATACAGAATTTTTCTTTGTGTCCCTGTAAAAAAACTGTAGTGCTAGATTCACCAAAATCTATACAGTTGGTGCAAATGCGACCTATAACATGTGTACAATTTTTTTGCTCAGATTAATAAGGCGTTTAGACGCTATCACACTTTTAAAAATTTGGCCCCATTGGCCTTAATGATAAAGAATTTTTCTTTGTGTCCCTGTAAAAAAACTATAAGTGCTAGATTCTCCAAAATCTATACAGATTGAGTATCTGTGACCTATAATATGGGTATAAAATTTTTGCTCAATTGAATAAGGCGTTTAGATGCTATCGCACTTTTAAGATTTTGGTCCCATAGGCCATAATGATAAAGAATTTTTCTTTGTGTCCCTGTAAAAAAACTATAAGTGCTAGATTCACCAAAATCTATAGGGTTCGTACTCTGGTGACTTACAATATACGTACCAACTTTCAGGTTAATCGAACAAAGCCTTTAGACGCTAGCGTGTTCACAAACATACACACATACACACATACACACATACACACATACACACACACATACATACATCATCGTAAAAATAGTGAAAAAGGACTCAGGGGACCTCAAAACGTATAGAAACATCAAAATCTCGAATTCGGATTTTTGACATGATTACAATACTTTCCTCACTATAGTGTTCGGAAAGTAAAAAAAGAAAAAAGAGAGTTACAAAAAGGGCTGATAATCATCCGGAAGATGTTCGTTTCGAGAAGCTCTCTTTTTCACCATTTCACTATGACTGTTTCCGCTGTAAACACGTATTCTTGTCAATTTGATAAAAACGAATTGTCGTAAACCAATGGAGCCTATTGTCTCCTGCAATTCTATTGTATTGATAACAACGTTCCTGTGTTTAATTCATTCATTTAGTGTTTCGCTTGACATTATACTCACTATGCCATCTATAGGAACAATTTAAAACTAATTATTTCCTTCGAATGCCAAACAAAATTAACTTGCCTCACTATTGTTCTGGAAAAATATCAAATCTTTCTGATTGATATTTTAAAAACTAGAATTTTCTGAAATCGCAACTTTAATTATAATCACCCTGTATGTGCATTTGGAATGAAAAGATATATATATATATATATAATTTTTTTTTCAACATCTCTTGGTGAGGGAAAGTTAGATCAGTAGCTAGTTGTAAAAACTAAGAAATCGAAGAAAAAATTACAGATTGATTTCTCTTCAATCTAAATAGGGATTAATATGGAAATATTGCACAATTAATGTAGTAAAATATTGTGAAAATAAGAATAAAATTCTGTGAGAGTTTTAGATAAATAAGTGCTTAAGAACAGTGTTGGGCATAATTGATTAAAATGTAATTGAATTAAAATTAAATTACAATTATAATTATTTTACAGTCAATCGATTAATAAGTAATTGATTCACATTAAAATAATTATAATTGTAATTTAATTGCAACTCAATTGTAATTCAATTGCTTTTTAATCATTTATGCCCAACGCTGCTTAAGAATATGGATATGTGTTTTAAGAAACATACACATAAAAACTCTAGAAAAATCAATGAATTTTGATTATACTCAGCTATTTCAGACGAAAATCACAATCACTGCTATTTCGCAGAATAAACTAGACATATTTATAAGAAAATAAAAACAAATAGATTTATCCTTTTATATCTAAACCCTGTAACATACATAACAACTAGTAATTCCAAAAAGCATTTTCTTGAACGTAGATTATCAATAAATATTATTATCCAAATTATTATGCTTTCAAACAAATTTTCAATTGTTAATTTTGCATTTTTTATTCATTTGACTATTTTGTTTCTTATTTATCTATTCTTCCAGTAACCATATAAATGTGGTGAAGATTTTATAACAAGTGGTGAAGATTTCAAAAAGAAAATAGAAAATACACACACATATTAATGAGGGAATAAAAATAGACAAGAAAAACGACTAATAGCAATGCAAAAGGTCACGAAAATAATTAAGGGAAAGCAACTAAAGCTTGTAGCTCTTGAATTGTCGACAAAGCTATTTCCCAGGGCTATACGATATTAGTCTCATTTCTTCGCAATTTTTGATGCATACATTTACTTTCATCACAAAGAAAACACGATTAAATGCTAGATTAATAAAGCTAATTAAAATTTTATCACGCTATAATAAATATAATCGCCAGTGAACAAATAAAGAGAATATTATAATAGGGTGTTTGAGTATTTTCGTGTGTACAGTATGTTGTTTAATTTTACGTTATTGCCCTTTAATTAATTTAAGCCCATTGGTCATAATGATAAAGATATTTTCGTTGTATCCCTGCAAATCTCTATAAATGATATCTATAACTCACCAAAATCTATACATTTCGTTTGACCATATCTTGTAACATGTATATAAATTTTCAGCTCATTCGGATGAGGCTTTGGGCACTTTAAATAACTTGAATCCATAAGACGCGATGATAAAGACGTTTTCTTCGTATCCTTGTAAATTCTATTTGTGCTAGTTTCTCCAAAATCCATTTCATGTGGCAGTGATCGATAACGTGTGTAAAAAGTTTCAGCTCAGTTGAATAAAGTGTTTAATCGGTACTGCATTTTAAATAATTTGAGACCATAAACCCCAATGATAAAAATGTTTCCTTTGTGTGCCTGTAATATATATATATATATATATATATATATATATATATATATATATATATATATATATATATATCTTTATATATATATTTCTTTTGTGCGTGTGTATGTCACTGAACTCCTCCTAAACGGCTGGACTGAGTTTAATGAAATTTTTTGTGTGTCTTCAGGTGGATTCGAGAATGGTTTAGATTTACAAATGAAAGTTGTAACTTAATTAGTTCTTTCTTAATTAATTTTTAACCAACTCTTTCAACAACTTTTCCAGCTAGATGGCGTGAGTTGTCGTAAACACGATGTCAGAATTTATTTAATGCTGAAATGAATAATATTATAGTTTAAAAAAAATAAAGAACACGCTTTTATAGAAATGTGAACTAAAAAGCACGAAATATCTATCTTAGTATTAAAATTCAGGGTAAGAGAAAATCGTGTGAGTGACACACCGTAATATTTACATACATTTAAATCTTTAATTAAAATAACTTGGAATTAACAAAAACCATTTTTAAAAAATCTCCCCTAACGGGGATCGAACGCTGGACGTTTCGATTCGTAGCGCGGCGCCTTACCTCGACGCCGCATCGTTCACGTAGTGAAAGTATTTTTTTTTTTACAATATAAATTTTTTGTTTCCTCCCAGAGAAGTTACAAACAAACATACATACATACAGGTGAAGCTAATAAAAGCGTGTTAAGAATGAATTTTTAACCGTATCTTACGAA
Organism: Salticus scenicus; assembly: GCA_963930645.1. NCBI lineage: Eukaryota > Metazoa > Arthropoda > Arachnida > Araneae > Salticidae > Salticus > Salticus scenicus. The sequence continues at coordinate 116,742,412 of OZ005659.1, read as the reverse complement.
GTGTTTAAAATATTTTTTCAAAATTAATATTTTTAGAATCGTAACCGTATCTTACGAAGTGTTTAAAATATTTTTTTCAAAGTTAATATTTTAGAATCGTAAACACGATGTCAGAATTTATTTAATGTTGAAATGAAAAATGAATTTTTAACCGTAAGTGTTTAAAATATTTTTTCAACGTTAATATTGTTAAAATGTTAAAATTAGTTAAAATGGTATATTCTTTTAAAAAATTCGTCAATTTCCGACGGAGTTATTTTATTTTAAAATGAAAAATGAATTTTTAGGCCATTATTATTTGTGCAGATGGAAAATGTACTAAAAGTTTTTCGAAAAATTTCACGATCACAAATGTTGACGGATATCCAATATATCGTCGAAGAATTCCCGATAATGGCGGACAATCTTATCATCTATGGCGGTCATCTATGTCAACAACATAGATATTGACATTGATAACCGATGGGTGGTCCCATTTTCGCCTCTGCTGAGCAAAACTTTCAATGCTCATATTAATGTTCAGTTCTGCAGTTCAGTGAAGAGCATCAAATACATTTGCAAGTATGTGAATAAAGGCAGTGATATGGCTGTATTTCGAGTAGAAAACACCAATGTGAATGCACCTCCGGTGAATAACAACGATGAAAGAACACTTTACCAAATTGGCCGGTACGTGAGCTCAAATGAAGCTGTTTGGCGTATCTTTGGTTTCCCAATTCATGAACGGGATCCAGCAGTTCTTCATTTAGCCGTCCATCTTGAAAATGGCCAGCGCGTCTATTTCACGAGCGAGACAGCGATTGATCGTGCTATAAATCCACCAAAAACTACACTCACCGAATTTTTTGAATTGTGTAATCGTGCGGATGCTTTTGGTGCTTTTGCACGGACATTACTCTATTCAGAAGTACCACGCTATTTCACATGGGCTCCAATAAAAAAATGGATGCCCCGCAAGCAAGGCACGCCGATTGATGCATGTCCCGGTTTATTCAAATCAAACACCTTGGAACGAGTATTTACGGTCAATCCAAGGCAGACTGAGTGCTTTTATCTTCGACTGTTATTGGTTAATGTCATCGACCCTTTGTCATTTCAAGATTTACGTAAAGTGAATGGACAACAGTATCCAACGTATAAAGATGCATGCCTTGCACTCGGCTTGCTGGAAGACGACAACCAGTGGGAGTGTATGCTTGCTGAAGTAGGACTGAACTGTACAGCAAAACAAATTCGTCTACTATTCGCTATAGTACAATTCATAGAAGAGAGGGTTGCCAGAGCCTCGAGAGGTTAGACTTCTGCCTGTTGGTCCGCGGGAGGTATTTTATTTCCCTCCTACCACCCAAAGGAAAACCTATGGAGGCATTCCCCCATCCGCCACCTGGAGACGCGATAGATCCCCCGGACCAGATCTCATTTTCGGACAGATGATCACGCATTTTGGTGAAAACTCTAAAAGAGATTTGCTGAATATCTTTAATACCTCATGGCGCACTGGTAAGTTACCCAAATCCTGGAAGAACTCTGTAATTGTTCCCATCCTAAAACCTGGAAAATCTGCAAGTAACTGCGCTAACTACAGACCTATCTCGCTCACCTGCATTCTGTGCAAACTTATGGAGCGCATTATATATTCCAGACTGATGAATTGGATCACTGAGAACAACATCTTGCACTCATACCAGACCGCATATAGAGCCAATCACAGCACCGTCGACCAGCTTTTCTACCTTTGCCAATCTATTATTGACGGTTTCCAGAGCAAGCCCCATAAGAAAACTACCATGGTTCTTCTTGATCTCTCTGCTGCTTTCGACAGAGTCTGGAGACAGAAACTGATCAACATCTTACACGAAACAGGCATTACATCAAATGCTCTAATTTGGATTAATGACTTTCTCAGAAAAAGAAGCTTTAAAGTTAGAGTTGATGGCAGCTTCTCTACTACTCACCATACCCTGGCGGGAGTTCCTCAGGGCTCCGTACTTAGCTCTCTCCTTTTCCTTCTGTACATGAATACGATAGACCCCCACATCAGTAAAGAAATCAAAGTTGCCTGTTATGCCGAGGATATTGCAGTCTGGCACACCCACTCAAATCTCAAAGTTTCACAAAAAGCTCTTAACATCTGTATGAAAGGCATTGAAACCTGGTCAAAAGATCTTAAACTCAAAATTAATCCAGACAAAACAAACTTTTGTGTTTTCTCAACAGATAGAAAAAATAGAAGCTCGTTCCATCCTATTATAAAGCTATTTGGTTCAGAAATTAAACAAACTTCTAACCCCAAGTATCTTGGACTAACTCTAGATGCAGAGTTAAGATTCTCTAAACACCTTGAAAATATTTCAAATAAAGCAATGAAAAAGCTTAACATCCTCAAAAGACTTTGTGGTGCTTCCTGGGGATCTAGTCCAAAAACTCTCAAGAATACCTACACTTCTATCGTCAGGCCTATTCTCGAATATGCAACACCCATATGGGCATCGGCAAGGCCTACTGTTAAAGAAAAGATCGACGCTATTCAATACAGGGCCTTTAAAATCATCACTGGAGCTGTTTCATCAACGGATAACATCAAAATTGAAAAGGAATGTGGCCTTGCCCCCTTGGAAAGCAGAAGAAAATTAACAACCATTAAATTTATCAACAAAATCCAAACCCTTGCTGATCGCCATATCTCAAGTAGAACCTTTAGAGCGTGGAGTGGAAATTGCAGGCTGAAGAGATCCTCGACCCTCCAACATGACCAAGATATCAGGAATGATATCAACCTCAAATATGAGACCTTCAAAATTTCCAAAGAGCCTTACAACATCCTGTGCCCTCTCCCCCAAACAAAAATCTATTTAAATCTCTTACAACCTTGTACCAAGAAAGATCCCACCACAATAATTAAAGAGAAAGGCGACCATACCATTGAAGTACTCACGACCTCAAATCAAGATCTGACGATCGCCTACACAGATGGCTCTTCTGACTCTAATCTCGATAGAGGAGGAGCAGGTGTCTTTTTCATCGAACCAGACGGAGCGCAGGAATGCCACGGTATTCCTGTTGGGAAAATCGCCTCCAACTATACATCCGAGCTCGTCGCCATCAAATGTGCTCTGGAGATTTATCTGTCTAAGGAGAACCAGAGTTCCAAAGGCATCATCATATTCTCATATTGCAGATCAGCATTGCAAGCGATCCAGAAGGGCAAATGTCAACTCAGCCATCAGATCATTGAGCTCACAAACAAAATCATTGCTGCCCAGAGATCCTGCATCTTGCAATGGATACCGGCTCATGTAAATATTTTCGGTAATGAGAAGGCCGATGAGCTCGCAAAGGCTGCACGTAATTCTCCTCAGCCATCCAAATGTCTAACCCTCGTTGACGCCAATGCCGTCGCTGGTCGAAGACTAATCGGTAAACAGGTTAAACGAAACTCCATTCCGGAATTGAACTGTGATAGAGCCTTATCACACATTTAACCAGACTTAGGACAAACCATTTAAAGGGGATGAGGATTGCTGAGGACGGGCAGCGTAGTTACACCAACTTTTGTCCTCACTGCCCAGACGACATCCCACTGTCTCCCCAACAAATCTTCAGCTGCCCAGCAATCCAGGCCAAACTTCTTAATATCGGCTCTGAAGACGCAGTAGACCTACTTTATACAGATAGGGCTGTCGAGGTTGCTAAAGCTGTCTTCGACAGCTTAGGAGCCATCTAATTGCACTTTCATAGACACGACATCATCATCATTCGCTATAGTGTTGACTACATGTTTCTCGGCCCGAGCAGAAAAATTATGGGATAATCACAAAGATTCAATGACTCATGATATATTGCATCAACATCGTTCGCGGTGCAACGATCTAACGATAGTATTCAATGACGCTATGTATAATGAAGCATTGATTGCTAGAGAAGATCTTTGCATTATCATTGCCAACTTACCACTCAGTCATTTCGGTATGCATTCAACAAATCGAAATGCATTTGATTTAATAAGCACTGAATTGAATCGTGAACTACAGTACAATACTGTAGAAATTGCAGCGATTGTTGCTCGCAATGTCCCACTAATGAATGAAGAACAAAGAACCATTTACGATCGCATCATGCTCGCAGTTTTGGCAGGACAGGGTGGATTTTTTTTTTTTGGGGTGCACCAGGTGGAACTGGCAAAACATTCCTTATTTCGCTAATTCTCGCCAAAATACGATCAAATAATGGCATCGCATTGGCTGTTGCATCATCTGGCATTGCGGCAACTTTATTGGATGGATGCAGAACAGCTCATTCATTATTTAAACTGCCACTAAATATTCAAAATAACCCAGACGCAGTGTGCAACATAAAAAAACAATCGTCCATGGCCACAGTGCTGAAATAGTGTAAAATTCTTATCTGGGATGAATGCACTATCGAACACAAACATTCGATTGAGGCGTCGAACAGGACATTGAAAGATATAAAAAACAACGACAAACTATTTGGCGGCACTCTGTTACTCTTTTCAGGTGATTTCAGACAAGCACTTCCCGTTATTCCGCGTTCAACATACGCTGATGATATCAACGCGTGCTTAAAATCATCGTCATTGTAGCTTAATGTTGAAAAAGTACAACTGAAAGTAAATTTGCGCGTTCAAATGCTTCAAGATCCATCCACTGAAACATTTTCAAAACAATTGTTAGATATCGGCGATGAAAAAGTTACTACAGATGAAACTGCATGCATAAAATTACCGACCGATTTCTGCACAATCATTGATTCTCAAGATGCTCTTATTGACCAGATATTTCCCGATATACACAGACTATACACAAATCATGAGTGGCTGGCAGAAGGAGCAATTTTAGCAGCAAAAAATGTGGACGTCAACGAATTGAATCTCAAGATATAACATTTGTTACCAGGAGACTTGGTGTCATACAAATCTAATTATACAGTTTGCGATGCCACCGAAGCTGTAAATTATCCAACAAAGTTTTTAAACTCATTGGATTTACCAGGCATGCCACCGCATATTTTACAACTGAAGGTTGGATCTCCGGTTATTTTGCTTCGTAATTTGAACCCACCACGGTTGTGCAACGGCACGCGATTAGTCATAAAAAATTAATGAAAAATGTTATCGTAACCATCATTTTAAATGACAAATTCCGAGGTGAAACTATATTACTACTGCGAATTCCTATTATACCCACAGATGTGCCAATTCAATTTAAACGCCCTCAATTTCCAATTAGATTGGCATTTGCAATGACTATCAATAAGTCTCACGGCCAAACGATGTCTGTCTGTGGCTTAGATTTGAGCACATCATGTTTTTCACACGGACAATTATACGTGGCTCTCGAGTAGGCAAACCATCCAGTTTGTTAGTATTGGCGAAGATGGGATAACAAAAAATATTGTACACTCTGTTGCATTAAGGGAATGATATTGTTTTTTAGTAATATTGTTATAAGTAGCGATATGTATATAATTTTAAAGAATCAATTTTAATAAATTAAAAAAATAAATGATTGGTGTTTTGTTATTTTTATATTCTTTCACCGTTCACAGCGCTCCATACATCTTCCACTTATATACCACATCCTAACACACTTACAATAAGTTAGTTATTTTTTTCTAGCAAAATATTCTCTAGAAATAATTTATATGACAAAACAACGTTTGTCGGGTCAGCTAGTATATATATATATATGTGATGGATTCTCCAAAATTCATGCAGTTTGCGGACAGTGATTTATAATATGTTCATAAATTTTCAGCTTAATGGAATAAGGCGTTTACACTATCGCAATTTATACAATTTGATCTCATAGGGCATCAGAATTTTTCTTTGTGTTTCTTTCTTAAAAAAAAAAAAAACTGTACAATCGGTAACGAAAGTATCCATTCACTAGCTAATATTCCTAGATAAAAAAGTAGAGTTTATACTGTTTTGTTAAATAAATCCTGGTCGAATAATGTTTTTAGACTGACTAAGAACATGATTCGACAAGGATTTATTTAACAAAACAGTGTTAACTCTACTTTTTTACATAGGATTTTTTGCTAGTGTTCGGATACATTTGTTACCGACTGTAAGTGCTAGATTCATCAAAATTTATGCAGACTCGTCCAAAGGTGATTTGTAACATGTTTATAAATTTTAAGCTCAATGGAAGAAGGTGTTCAGACATAATCACACTTTAAAAAATTTTAGTTCAAAATAAGGAATTGCTCCTTGTGTCCATGTAAAAAAAAAAAAAAAAAAACTATTAGTGCTAGAGTCCTTAAAATCAGAGTTCATTAGATGGTGACTTATAACGTGTGTGTAAATTTTGAGCTCAGCTGAATAAGGAATTTAGACGCTACCGAAAAAAAAATATATATTGGGCCCATACGCCATAATGATAAAGAATTTTTCTTTGTCTCCATGTAAAAAAAAATACAAGTGCTAGATTCACCAAAATCAATAGCGTTCGTACTAGGGTAGCCCATAGTATACGTACCAACTTTTATCTCATTTGAAAAAAGTGTTTAGACGCTATTGTGTTCACTCAGATACATACACACAAATATCATCCTCAAAAGAGTAAATGTGAATTCAGGGGATTTCAAAACGTGTAGAAACACCAAAATCTAACTTCGATTTTTGACATGATTACAGTACTTTCCTTACATACGTATACTGGGAAAATGAAAAAAAAAATGTTCAAGTATTAAATTTTTAAAATATTTTTTTTGTAAATTTATTAAACTTTTCGCGAAATCCCATTTTTTTTTCAGCTCTTCGGTCTTTGGATTATTTTCATTTATTCTATATTTACGGTTACTATATAAAACACTTTTCTGTTATTTCAGAATATATTCATTGTTTATAAAAAGTTTAAGCAATTTTGCATAGAAAATAATAATAAAAATACCCAATTTTATCAGATTTTACACTTTATATATATATATATATATATATATATATATATTTAGAATGTATTGTTAGCATAGTGCTACATTTATTTAAAATTATCTTTTCAGTTGTTATCAAAATATAAATCAAATCGTGTGTTAGATTCCTATATTAAATTCTTCGAATCAAGATAGGTAATATTTCAATTAGGAATTAAATTATCTTCTTAAATAGTTACAGATAATACTTCGACGTTTCATAGTGACTTGAGCATTGTTTCTAGAACATTCAGTACAAAAGAGATTTATAGCATGGAAATCCCATTATATAGGACTGAAATAAATTTTACTAAACACATTTAAACGGTGAGTAAATTATTTACTACCTCTAAGCAAGTTTCAAATAAATTTGATAATTTTCAGACAATGTTCCCTATAAATTCTGCTAACGTTATATATTCAAACCTTATATCAGAAGATTTGTTTCAATCTTCACCATGATCCTTTATATTGTATATTTCATTTATTGAATGTTATAATATTTTATTGTCTGAAAAGCTAATTCATATGTTTATATTTTGGTTTAAAAGAAAGACTATATTAAAGTAATATTCCTTAGATAACTTTTTAGAATATACAGAGGAAAGTATTTTTAATTGGATATTTATTTCTTTAGAAATAGTAATAAAAAGGGGGAAATGAATTTATTATTATTTTTTTTTAACTTACACAAATTGAAGTATATATATATATATATATATATATATATATAATTTTATCAATCATTGATTAATGATCTTTGAAACTAAACGTCGCTGTCGCGAAAGTATTTTTGTCTTGCTGTACTTGGAATCGTTGTTTACTTCAGTGAAAAGAAGTTTGTGTTTAAAAATATGCTTTTGGCGAAACAACGTGTTCAAATTTATTACCTTACATAATTTATATAGACAAATAAAATAAACGTTTGCTTTCACAAGTACACAAGAACTATTCAAAACTATGCAATTACCATAATGATAAAATTAAAACTTATAATAACAATTTTATGCTATTTTTTACTGAAACAAATGATTAGAATTCTTTATTACACCATGGTGCTTCATGATTTGGTTTTAAATTTTGTGGTGTTTTCAAAATGTAATTTTGTTTTTATCGGTGAGAAGACGTAACTGTTTTTGTAAATGCGTGTAATATTTGAAAAAAATGTCTTCTTAAGAAACCCTTCTTAAATTAAATGGATTACCAATTCTAAATATTTTCGTGCTGTAAAGTAAAATTTAATTGTTACTAAGAAATAATTGAGATAATAGGATAAATATTATTCTGAGTACTATTTAACCCTTTAACGCGCGGTGATATAAGTGTGAACCACCTCCCAGCTGCAAAAACTCATTCCAGAAAATTTTTAGCAAAATTTTAGGCTTATAACGTAGCAGAAAAGGACGTTTTTTTTAAAACTTAAAATTTAAAATTTCTATTATTTTAATTTTGTTCGTGAATTCCGGTGGCAGTATAATTTAAATGATCCGAATTTCCTTGCGCCGCAAACGGTTAACCCTTATCGCTCGTATGTCCCTTCTGAGGAGACATTAAAAATTTGAGCCACGCCTTAAGGTGTTCCTCTACAAATGAAATGATATTTTTCTAAAACGTGTAACTATAGGCTACTTTTTGGCTACCGGAAAATTTTAACAGAAATATTTATTTTATTTAATGATGAAGTAAAATAAAACAAATTATTACAAATTTTCGGTAGCCAAAAGGTAGTAAGTTGGAAACTATACGTGTGACGTTTTAAAGGAACGCCAAAAGACGTGTCTTACTGTTCAAAATAGGAAAACATGCCGAGCGCAAAGGGTTAATTCTTATTTACATACTATTGTTAATTGTAGCTATTAATTGTTTATTTTGTTAGTTTCAGAATGTTGTAAATTAAACCACGCATATATCTTCCTTTACGGCCTTCGAAAGTTTGAGAATTGCTGGAAGATTTACGTAACTATGAGGGGTATACGTATAAGATTATTAATAACAAATATAAGTTTTTATTTTGATTATTATTAATAACAATATTTAAACTTTTTGATAATCCTATGGTTTTGTTTACCCATATATTTTGATTCCAGACTTTAGTGTAATACTTTCTGTGAAAATATAATTTTAATTTATTAAATAGTATAGATTTTATTATTATAATAACGTATGTTACGGGGAAAGCCATTGTTATATTTCTGGATACTCACATTTAACATTAATTTAATAACATAAATTATGTTTCCTTATAGAAAAAATAAGAAAATAAAAACTAAAAATGTCATATAATTCCATTAAGTGCATAAGAATGTGTGTAATAGCTACCGCATTCAAAATAAATTTTACTTATGCATCATTAATGCAAATAAATATTAATTTTATTTTAATCATGATTTATGTTCATGAAACTTAAAGAGAATTTTCCGGTAATATCATGCTTGCAATAACAAAAAGTTAAATACTAAATATTTATATCTCTAATTTTATATCTTAAAAGAACTTTTATTTCAAGGTGAATTTAAAGTAGCAATATATTAAATTGGTGCATGAGTGCTTTTAAAATATTTTTTTGCAGTTCGGTGTTTTTTTTTTTTTTTTTTTTTTTTTTTTTTGTGTGTGTGTTATTTATTGTCTTTTAATTCACATTATATTTTTTGTAGATCAATGAGCAACGTGGATTATTTTTTACAGTGTTATTATTTAAGGATGAGAATATAACACACTTATTATCAAAGCTATTAAATATATTTAAAAGGAAATAGATAGAGATACAAAGTTGTTTTAAAATGTACGAGGGAAATAAAATAAAAACCATATTTTTAAAACATTTATTTGTACAAAATGCAACCATGAAAGACAAATAATATTTTTGACGTATCTCCTGATTTTGTTATGCACCTTTTTCAATGTTTCAAAAATTTGTTAAGCCTGCCTTTATAAAAAGAGCGAAATTGCGTTTCTAGCCAATTTCGCACAAAGGTACAGCATCATAATCATCTTCAATTCACTCTTTGACTTTTTTCTTCTGCTGCCCAAAATGGTCACAGTCACACGGAGATCGATCAGGATTAAAGGGCGGTTACCGCAGTGTTGTCGAATGAATTCCCTCCGATTTATTTTTCAATTAGATGCGTGCTGTATGAGTACAATCAATGTCGTGAAGCAGAGTAATGTTCCTGATAGGAAATTTTGCCGAATATTTCGCCGATAAGCAAGATTTTCTCACATATTAGCTAGCCGTACATTGTTAATATATATATATATATATATATATATATATATGGGGTACTTGGCCGTGACCATTTTTAAAAATTTGATTGTTTTCATTATACTTAGTTGAATAAGCTACAATATATATATATATATCGTTATTTTCTGTTTATTAAATTGAAATAAATGTATGATATATATATATATATATATATATATATATATATATATATATATATATATATATATATATATATTGAATTTGCATGTTTCCATTTATGGATGTTTTATAGTCGCAATCTCTTTTTTAAATTTTTCTGTTTTATCTTTTTTTCAATGTTTCTTGTTTTCATCTATTCAATGTTTGAAAAGGTTTTCAATATATATATATATATAAATGTACAGGAATCCTAAAAAAAATAATCAATTTTATTGATGTTTTTCAATTTGTATTCCACAACCCTTAAATATATATATATATACATGAGAAACTTTTGAAACAAATATGTATATGATATAAGATTAGAAAAACCAACGGAGGAATTACAAAACAATGCGCAAAATTACTGCAAAAGGAAATGCAAAACTTGAATATAGGAATATATTAGCAAATGAATAAAATGAAATAAAACCCCTGAAATCACCGATGTCTTTATAAGGGAGGCCCCTCCGTGTAGGGAGTAAAAGACAAGTTCCTGAATGGATATGTTAATTAGCTAATAACTATCCTTAGCCCCCAACTTCTCAGCAAACGGAAAACCACATTTAACGGAATAGAAATCTGACATATATAAAATAAAAAATTCTAAAAGAGGCATAAAAGTACATCAAACTCATTTATATAAAAATTTTCTTATTTAAAACATTGTTTGACTAAGCAGCTTTTAGCGCTAGTTTTCTCTGTTTTTAATTATATATCATATATAATAATTTTATATAATCATAATAATTTTATATAATAATTTTATATAATCTTTATATAATAATTTTTAATTATATATCATATACACATTCGTTTAAAAAGTTTCATATATATATTTATTCATTAAAAATTCAAACAATAAAGTACAAAGGCCGCCAGATATGTCTCCCACGCGACAGGGAGTGGCAGTGACAGATGTAGGAATAAATAATGTTTTGATTATGTTGAATTATTGAATTATGAAATTATTGACATTTTGGAGCTACAATTGACATTTTGGAGCTTTGAATAGTTGTATTTTTCTATTTACATTTCTATTTTGTTCACTGATAAAAAACAGTTCACAAGCAATCCAAATAGTAGTAAATATAGTTCATTTGGAATACACAATTTGTTTACAGGGGTAAATAAAATGATTTTATCACAGGAGAACATTAGGTAGGCCCTGCTTGGCCGATGAAGTTCACTTAGAGCTTCATCGTGAGTACCCTTAGCACTATTCCTGGTTGTATATATATATTCAAAGAATTCAAATAATGCAAATACGGAAGGAGGCCGCTCACCACTATGCAGCAGTTTGAGCGATTTGAACCTAAAAAGAGGGACTCTGACGACAAATGTAATGTCACATTAAAATTAGAAATTTTGAAAGAGCCCGTTTCTAGAGGTTAAGCCTCCCCGTTGTTTAGTGAATAAACAGCTAAAATAAATAAATAAATAAAATCTGCTGCCGGATATAGAGCCCCATGAGACAGAGGGCCGCAGTTTTTAGTTTAGAAGATAATTTTTTTGTTTAAGTGTTCTTAAAGTTATTTACACAACGTTATGCTATTTACAAAGTATTTTCTATTTACAACGTTCTGATCAAGAGCATTTGTATTTTTTTTTTTTTTTAAGTTGACAGAATACATCTTTCACAGTCCTGGTTTGTGAAGAGTTGAAATACTCAGAGTAGAGGTCTGCACGGGCCGGGTTCGGGCCAACTTTTTCAGTCTCCTCCAGGTCCCGGCTGGGCTCGAACTCAATTATTTTGTGAATACTCGGGTCAATCCGGACCTGCATGAATTTTTTTCTGGGCCGTGTCTATCGGAATTTTTTTTTTTAGTTTCCGCGTTCATCAACGAAAAAAAAAAAGTGGTAAAATATTTATTCAGTGATTTTTTTTTTACATAAGCTTACAGGCTTGTATGTCACATAAAATTTTATTTTGTTAAAAAATATCTATAACTTCAATTTAATTGTCTACTAGTCTGTCTGTTCACGATTTGATTTCCCGCAAACATTTTTAGCATGTCTCGAAATTAATATATTTTTTTTAAAGTAACTTTAGATGGTTTTCTAATTAAAATAGTATGCATGTTACTACTAATTTTCGCACATGTACAAACGAAAGAAATTAGATACGTTACTGTGTATAATTTTTGTGTCGTATAGTCTATAGATTTTAGGTGGTATGAAGGCAATAAAAATCCTTCCACTGTAACTTTCTCGCGAAAGCTCTCTTTTTTTTTACTCCAGTGCACCAAATGAAAGTAGCATTTTTTTTAGCATGTACAAAAGCAACTTTTCTATTGAATATCGTTGGATTAGAATTAATGTTTTGTTTACCGGATCACATGAAAGATTCGGATACATTACCGTGTATAAGAGGAAATGGTTGAAATTGCATCTTTAGTAGTATTAACCATTTTAAATACCTTCCTATATTGTTTGATGAATGCTAATATTTTCGGTTTGACTTTCTGTCTGTCTTTGTGCTTCAGTACGTCTGTGATAAAGAATTTCTGTTTATATATAAGTACCTTGTAAAAGTACAACAGTTTCGTTAAAGAACCTTCTATTGCTTGGCTGTATAAAACTGCTGCATAACACATACTAAAAATATTTTTCATAGAAAAGCTTGTTTTTTTTTTCGTTATTTTACGTATTTTTTATTCGGGCCGGGCCTCCTACAGCTTAAAGACCCCGAATTAACAAACATCATCTTCCCACAAACCCCCATACAAACTTTGACCTGCAGCTGGGATATTCACCCAGGCAAGGATGTTGCCCCATTCATCACCAATTGCACTAAAAATAGTTTCTCTCCCTCTGCTCCAGTGGCGATCTACACTGATGGTTCCAAAACGGACGCCGGGGTTGCAGCAGCGTTTTGCGTGCTGGACCGTGGCACCGTGGCCCATCGGTGGGCCTGCAGGCTCGAGGACTATAATACAGTCTTCCAAGCGGAAATCTATGCCATAGAAAAAGCAATACGCTGGATTGTCGACTCGAACACGAATGATATCTTTAACATCTTCAGCGATAGCCTCTCGGGCCTTCAGGCAATAGCTCGGCATCGGTGCAGACACCCACAAATTCAACAGATCAAAAAACTCTTAACGAATCCTAACTTAACTTGCTCCCTGGCACACGTTTCTGCCCACAGGGGCGTGATCGGCGATGAACTCGCTGACTCCCTTGCAAAAGAAGCAACTGATTTCCCCACCAAGTGTTCCACAATCCCTGCCCCACCCTCCTATGTCAAAAATAGAATCAAAGAAATTATTAATCTCAAATGGCAAAACCTGTGGGATAGTTCAGAGAAGGGTAGGCACACCTTTTCGCTGATCCCACAGGCTCGTATTAATTCCTGGACCCTAACTCCACCTATCACGGCATTTTTAACAGGTCGTGGCCCCTTCCCAACTTACCTTTACAAATTTCATTGCCGACGCTCTTTCCTGTGTTCCTGCGGCGAGGAGGGAACTCCGCAACACTATTATTTCCACTGCCCCTTAACAGCAGTATATCATATTAGAAATCCCTCTCCCAGACCAATCAATTGGCTGGACAACATTTTAACAAGGAAACCCTTAATTAATAAATTAAATAAAATTTTCTCATTCCTAATGGATTTATGTAATCTAACAAGCTAACCTAAAATCAAAACTAAAGAAAAATTCTTTCTCCTAAACACATTATTCTTCTATCTCCCTGTTATCTTCCCGTGTGCCCGTGATGCTGCAGTAGCCCTCATAAATGCAAGGGTCTAAACTGGTAGCGTGCCGCTTGTCGTGGAAGGCCACACAGCCTCGCACCCTCTCTCCTATAATCAAGCGGCGCCCCGTGTCGCGGGTAGACTTGTGTCTGGCGCCGCTCTTGTAAATACCCATGCCCATTTGCATCGCCCCTTGTCGCGGGCTGGCTAAGCCAGGCGATGCATGATGTAATTTTTTTTTTTGTTTGTTTACTCAATAAATGTCGGAGCAGCTCACGTGGATTTTCCTGGAAGCGCTCAACACCGCTCTTCGAGCGGTGAGCGGGGGCTGCTCCCTGTTCAATCGGGCCGGGCCCGGCCCTGGCCTCAAAATTTCCGCAAGTGCAGACCTCTAATGCAGAGACAGATGACAACTGTTGATTATCAGATGAGGAACACTACACTGTAAAGAAAAGGTTCTTAAAAATAAGTATATATATATGTTTCAAAATAGCTCCGAAACAATATATACTTAAATTTGAAAACCCATGTACTCATTTTTGAGTGCATTGACCTGTCAAACATGGAGATATTGGGATTCATATTGGTCAACCCCATTTTTGAGCATATATACTCAAAAATGAGTACATGTGTTTTCAAGTTTAAGTATATATAGTTTTGGGGCTATTTGGAGACAATATATACATATTTTTAAGAACCTGTTTTTTTACAGTGTATTCCTGCACTGATGTATTACGTTGGCCTTTAGCTGCAGCTTGTAAGTAACTTTAGTTGCTGACAGAACCAGTTACACCAAGTTAGAAGAGTAGTGAAGAAATCAGGGGAAAGTAAAATTTGTTTAGTCTGTGGTATTTGAAATACTCATGACAGATTGTATATTTGTTTTAATTTGCTGCGCAGAGGGGATTTCGTTAAAATATTATCCATCCTATATCTGTATATGTATAAAAATTTCGTGTCACGATGTTTGTCCGCGATAAACTCCTAAACTAATGATCCGATTTTAACAAAATTTTGCACACTGTGTGCAGTTTGGTCGAACTTGAGAGATAGGATAGTTTTTATCTCAATGTATAGTCACAATATTTTTTATTGCAAATTATTTGTTAATTGTAGCCCTTTGTTGCTGCAAAATATCTGCGAGTTCCATAAGTTGAATTGTTGCAATTCATATATATATACGAGTTCATTTTCTTTCGACATAAAAATAAATACATTTAATCAAACGTGAACGTTAAAAAATTATGAAACAATAAATTATGCATATCGCGAAAATTGACGTCATAATCACTTTAAAGATTTTATACACATTGATAAAGTGATAACTCAGTTATACACAAGCGAAATGTGACGTCACTGACCGTCTGTGAAGTCAAGAAAAATATTTTATATGTTAAAAGCCCATTGGATTTTTTGTAAAAAAATACTAAAAATCTAGGAAAATTATTTCCCGATTTTAATCCCCATATTTTTGTATGGATATGTATTAGGTATCATGTGCATACGTTAGATTGAGTTATTTTGCTGTCAAATTGACAAAAAATTAATTTTAAATTACAAAACTCTGTCGTCCCTCCAGTATTTTAAAACTTATGTAAAAGTCTGTTTTATTTAATATTAAATTTTAAAAGTTAATTTAAAACTTACTTAAATGTCTGGTAGATTTTAAGTCTGTTTATTTGTTTTGTAAAGCTAATCTATATGATCAGTGTTCGAAACTTTAAATATTAATTTCTCTTAATCTTCTTTCACTTTTCTTTAAAAACTTATCAGTTTACTGTTCCTTATTAAGTTTATGATTTATACATGTATTTAACTTTAAATTTTGACTCATATTTCTTGCTAAAAAATGATCTTTAAATCTTGCTATTTTCTTATCTTAATCCTCAATGTTTCCCATCTTAATTAACTTGAATTTACTATTAAAATTTTAACATAGTCAAAATTTTCTCATCACCTAGTTATAATATATTAATATTTCCACAAATCCTTTTTTTATTTAAAATGAAACTTTATTTACATTAAGTGCCCAATATTTCATAAGATATTCTATATTAAAGTTTTAAAATATTTATCAAATTTACTTATTTTTCTGGCTTAGCAATACTGTTTTCCTTTTTATATATACAGCTTTTGCCATCTTTATAATATTTAAAATGATGAGTTCATTTTATAATAAATTTACCCATAATACCATTATATTCCACTCCTCCATAAAAATTGATTTTAAAATCGTCTGCTTCTTTTATACTTTTATTATAATAGAATTTTAATAAAAATTAAATTGCATATTAATCATTTTAGAATTTTAATCCAAAATAGCTTATGACCATAGATAAATCTCAAGGCCAAACAGTGTCCATTTGCGGCTTAGACTTGGAAAATTCATGGTTTTCATATGTTGCATGCTCGCGTGTGAAAAACCATCGAAACTATTTGTGTTAACAAGAGACAGGTTAACCAAGAATATTGTGCACCTATTAGCGCTGAATTAAATTAAAATTGAAAATTTTTATAATTCAGAATGGTGAATTTAATTATTATAAATAATGAATAATCTTCTCTACCTACCTCATTTATAAATTAATTGTTATATGTTATCAACTAAGAACTTTGTAAATTACACATTTAATACAAACTATACTTGAATATATGAGATCAATAAAACATAAAATTTAAAATATTATGTTTTTTTGTGCTTAATATCAGCTCTGTGAAGTTTTTTATTAATCGCTTCCAGATTTCGACAAAAGGTTCAAATCACAATTCCGTGGACTTTTACATCGGCTACAACGTTTTCGTCTTTATTTGTAAATAATAATTTGACTGTACTGAATAGTTCACAACAATGTAATTCAAAGTATAACTTAGTCAATATATTCCATTAGAAGTCTTAATTCCGAGTATGCCACACACAGTAAAAAAAAAAAAAAAAAAAAAACAGAACACGGACGACGCACAGAGATTTCAGGCAAAGCCCGTAAAAAAAGTTTGAACCATAAATGATGTATTCCTCCGTAATTTTACGTTGTGAGAAATACACAATTTGGAATTAAATTATTTTAATTAAATTAAGAAAACAATAGCTCATTTATATCAATCGCTATGTTTTATGAATGTATAAAAAGCTCTCTCAACCAATAAAACTACAATTATATTTTGAATTTCAAATCTCAAATAATTCTTATATGATGCCACTGAAATGCTAACACTTTACATTTTAAGGGATTTGACAGTAAAAATACAGTTTGATGGCAGATTTGATCAAATTACGTAGATTAACTTCTTTTTTCCACAGAAAAAGTATTATAAAACCCAGTATTGTGAAATTATAATTTTATGTCATCCATTTACCAGCTTTGACAATTTGACTAGCAAATAGTTAATATTATATGGTCAAATCCAATGATTTTTTTTTCCTTACAGTGTATGTCAAAATAAGTAGATAGCCTTTCACATGATATATATATATATATATATATATATATCATGTGCACTTAGAATGTTTCTCATGTTATTTGAACAGTTTCAGTTAACATATCAGACGAAAATCCCGGGACTTACCCACAGATGACGATGCAAGTGAAATATTTCTATGTCGGCAAGTTAATACTAAAATCAAAAATTACACATCAAAGTTACATGATATTCCGACTCATAGGTTCCGAGGTATTAAAGTTATAATGACTCAACTTTTGATATTTCTAAAACTATGAACAAAGCTAAATTTTGTGGGTTGGATTAACATCGTTTTCTGATCGGCAATTTGTTGATTTCTTGTAAGGTCTTTTTAAGATATTGCTGACTTTTAACAGTATTTTTGTCTTTAATATATATATATATATATATATATATATATATATATATATATATATATATATATATATATATATATATATATATATATATATCAACAAACGAAATTCAACTTTCTCCGTCGCTTAAAAAGTATTAAAAGTTTAGCCCCTAAAACTTTCATGTCCCGGAAACGAACAGTCGAACTTCCATGAAAATTTGACGTGTATCTTTAGAAGATTAATACTAACTTACTCAAATAGAAACGTTTCATTTGTGACGCCATCTGTGGGTTATTTTCGAGACATTTTTACCGAGTACGATATGTGAACAATTATCAAATTTGTACTATTAATTTTATAATCTAAATTTTAGACAAATGTGGCCTATGAATTAACAAACCGAAAGAACGATGACAAGAAATGAAGGCTATTATGAATAAAAATATTTCTTATAAAAGTAAGTTATGAATTAGTGTATTGCATATGTGTTTTTTGGTTACACTTACAGTCACAATATATTCAAAATTGTTTTCTTCTATGCCGCTTTATTGTAAACTACTTCTTTATATACATGAATATAATATTTTTATAAATTTTGTATTTAAATTATTAAATACATATATCAGTATTATCAAGTTTAAACAAGTAGTATACATGAAAAATATTATTTTCTTTAGAAATTATTAAATTAATGTTTTTTTTTTTTTTTTTTTTTGAAAATATAATTGAAAATAATTATTATTGATCTAGACCTTTATATTCTTTATTGTTTTTCGTAACCAGTTATTTAACGATATTCCAACAATATAATATAAATTTTATTCATATTTTTTTTATTCGGTATTAAGTTCTAAATTATCATTGGTTTAATGTATATCCAATGAAATATAATGAATTTCAAATAATATAGAATGATTATGGAATATTGTATGTTAGTTTTGGAATGATTCCTTGTCATATGTTGCTTAAACATGAATATGAATATAATATACTAGTTTAAAGCTTAATTATCCGTACTTATAGGGGATCTTACAAGAATCAATAATCACGGAAATGTGCCAGTTAGTGAAACACTGTTGATTTAATTTCAACGATGTATTACATATTAGTCCTCGTTGTAATAACTATCGGAAGTATAATAGTAATTTGTAGATTAGTTTGTGTATATAACAATCCATTGTACAATTTTCTAATTATTATTTCCTTAATTTAAAGTAAATACTAGCTTGAACCCGTCGAAATCGACGGTCATTTTATTGACTGTAATGTTTCAAAAATCGTCGCATCGTTATTTAAATATATTTCAAGTTAAAACATCTAATATAATTTATGATATTTCACTCAAAAAAAGAACTTTGGAAAAATCCTCATAAATAGAAATGAACCTTAAATTTGTATGATTTCATATTTTTAACTCGATTTTGTTTGAATTTATATTTTTAAATAAAAGCATAGCGCAAAAAAATAATCAGCAATAACAAAAAAATTACCTTGAACCGAAAGAAACTCTGCCTTGTGACCTCGGTGCCTGTGGCAGTGTATATGCGGGCTACTAATAACATGAAAAAATTCTCAAACATTAACCTTGAACCGAAAGAACCTTTCACTCGTGTTTCTGCTGCCTGTGGCTACAGCACCGTATAGCAGGCAAGCTATGCAAAATTCACTTTTCTCCACCAGGGTGCGCAGTATGTTGTATACGAACATCACCAATTGCCTTGAATTTCCATGACTTTTCAAATATGGTGTCACATGGTGGTGTCAACTGCAAAATCCTTTTGTCGCACTTTCCACCGCCAGGGGGCACAGTGTGTTCTGTACGAACATCACCGACGGTCAGAAAATACTAAGACCTTTAAAATAAGGTGTAACATGATAGGGTCTACTATAAAATCACCTAGTTTCATTTTTCACCACTAGGGGGTGCACTATATTGTATACAAACATCCCCAATCTTTATGAAATTTCAAGACCTTTAAAATGATGTGCTACATGTGTGGGTTTTGAACGGACTTCCCTCTCAAACTAATTTCCCTCTTTCCTCCGCCAAATCTACTTTCCCCCTTTAAAATCGAAAATTCCAAAATCGCAGAAATTGATTTTTTAGTATTTGAGTCTATTCCCGTCATGTACAACTTCTTCACCGTGAAATAATTTGGGGCTGAGTTAAGCTCGCAAACATGTTCTGAACCTCTACCCCCCAGGGGGGGGGGAAATGCTCGACTTTTTTTTTCTCTGTCTCTTACGATTATACATTTACAGACCAAGACCTTTTTTTAAACAACTCAACCAAATTTTTACACCTAGCCGTTCTCTCAATTTAGTGGATACGAGACAAAACACGTTTCATATTAATATGTAGATACAGCGCATTCAATGAGACATTCGGAAGTAGTCAAAACTAAAATATAGGAAATATTAAGCGACAATTAAATAATATAGGAAAAATAGGAGGTTTCATAAATATACAGGAAATATAGGAGCGCTGCTAGGCCAACAATTGTGATAGTCATTTTCGCTTAATATTTAACTCATAACTTTCTCGGATCATACACTAGTGGAGGTCAAATTGCAACAAAATCCTTTTTTAGGTAAAGCATTGCTTTGGAAAAAACGACAAAGTGCAGGACACAATTTCATTTGAATTCTGATTAATCTTTTGCCTGCTAAATTATGCGACATGAAGAACTGTTCTTAAATCTTGTTTTTTAGTTGTAATCAAGTGTCAATTTAATTAGTATGCAGCATAAATTGCTTTCTCACAGAACTTGTGAGTTATTTGAAACAAATTGGGTAATTTGTAAAAAATAAATAAATTAATTAATAAATAAATAAAGATAAAACTTGTGAATATACGTAAGTATCTATCATATTTGATTTACTTTCCATTAAATAAATATTTAGATTTTAATATAAGTCAAAGTATTTCTATAATGTACAGATAAACGCTGTTAATTCAAGGTTCCCATTATAGGGTGGGATTGCGAGAATTTCGCAGTATTTTGAAAAATCTCGTTCAAAAATATATCATAAGAGGGATAGCCCCTTAATTTTTTCACATCGCTCTGAGTATCTCATCAATTTTTTAGTTATGTTGAGTAATATATTAATTAGTTCGAAGCCTGTAGTCTCCTTTATTTACTTAACTTTCATAAAAGTTCTTGATTTAAAAAAAAAAAAAAAAGGAAATATTATGTAAATATTTAAGAATACATTTTAATTATAAATATTTGTTCAGAGGATATATGAAGTATTTATTATATGAACAAACAACTACAAAGTGTGAAGGCTAAAAATTGCAATAATTAAATGTTAAATAATTTAGGTTATGCCAGTTATTGCACTCTTTGAGTGCTCAAAATCAAAAAAAAATTCTCACTTAAATTTGAAATATCCCACCTTCTTTTTTTTTGTTAATAATAAAGTGCATACGCATTGTCTTTTTTTTCTCTATGTGCAAAGTAAAGTTAACGCGTTTGTATGAGTTCTAGAGTATTGTTTATATTTTTTAGCATTGGAAACTACTTTTATATATTTATTTTTTCCTGTTTCTTATACGTTTATTTAAAATGTTACCACTTACATTTTTTCTCTCTGCTACATATGTATATCTTATTAAGTATACTCAAAAAATTATATATGCTTATGTGCATTATAATTATTTCTATATGGCACCGAAAATAATCAAGAAACTATACAGATTGATGGTATTTATTTACTCAGCATAGCGTTTTAAAATATGAAAAAAAAAAAACTCAGCAGTTTGTATATTACAACCAAAACATACAATTTACAATCGAATTTCAAAAATAAACTAAATACATAATGGGAGTAACTAATAATAAAAATACTTATCTTTGGTGCAATACAAAAATATCGATAAAGCTCGATGCAACCAACTTTCATCAGGTGCAATTTCGCGAAAATTGTAATAATCAAACATTTTGAATGTACTATACGAACATAAAACACTAAAAAATGCAAACAGTAATATTTCATATAAATATATACAAAATTGTAAAAAGGTTAAAATGCTAACTGTAACATTTTAATATAAACTTATACAAATGTTAAGAGAAACACTAAACAAAATATCTATCACAATACTCTAGAATTCATGACAAATATAAACTTTACATAAAAGAAATAATTTAATAACAAAAAAAAAAAAAAAAAAAAAAAAAAAAAAGGCATATGCACCTTACTGTTTGTAAATAGGGAAAATTCTGAAATTTTTATCCAATATAGAAAATTACCGTCAGCGTCTTCGCTGTGTAAAAACCATCATCTCGAGTCTCGAGAAAGCATGAGCCAATCAGGTTTCTGAATTTGCTCGCTCTAGATATCCGAAGAGGCTCTCAGCGATTGGTAACCAGTTTCGTCTAAAGACAGGAACAGCCTCCGCGAGTGCCCAGATCGTGCGATTTTGGTCTTAAAGAAATACCTTTGTGATTTAATACATAAGATTGGCTATAATTGAGCTTTTTTTTTTTTTTTTTTTTTTAATTATTCAATTACAATATTAGTACAACGTTGTAATCAATTATCTATGCGAATTAGCAGATATATATATATATATATAAATCTTTTAAAAGGTTTTAAAAATTTAATATACTGAATGTAAGTTTTTTTAATCATTTTAGGACACTCATTTATTAAATTATTTTTGTAGTACAAGAAATAAATTTACAATAATATTAAAAACAAAAGTTGATGTAATTTCTTCTGCACTTTAATAAAATTACAAATTCATAATTAGTACATAATTTGTTGTGTTGCCTCACAGTATACTGAATCGTAAATGGTATTCATCGTTCTTAGACAAATTATAAGTATAATATTTAGAAAGACATGTTTGGGAGATTAATATTTGGAGTAAAAAAATAGATAGTTCTAGAAATATTGAAAATATTTCATTTAAAACCTTCAAGCATCCCTTTTAAATACCTCAGGAAGACATTCCCTTCCAGAATTACGTTCTTAAAGTTGACAATCAGGTCTAAACCTCCCAAACATATACTTAAAACAATCC
The DNA here is from genome assembly GCA_963930645.1 of Salticus scenicus. Lineage (NCBI taxonomy): Eukaryota > Metazoa > Arthropoda > Arachnida > Araneae > Salticidae > Salticus > Salticus scenicus. The sequence continues at coordinate 116,719,541 of OZ005659.1, read as the reverse complement.
TGTATATTTGAAATAAGAAATGATTATAGAATTAATCACTATGTAATTTCTTATGGTATAGTAAAGGTCGTTGAAATATAAGTGGCAATTCCAAACAACAATGTAATCTATGTAACTTTTAATACCTTATATTTCGCAACGTGGACTGCTGTATCTTATAGGATTCTTTCATTTAAGTAAATGTCTTTAATACATGTTTAGTTGGTAAAAAGTAATATTAGAGTTACAAATGTCATTTTCTCCGAATGTGTTTTTCGGAGACTTTCTCTTCTTTCAAATGTCACTTGCGCCATAAGTGTGGCTTAAAATTAATAAAAACTTATCTTTCTTAAGTTTTGCCTAAACGTAGATTTTTAAAACCCTGTTTTATTACACGAGAGCTTGAAATTTTCATGAGTAATTAGCATATTTTACAAAAATACTATTTTTTATCAATAAACTTTTTAACGAATGTATATACCCTAACAGCACACTTATCCGTAGTACATCCTGAGGATGTCCCTTGGGTGTACTTTCATCCATAGGATATCCCGCGGATGTCTTGTGGATGAGATGTGCTGTTAGGGTAGTCATACCCAAATGTGTTTAAAAAATATATGTCAATAGTAATCAAGCAAAATTTTAAATATATAAAATTTTAAACGCAAGGAGCATTTTAAAGTTTATTATTATTATCCTTTTATTATTATTATTATTTTTAACTTAATATTGTAATACTTTATTTAAGACTTAATATTGTAATACTATATTTAAATTTAAGACTTTTGATCAAAAATTAAAAATGTTTATTTACAACGCCCGCCGTTCCTTTAAGAGCTGTTGAAGATTGGCGATTCTCTTATATTCAGTGAGAGCATTTGAAAATCAAAAATGTAATTTCTGTAGAATTGCACCAGCGAGGAGAACTAGAAATTATGTATCTTATTTTGGAAACTGAAATTGTTATTATCGGAAACAATCATAGTTGATAGCATTCATATTTGTATTACCTTAACGCATAGTAGAAGCAGACATTTCTTGAGATGTGTCTTTTTTCTTTGACATAATTTATTTTTTCTATTTAAATATTTAATATTAGACGATGAAATTTGAAGCTATTCTATCTCCATTATTTGTTTATCGAAAATATCTTTACTAGGTATTTCATCAAAAATTTAAATTTAAGATAATTTTGCATTTTACGCCCTCAGAAAAAATAATTTTTGTTTTAAGAATATAATTCCTAAAAACTATCTTATATACTATATGGAACATTGCGGGTTCGATTTTCGATCAACGCGAGGACCAACATATACATTAATGATGAATGGTGCATGTAAAATCCGTCGTATCCGTAATATCCGTAATATCCCCATGTTCTCATCCAAATTATATCTCTAGGGGGTCACCAAAAGTGGGGATTACTTCTACGGATGTTGAAAACTGCAATGGCATTTCTTCTAGCAACCATTTGAGGTGTGTCCTAGATCGGCGCCAACTGGCCACAGGGTAGCACTGGAACAACGTACAAACCTACGCACTTGATTACAATGAGATATTTTATATAAGGTATGGGATTTCGTTATTGTTTTCTTGTTTTAATGGATTTTATTTCTTAGGAAAATTGAATCAGTTTTAGTTTTGATGCGTCTTTTTTAAAATTAAAGAAAGAAGGTTGTATCCCGATGAAGGGTACTTAGATGTCTTATACAAATAAAATTATTTGTTTACAAGAAACAGGGTTAAGCATCTAAACTTGTAATTTACGTTTTAAAATTTAGAATTTCTTAATAACATGCAATTCAATTAGAGAAATCAATTAGAGAAATAAAAATTGCACTTTCAAAAAATAAAAGAACACGCTTTTATTGAATTGTGAACTAAAAAGCAGAAAATATCTATCTTTATAATATTAAAATGCAGGGTAAGAGAAATTCGAATGAGCGACACACCATAATATTTTATTTACATACTTAAATCTTTAATTAAAATAAATAATTTAGAATTAAACAAAAAACATTTTTAAAAAATCTCCCCATACTGGGCTCGAACGTTAGACCTTTAGGTTCGTAGCCCGTAGCTTTACCTCACAGCCACAGCGTTCACGTAGGGAAAGTCTTTTTTTATAATATAGATTTTTTGTTTGCTCCCAGAGTGGTTACAAACATGCATACAGGTGTAGCTAATAAAAGCGTGTTTATGACGTGGCATGTGACATAATGTAAAAAATGATGAACATTTTAAACTATGATCCTATTTGTGAATAAGAGTAGAGAAGTACTTTATATAATATGAGAAAGATATATAAAGATAACATAGAGTGAGGATCATTATACATAGTAAATTTTAAAATTACAATATTTCCCTATGTTGTTTGAAGTAATAATACATGCATTAAAATACAAAATGTGACTTTTTAATGTCACTGCTTGAACTATAGTAGTACTCTTTATTAAATTACTAATATTGCTGTTCATGTAGTTGCAGCTGTTGTTGTTCTAGTTGTTTTTTAATTACTTTATTGCTCTCAATTTTATCAATATACCCAAATGCTTTAGTTTTTAATTAAAAGAAAAATGAATATATATAGTACGAATTAAATCGGATAAATATAAAAATATTAAAAGAAATACAAATAAATTCTTTACATGAAATATTTAAGAATTATATAAAGACGTTGTAAATTCTAAGAGTTTCCCATAAAAATGGTACATAAAATGGTTATATATAAAATATCTAGGATAAATTTCCTAAACTTGTACTATCATATTTTTTTCATTAAATGAAATTATGTATATATATATTTACATCCATTATTGTGCTTCAATTCAGGCATCAATATCAGTATTATTATTGCTTTTACTGTTGTTCTTCCTTTTGGTTCTCTTATTAACACATTGTTATTATTTTAGTTATAAACTGAAATTTTTCAATATGCACTGTCATTTTAGGAGCAACATAAAATGAAGAACTATTTGTGGGATTTATATCTTATAACTGTATAAATATGGAAAAAAAAAAAAAAAACATTATGGAAAATTCTAGAACTTTTTACAAATGTACTAGGTTTTCTTCATTTATTTTTTCCTTCACAAATGATATAATGATATAATATATGTATATATATATATATATATATATATATATATATATATATATATATATATATATATATAATATTTATGATAAAAGTCTTAAATTACTATTATTATGCAATTTTTTATTAAACGAAATATAGCATGCTTTATTATCGTTATTGCGTTTCACTTCTGAGATCTGAGACACATAACAGTTTGTGATGTATTACAAGCATTTCTTATAAAAATGTAATCTAATAAAACGCAAGATAATGCCAGTTATTTTAGAAAAATATCTATTGTGTCATATTATATATATTATGACAAGTTTTATTTATTTATGTAATTTTACAACAGTTAAAAAATTTCTAACATTTTCAGAAAAGAAAGGCATGAAAAATTTCTTTCATTCTTGATTTTTTTCCCTTTTGTAATTATATTTTGTATATTGGAAATGACTTTTTTTTTTTTTTTTTTTTTTTCCATTTGACAATATAAGATAATTAATAAAATATAATGAGCATAAATACAATCTGATAGTAAATACATTAATTATTATCGTTCCTTTTTTACTTTCTCTTACCCATAAGGTAGAGAAAATATTGTTTTTGGGTCGAATTTTCGAACGCGAGTTTTTGTTATATCTACATGTTCTGAGGAACCCTGAATACGAAAATCATGTTTTTAGCAAATGGTCTGTGTGTTTGTCTGTGTGTCTCTGTGTGTCTGTGTGTGTGTCTGTGTGTGTGTCTGTCTATTATCAGCATATCTCAAAAACAAATTGTGGCAGAAAGTTCAAACTTGGTATTCTCAATGTGTATTATATAGGGATGCTACAGTAAGCATTTCGTTAAGATCAAGCAAATGGTTCGTATACAGGGACAATCAAGAGAATTCTAATACTACGTCTATGGGGGAAATTGTAGGTAAGTAGAGTTTAATGTCTATAGACTGCACTAAACCAAATAAAACGAATAGAGTGGTGGACATAATTATAAGACACGTATCTAATTTTACAAATAGTGAAAGAAAAGATTCAAAGTTTAAAAATGTTTTATCATATACGTCAAAAACATAAATTTATTCTGTTATCAAACGTAATTGTTTTATAGAAATTATATTTTTATAGATTTTAATAAGAAAAATAAATTAAAAATACCATGGACATATATAAGACACCCTAACATTTTAATTAAAACACCTGCTTTTTTTCGAAAATAATGTGTAATATGCAAATTTTCTGCACGCTGTCATGACGTCATCAGTTAACTAAAGCAGACGATAACCGACTTCACGCATTTACAAACATGCCACGAGGTACAGAATTAAATGAAAGCGAAATTCGCGAAATTTGGAGATTATATGGAACTGGTGCTTCAATTAATACTAGATCAATTATTAAACGCTCTAGATGCACATCGCTCGTATAACAATCGCTCTAGATGTGCAATTAGAAATGTTATGAAAAGAGGAATTAATGGATCGGTGATTAAAAGATCTAGACGTACTCCCTGCTTGTCCTCGAGAGACAGACGCCATGTGCTTTGGCTCGCTACACATAATAAGATGACCACTACAGGCGTGAAAAATGCTTTGAAACTGAATTGTTCAAGGAGAACCATTCTCAGGGTGTTGCATAATTCTTCCTATGTGAAATATAAGAAATTTAAGAAAAAACCACCGCTTCTAAGCCGGCACAAAATAAAGCGTCTAAACTTCGCTGAACAAACTATGGCCTGGACCTCCAAATGGTACTCTGTGTTATTTTCTGATGAAAAAAAGTTTAACCTGGATGGTCGTGACGGGTTTCAATATTATTGGCATGATTTACGGAAGTCTCATGTACAAATGAGCCGCCAAATGGGTGGAGGCTCAGTAATGGTTTGGGCTGGTTTTTCGGCTCAAGGAAAAACGGATATTGTTTTTGTGCATTCAAGAATGAATTCCGAAAAGTATAAGAATCTTCTTAAAGATAACTAGGCATATACGATGAACTTCTTTGTGGCGAAAACTACACTTTCCAGCACGATAACGCGCCGATTCATGCATCACACGAAACAAAAAAGTGGCTTTCAGAGCAAAGTACCAATGTTATTCCTTGGCCTTCTCGCTCCCCAGACTTAAATCCCATCGAAAACTTGTGGGAGATCTTAGCTCGTGTGGTTTACCGAAATGCGAGGCAGTTTATATGTGTTGAAGACATAAAGAATGATATAAAATGTGCTTAGGAAGAACTGTGTTGCGATATTTTGTTAGAATTGATAGATTCGATGCCGAATCGCATCTTTCATGTTATAAAAAACAATGGCGGCTCCACCAAATATTGAATAACCATGTTAGAGGATTTTCTTTTAGACTATTAGTGTCTGCTAATCATGTTGACTATTGTATTTGGAAAAAACGGTTAGTGTCTTATAATTTTGTCCATTATGTTTTTAAGTTTTTTCATTAAATTTTATGAAAATATCAATATTGAAAAATAATTATATAGTAGAATATATTTATGTTTTTGACGCATTTGATAGAGCATTTTTGAGCTCTGAATCTTTTCTTTAACTATTTGTCAAATTAGATAGGTGTCTTATAATTATGTCCGCCACTGTATATATTTTTTGTAATAGAGATAGTCAACTGGGAAAAAAAATTGTGTATGTAGAATCCTCGCCTGCCATCCCTGGGGGGAAGTCCCCCCCCCGAGGGGAATAAATTTTCATGGTGGGTATCTTTCAAAAGAGTTCGCCAATACCTTTAAAACGAATGGTTTAACCATCGACCTGCGATAATTTAAAACAAAGTTATCGATTTTTTTTTTTTTTTTACTTTTAACGAAATAAAAACTTTTTTTTTTTAAATATTGAGAATAAAATGGACTTTTGTTTGGATATTTGGTGTTATTCTACTTCTCTAATATGGAGATCGTCTGCATTATCATAAAAGATAATTTATTTAAATAATAATTTTAATAAATTATTTTTTAAAAACAGAATTATTTTTTAATAGCCGAATTAAATTCTATATAAATGTAGGTGCATTAATGAAACGGGAGGTTGAGGGGGCGGCAGCCCCCCTCACACAGAATTAATTATCATATAAAACGCTCCCGAAGTCTAATTTGAATTGTTTAACATAAGTTTACATAACATCGTTATCTTACAGTTTAATCTTCAACCTGTATTTACAGTATTAAATTTCAGGGTAAACGACAGTCGTGTAAGTGACACACCAGATTATTTCCTTTCTTTTTCTTTTAATTGATTATAAGAAAATAAATCTAATTTGATCAATGAAAGAAATTTTCTGAATTATAATATAATATTTTCTACAGAAATTTATTCGTAACATTTGTTATTTAAAAGATCAATTTAGAATTACAATTATCATATTTATTTATATTTTAATGTTATATTTTTATCGTATTAATTACCAGGTATTATAGAAGAGGCATTAATAAGAAAATATGTAAATTACAAAATATAATTCAACTTTTTTGTTATACATCTAAAAGGTCTTTATGCAATTATTTAAAATGTACTTAATATTCTGAAAATATAGATTATATCGGTAGAAAATATTTTATTTAAAAAAACACTGAAAAAAAAAATTCATGAAATAAATATTATTATTTTTTATTTGAATTTTAATTGGAAAAAAATCCTTCATTTAATTTAAAAATACAAATAAAGTCAAAACTATACTTTTCACACGTTCACAGTTATAGGGACCGCTTAGTGGTTCATAACGTTTTATTCTTTCTTTTTAAATTAATACGATATGTGACTTTCAGTGAGACATTACTTATTATATCTGGCATAGTTTGGACAAAATTTATTATTTATGTATTTATTTTTAAAATTTAGAACAATATTACCCCATGTTTAATATACTATAACATTTAAGCTTTTGAAAAGAACTACACAGCATTGCAATTGTGTGCATTTTAATAATAAGATAAATGCAAAAAGCTTAGAATATTTAAATCAGAAACAGTAATGAGAAATACGAGTAAACCGTTAAAATACTCCTGCCTGAAGATATATTATTAATAACAATAAAAAGAAAATAAACTAGCTTTATTTATTTTACAGAGAATTAATAACATATTTTTTAAAATGTATTTGTTTATTTATTTTTTTTTTTTTCTTTTTATTGTAAATTTTGAGAAAAAAAAAAAAAAAAAATGTGATTTGAAGAAAAAAAATTGTCGTCTGCGAAACCTTTTTATTTTAAAGTTGATAAGTAAGTTGAAATTAAATTTCCAAATTATTTCTGATTCAACTCGTAACTTAAAAGGAAAAAGATAGATAGATAGAAAAACAAAACTGGTTTGGCGTGAAAAAGAAAAAAAAAAAAAAAAAAAAAAAAAGAAAAAAATTATCTGTTCTAGATTTATTTGGGGAGGGATGTGAGTTTAATTCATGTAGATATACTCCTGAATCGGACTGATTCCTGTCTAGATTTGCTTAGTAATACAAGAAAACTTTCATTTCTAATGAATATATAGATGTAGAATTATTGAAAGTTTATTTCCAATACTACTGCAGATTTTAATAATGTACTGTGCTTTATGTAATTTTGATAATTCCGACTCAGTTGTTCTTTATTTATAATATTTTTCTGTAAATCACTTTTAATATATTTATAATTTCTTCTATATTTTGAGGTTTTTAATTTGTTATTTGAAAAGAATATAAAAATGTATTGAATTGTAGGTAATTATATTAAAAACAATAAATCGGAAATATCAGTGTACCACATGTGTTCGGTAAATATTCGTGGAATTCACGTGCGTATTCATTCAGTCAATATTGGTGTAAATATTACAGAAAGTAACGAAATAAATAAAACTTTTCAAAGATTTATATATATATATATAAGTTATATCCATATAAAGTTGAAAAATAAAATTTATACTTTGGAAAGTAAAGTACTTTAACACTAGAGCTAAAATATATTTTAGCTGACATGTCAGCATATATTCAACTCTGAAATATTCCATGAAATGCCTACGTTGAAGCTTGTAAGATATAATATTGGGTATGAAAAATGATTTTACAGATTGTTAAGAATTTTTAAAATTATGTAAGTCAGCCAGGAATGTAATACTATATCATTTTTGGCACAATTCGACAAATGATAAAGTAAGACGAGGTGATATTAATTTTTCACAGAAGATTGAAAAAAAAAATTAAAAATTGTATCAGAAAAGATACGAAAATCATAACTTCGTAAATTTACATAATATTATTATAACAAGCATATAAAAATGAAAAGAAATTTTATATTAACTATACATTCATACATGCACAAACAAACAAACGCACATGTAACAATGATTTTTATTAGAATAATTAAATTTATTTAAACACATAAATTTCGATATAAAATAATGGTAGTATTCGTATAAGAAATACTGGTATTCAAAGAGCCAAAAGATTAGCAAATCTGCATGCAAGCACTCTTCATTATATATAAATATATATCATTAAGAATTTTGGAATCTTCAGTGTATCAAATGAATGCGTAAACATTACATATAAATATTTAATTTTTGCTTAAAAGCGAAATGTACGTTTACGTGCATACACATACTTTAAAAATATACTTTATATTATTCGTACCATCATTTATTTTAGATTTTAGATGAAAATTGATATTACAAGTATAACGACAGAATCTCTTAATGAAGTAATTGCTTAAAAATGTATTCAGCAATTATGTATTTATTTTGTAAGATGATGTGCAGATTCTTAATTTGATATACAAACATTTTAACAAAGGTATAAACATACATGTATTCAATGATTAATTTTTTGGGATGACTTTTTTTTTTTTTTTTTTTTTTTTTTTGTATTATTATTCTTGCTGAATAGAAAGGTAAATTAACAGAAATATTTTGGATTCTTTAATTCATTTCCACCAACAAAAACTTTTTAGGTTTTCGCAATACTTTTCATTAATAACTGTACTGCAAAGGGAAATTATTGAAAATTTATTTTCCTATATTTTTATTTACATTTAATTATTGTTATCATTTGATATGCTGTTAGTGACTTTTATATTGATTTTACCTTTTTACAGATAGTTTTTTAATTCTTATATTATTTAATAGATAAATACATAGATCGACAGTTAGATAAATGAATTGACTCACCGTTGAATAGATTGACAGATAAATAATTCCACAATGATTGATTAAAAATTATTCCCATTGTGTACATTCACACGAACTTTTATCTAAAGCTGCAATTTTGTACAGAGCAACCTCCAGAAATGTGCGTGAAATGTTTATAAACATTTATTTATGAGAAGTTTATGTGCATTCTTTTTTATTTGAAGCTGCTGTAACATTTTTGTCATACAGAAACAAATGCACAGACATACAGAGATACATCTTCAGAAAGGAAGGTATTGGGTCGCAGAATTCTCAGAACTTGTATATCTATAAATACAGTCGGCAGCAAAATTATTGAAGCACACGTCCGAATTTTTCCTTTTTCATTTCACTTTAGTTTGATTGCAAATTTTATTATCAACCGACTTTTTTTTTTTTTTTTTTTTTTTTTTTTAAACAGCATAAGACGAAGGTCATGATTCGACAAATATTTACTTAACTAATATTTACTTAACAAACATTTGCTTATTTACAAAGAAGTATTAGGTGCTTACCTTTAGAATAGGAATTGTTTCTAGCACTTCAATACTTTTCCTGCCTATTGTACATGAATTCGAACTTTACTGAATGTGCAATTATTTTTTCTATAAAATACACAAAAAAAGTTGCTAATTTTCAGCGTATATTACGCTGGTAATGTATGTCACTCCTCCACCAGAAATTTTATTTAACAGAAAAATCTATAATTTTCAAAGAAATGGTTCTTACATATATAACTTTCTTTGTTAAATAAAATTTCTGTTGCAAAACAGATTTATCAGACCTACGGATTATATGCAAAAAATTGCGGTATTGCCTGGAATGTTATCCATGTCTTTGCAAATGTTGCACCCTTTAATTTTAGCTTACATTACGTGAGATTCGAGAAAGAAATAATGAAACCTAAAAGTAAAGAGAATTATTGTACTATTAATACGATTTGGGTTTAATAAAAATTTTGGTAAAAATTGAAATTTTATAGCAATCAGTATTTAACAGCATTTTGGTAGGAAATGAAGGGATGTAAAGTGAAAATATGGAATTAATTTAAAATTGTCCATTTTGCAATTATATCGGTTTCCTATTAATTAGAAAAACTATTAAATAAGTTTTGAAGTTTGTTTAAGCGTTTTTAAAAAATTTATTCGTAGCGAAATACGAATTTAATCATTGAATAAAATATTACTACCTTTTATAACTAAGCCAAAATTTATACTTACCCTATTCAAAACTGATGAAAATTTATCCCCCGGAAAAATTAGATTTTATTTAAAGCATTAAAATAAAAAAATACAATCATTAATAAAAACCTTTAATTAAAAAAATTAGCATACCTATTGTTATTAAGTTGTTCAATTTTATACATATATATAAAGTCTCACACGTAACTATAATAAAATATATTTCTGCCCAAATCAAGAAAAAATATTTAAGTAGAACACGCACGGCAAATGTTTCATGTTCCATTTTCTACAATCTAATTCGCAATTAAATAACTAATCTCGTTTCAAATTATTTCATTACTAATCTTTTAGAAAGATCTTTTGAAAAGCAGAGAATAACTAACTGTTGCAATTAAACATCAGAAACGAAACATATATTGTGTTACTCTATAGAATTCCTCCCAAGAGCAAGTAGTCAATTAAAACTATTGTATTAAGTTTCAGAGTTTAGTAATTGCCTCAGCGGCTTTTCTTAAATGTGTTTAAATTCTGCAATATGCATCTTTAACTGATATGACTTTATTTCTTTATTTTCATTTTAAATATACTGAAGCATATTCTTTAGACTTTCCTGTAATTAAGTTATTTATAAGAATTCCAAATTCTACAGCAAATGGGTATAGAATAAGTCACTAATATATATTCTTTGCATATTTTCTATAACTTTTTTGAAATTTAGTTTTACATTATCAGGTTATAAAAGAAAGTATTATTATTAATACTGCTATAACGATTTTATGTCACTTTATTGTTTATGTTGTTTCATTTTGAAACGCATTTCTTGAAAAGTCTTAAACTTTTTTGATTATTTTATTATAAACAAATATTGAGTTTGTTTCATTTTATCATTTTATTTCATTTTAATAATAACACAAAAATTGGCACAATGTTGAAAGCTTTTTTTTTTAGTTTTTAAAATATCTTAAAATGTTTCTCCGAATTTATCACAAAAATGATTATTAAATTAGCAATGTAGCATTTTGCATTTCTGTAAAATATATAAGTAAGAATTTACATATTAAAAAAAAATATATATATAAACAAAAAATGCTATAAATTGTTCTCCAAATTGTATTCTACAGAATTACTTAATCACTGTATTCTTTATATGTATATAATTTATGGGTTATCTTAAATTATTTTTAAGAATTTAAGACGCGTGCATCCAATTCACGTGTTGTTGAAACATTCGTTGCATGTGCGGAATACTTATCAGAAACACATACTTTTAGATCGAAATGCGATTTATAACTCAAGTGCAAATGTATATATATATGTATATATATTAATTTTATGTAACAAAGAACTTTGCAATAGGTAAGACCATGGATAGTTGTTATAAGTGGTTAGTATGCAATCAGAGTATATTTAATGTTGGAGTTAACTGTAAAAAATAAAGAAATAAAAATAAAAAATGTAAAATCACGGGACTTGACCCCATATTTTTATGGGAAATGTCTAGTTAGTCAGCAAAATGCTCAAAGACCATAAACTGATATCATGAAAGTATAATTTTAGAATACCAGCATTTGTTTACGGGCAAAACTATCATTCTACGTAATTTGTTCAAATCTGCAATCAAACTGTATTTTTACGGTGAAATCCCTTCAAATGTAAAGTGTTACCTTTCCAGTGACTTCATATAAGAATCATTTCGTATTTGGCACTTAAAATATAATTGAATTTCTGTTGTTTCTTGTGTTCTTGTTTTTTCAATATTAATTAAAAGAATTTATTTAAAAGTTGTATATTTGTCACAATGTAAAATTACGAGGGAATGCATCATTTATGGTCCAAATGTTTTTTTTACGGACTTTGTCTGTAATCTCTGCTGCCGAGAATTGGGCATAATCTGGCTTGAATATATATATATATATATATATATATATATATATATATATATATATATATATATATATATATATTTCAGTACTTTTACAGGTAATGAGCTGTCATTTTATTTACAGTGAATATGTGTGTAGCTGCATAATCCCCCTTAAATTCAGTCTGCTGGGAAACATCGTAAAGGAAAAATATCTATTTCGCATTTTTTCTGATTGCTAAGTAAATTTTTCCTTCGTATATATATGGTGAATTTACAGATGGCATTGAGTCACTGTATTCAGATATTTTCGAAGTAGTCGCTAATTGTGGCTGCATACGTGTTGCGTAAAATCTTTTGTTTCTAAAGTTTGGGATTCTATGGCATTATATGTAAAATTGCAATGCATTTTATTGTCCCCCAACAAACTATACAAGAACAATTAGCACGGATTTAAGAATAGCGTCAAGTAGAATCTCCGTTTGACATAGGTTTAGAACATTAAGTTTAGACTTCTTGGTAATATTTATTTTTAAGATATATTGATTACGATCCCCCACACACAGACATACACATAAAGACAAACACAGATGAATAATTTAAAAATTGAGTTTCGAGTTCGGGGACATAAATCGTGTATACAGATAAAAAAATTTACTTTAAAAATTTAACGGAAAAGCAATACCCTCTCTCCACAGTATGGATAATAAAAAACAAATAAATAAAATAATAACAAGGCTAATAACCCTACTAATTAATATATATTGCTATTTCGGGATTTTTTGTTTTTTACGTCTTATTTAATCACAATTTTTTAATAGGTAGAAAAAAAAGAAACTTCTAGAAATAGTGGTATGCAATAATCGTGAGGCTTAGCATTATTGTGTTATAATAAAATAGCCACAAATTTTTATCAAAAAAAAAAAAAAAAAAAAAAAAAAAATTCTTTGAAAAATTCAGATTAAATATGGGAGTTCCGAAGTTAATGAAAATATACTAAATACAGATATTTTTCATAATAAGGGGAAATTTACGCACACAAGCACAGATCTCTCTCTCTCTCTCTCTCTCTATATATATATATATATATATATATAGAGAGAGAGAGAGAGAGAGAGAGAGAGAAAGAGAAAGAGATGCAGTGTGCAATTAAATATAATATTTTTTAATTACACGTAGTTCTTCGCGACTTTAACTAAGACTTTCACTACGACACATACGCGTGTAAAGCCATCAAAATCTGAAAGCATAAAATCTTTATAAACTGACTACTTTCACTTATTGAATATAGAAAAAAAAAGTATAACAGACAAAGTGACGAGAGATTAGTTAATTATTTGCAAAAACTGATATGCGTTTTGTTTTATTCTTTTATTTATTTTTATATATAAAAATAATTTTGAATAAATATTGTCCATTAAATCATTGTTTCTCAATTTTTTTATGGATATATATAGATATAAAAAAATAAACAAACACATTTGTATCTGAAATTGGATATTATGAACTGTCAGGTATAATAATATTCTCGCAAACAAACTCATCATGTCTCTCTCAATTTCATTTGAAACAGTTTTGTTTTATTGGATTCTTCGATTTATGTATTTGTTTTCCTTTTCTTCTGCTATGCATCTCAAATGCTCTGCATTTTCTTTATACGAATTGACTTCGTAAAAATGATATGGGATTGTTTTCTTATAATGAATAGAGAAATCCCAGTAATACATATAGAAAATATATGCTCGTAAAAATATAAATACTATTTTAAGACAAAGAATTGTAGTACTATAAATTGATATACTGAATTTTACTTTACATAAATGTATCTTTTTTTCTGCTCATTTTTACTTTCCAAACTTCTGCTATCCGTAAGGAAAGTATTGGATAATGACAAATATCTCACTTTGAGATTTTTTGCATCTACATGTTTTTAGATACACTGAATTCGTTTTTGTTGATTTTGGTGATGTATGTGTATGTGTATATTAAAGTGAACATGGGATCGTCTAAACTTTTTTATCGTATGAACGAAAGTTGGTATGTGTATTGTAGGTTACCATAGCATAAACTGTGTATATTTTAATAAATCTAGCACTTAATTTTTTTTAAGGGACACAAAGAAAATTGTTTATCATTACTATTGTATCAAATTATTTAAAGGGGAAAAGCGTCTAAATGCCTTATTCGATTGAGCGAAAACGGACGAACATGTTAAAACTCATTTTATTATTTATTTATTTATTTATTTATTTTTTTTTTTTTTATGATTAAAATTATTACAGGAAGAGACTGATGATTTATTTTACAACTTGTACCTATAAAAGCTTTATTTCCTTAAATAATAGCAATTATACTTATGAATATGAATAAGGACATAATCATTATTTGAATTCCCTACAGTTAAATCTTCAACGACTCAATAAACAGGAAAATGTGTCTACTGAGATAAGGATATTACAAGTTAGAAAGATACGCCCGTTATTATATTCTCACACGATATAGTAATAATTTGTATCACTTTTAACCTTTTTTTTTTTTAAATAAAAATATTTAAAATCAAATTCAAATCGTTATTTTTATCTTTCGTATTGAAGTTTTTTAACTTATAAAAATACATATGATTAGAATTGATTTCTTGAAACATGAAACTATTTCCACACCTTGAGTGCAAGAATAATAAAAGTAATTAATCTATATATTAATAGGCAAGCATAAAATTTGTTGTTCCTTTTTAACATATTAATTATGGGAGTAGAGGGTTGAAAATGGTATCATTCAAAAGGTATGGTTAGCCGGAAGGTGCGAATACAAATATTATTTTCTTACGATGTCAAGAAGGTATTTAAAAATACATTTATTTTTTATGCATTTTCCCCCATTTTTCCCTTTTATACACGTATTCCTTTACATTAAAAAATACCTAAAAGTAGAAAGTTGTTAAATCTGGCAATTTCATAAAGCTCAAATAAAACCATAGACACAGTAATTTGTATAATGTAGCACCACTATACGCAAGCGAAGTGATGACGTCACTGTCTGTCCATGGAGCCATGAAAAAGATTTTCTATGTTAATCTTCCATTGGATTTTTTGTAAAAAATTATTAAAAAATAACGGAAATTATCTGCAGATTTTAATTCCGATATTTGGGTATAGTTATATACACGGAGTAAAAAGACAGGAGAAGAAGGTAACGCTGAAATTTTGTGATGTTGTTTTCTAATGTTTACAGATGGCGCCAGCGTGCAATCCTTCCTTCTCTCCAGCTTCCGCAATGTTATTCAATGGGGAAACGTCTCATTTTAATTATTTTTTTAAAAATAATATCAAGCTGAAAAAATTTCGATTGAAAGCAAATTTCGTTAAATAGAGTATTCTAACCAACATGTTTTTTTTTAAGAGCCATTTTATACTAATTTTACTTTGAAAGAATGCTTTTAAAAAATGACGATTCTTATGAACCGAAGCTAGCTAAAACAGACAATTGGGAGGAAGGAGAAGGGATGAAATTTTGTAAAGAAAAAAAATAAACTTACTTTAGGTGCAGAAAACACGAACTCGGACTTTATTTTTCTCCTAGGGCTTTTTTTTGTTTTTCTTATCACTATCATAGCCTGTTTTACAACTAGGAACGAAGCATTTATTTGAAACATCTGAATTATGCAGCTTTAAGAACTTACAAAGAAATTAAATTGCTTAAAATAAAAAATTTTAAATGTACTTCAGCAAAATTCTATTGAAAACAACAGTATATCCGCGCCGAAGTAGGGAGGAATGACAAGTGGCGCCCTCAATATTTACCAAAAATTTAGATCATGGTTTCGTAGCTTTCTCCCATTAGACCTTCAACTCCTATTAATATTACTCCGTGGTTATATATAAGTTACTGTCTACATGTGTTTGATTGAGTTATTTTTTCTGTAAAATTGATAAAATTTTAATTTAAAATCACAAAACTCCAGAAAAAAAAAATGGCAAACTTCCAGTTTCGAATGTAAACAAAAACATTTCATTTCAAACGGTGATATTTAAACAATAAATATTCAACTAATGTACTAAATAAAAGGAAAATGGATTTGTTACTAACTGCTGCATGTATAAGTAGACGATACGGAAAAAATTCCGATTTCCGTTTTTTGCTGAATTGACATGTTTTGAGCTTTCTTTACGTTTCAATTTCCTGAAATTGGCTACTTATTTTTTAAAAAAGTGTCTTTATTGCTAGCTTTTGTGGGTGGAAGAAGCAAGTAGAAGATACATAAAAACTTTTGATTTCCGGTTTTCGATGAATTTACACGTTTTGAGATTCCCTTGCATTTTAATTAAGTGAAATTGACTACTTATTTTTATTTTTTAAAAAGTGGATTTATTATTATTGCCTCTGGATATATAAGTAGAAAATATAAGATTCAGAAAAGTTTTAGATTTTCGTTTTCGATAAAGTTACACGTTTTGAAATTTCTCGAACCCAATTCGACCATTTTTGAAAAATATCTTTTTTTTTTTTTTTTTTTTTTTTTGTTCAAACACTGTACTTTATGAACCAATCGAATTAATTTAACAGAATTTGATACTTGGTTGGGCCTTGGTTTGACATGGTACCTGGGCTGTATCACACAACAAGGGGCGTTTTCACGTTGCGATTTTCTCTCATTTCAGGAAAGGCTAACATCTACAGAGAGAAATAGTTATATTAAGTAAAACTCTGCTATATCAGTTAGAGTGAATATCGACCAACAATTGCTGCAGCTGTGTTGCAATTGCATTCCGTTTAGGACAAGGCAATAACTTTGCTTTGCCTCGCTTTGCAAAAAAAAAAAAAAAAAAAAATGGTCGAGTTTCGACCACTGGGCGATACTAGTATTAATAAATTGAAGATATATATAGTATAAGTAAAATATAATGAATATTTTAAAATTTACATAATATGATTCTTTTAAATTTCAAAACATGATTTAATACACTTGGTATGAATTTAGAAATATATATATGCACACACACACACACACACACACACACATATATATATATATATATATATAAATACTTCCCCCACTAAAAATAATCTCAAGATATTCTGCAGTTATCTTTAGAATAAATCTGCAGAATATCTTAAGTTATTTGGCCCATTCTTAAGAAAGTTTACAAAATTTCTTTATAATGTCTTCAAAATTTTTGAAGATATTTTATAGAAAAGGATAAATCTTCAAAATATTTTAAAATATTTGAAGAAAGTCTTAAGAAAATACTATTTTCTCAAGAATATCTTCGGATTATTTTTAGTGGGGTCGTTTGAAATATATTTAGGAAAATTATAATAAAAATAATAATAATTGCCGAAACGTCAGTGGAGGCCCTCTGTTGAGACTCAAAACGGTTTTGGGCTGTGTCTGTGGGTCTTTCTGTCTGTCTGTCTGTCTGTCGCGCGATAGCGGCCGCAAAAATAGCGCTATTGACTTGAAATTTGGTACACATGTTCATGAGCCATACGAAATTAGCTGTATAGTTTTTGGTATGTATTCCATTTGTAGTTCGTATACAGGGACAAGCCAAAGTTTTTTTTTATCATTACGGCCTATGGGAGAAATTTGTATGTATCGCGATAGCGGCCACAAAAATCACGCTATTGACTTGCAATTTGGTACACATGTTCATGTGCCCCACGAAATCAGCTGTATAGTTTTGGTTGTGTATTCCATTTGTAATTCGTGCACAGGGACACGCCAAAGTTTTTCTTATCATTACGGCCTATGGGAGGAATTTGTATGCGTATCGCGATAGCGGCCACAAAAATCACGCTATTGACTTGCAATCTGGTACACATGTTCATGAGCCCAACGGAATCAGCTGTATAGTTTTAGGTGTGTATTCCATTTATAGTTCGTGTACAGGGACACGCCAAAGATATTATATCATTACGGCCTATGGGAAGAATCTGTATGTACCGCGATAGCCACAGCAAAAATCAAGCTATTGACTTCCAATTTTTGCCGAAACGTGAATGGAGGCCCTCTGTTGAGACTCAAAAGGATTTTGGGTTCCGTCTGTCCGTCTGTCTGTCTGTCTGTCGTGCGATAGCGGCCGCAAAAATCACACTATTGACTTGAAATTTTGCACGCATGTTCATGATCCCCACGAAATTAGCTGTATAGTTTTGGGTGTGCATTCCATTTGTAGTTCGTGTACAGGGACACGCCAAAGTGTTTTTATCTTTACAGCCTATGGGAAGATATTGTATGTACCGCGATAGCGGCCCCCAAAATAACGCTATTGACTTGCAATTTGGTACACATATTCATGAGCTCAACGGAATTTGCTGTATAGTATTAGGTGTGTATTCCATTTGTCGTTCGTGTACAGGGACACCCCAAAGTTTTTCTTATCTTTACGGCCTATAGCAAGAATTTGTATGTACCGCAATAGCGGCCGCAAAAATCCTTTGATTGACTTGCAAATTGGCGCACACGTTCCAGCTTTGCATATAAGCAGCTGTATAATTTTTTTTGCTATATTTTTTATAAATTGTGTACAGGGACACGCCAAAATTCTTAACATTACGGCGTATGGGGTGAATTTCGTTTAAACGCATTTTAATATCATTACTTTGCAATGAAGAAAATTAAATAAGCGTACGTGAGTAAGATGCTTAAACTTATGTTGTTTGAAGAAAATATGTGCTCTTATGCTTTCTAATTAATATACAGGATCTTACAAAAGTGTTCTCACAAAGTCACGTAGTCATCCAAACGATGTTGCATTTGGAACAATTATTAATTTTAAACGCAAAATAAGCTGAATAGTTTTTACTGGTGTATACAATGTTTTAAAAAATGCTCCTTTTATACTATTCTATCGAACACAGACTGTTCTGGAAAATTCTCGTGTTTCATCAGCCAATGAGATTAGAGCTTTCATATTTTGTATATCCCTAATAAGGATTTTCTCGCCAAGATCGGCAGAAAAATCGCCAAGGAAGGAAACAGTCGCCAAATTTGGCGCAAAATCCATTTCTTCCCTTATTAGAGCTTTTTAATGCGTTTTTAAGTGAAAATTAGGCTATTTTAACGCTAAAACGACAAGAAATACACAAAATTATCATTTTATCGACTTTTTAAGCCTCTTTGAAAGAATTTATGCAAAAATAAATGGAATTATTTACAATTCCGTAACACTTTATATGATATACAAATAGGTATAGGTATGGAAAGAGAGATATAGCAGGGGGTTGAGGGGGGCGGCAGCCCCCCTCACGAATGTATCTGATTATGGTAATAAGTCGATCGAATCAATATATACTATTATATAATAAGGAATAAATAAAAATGACCTACTGAATAATGTCTGATGCAAATAAGACGTTGAGGCTCCTGATCTGCAGATCCACTAGTAATAATAAAAGTTAGATGTATTGTTTATGAACACTCGCTCGTTATCTTGAAAATATTAATGAAAAATTATCTCAATAAAATCTACTTAATAACAATTTTCTTAAATTATTGGTTTAATGACTAACATTTAACAATAGAAAGTCATGTTGACAGTATTCATTAATAGACTATTAGAAAAAATATGAGCAGATATAGATAACAGGTACAATCTTAAAACTAGATTTTTTTCATCGCTACAAAATATTTTTACATGAAAAAAATCAATTATTTATCAACTTAAAACTTCATTTTACCATATTGGAAAATCAACCAATCTTATAAGATAAACACGAACAAACGGCCGGAGCGAAATCAAAAAGGAAATTCAGACAACGAGACAAGAAAACGAAGTTCCGATACGAAATGATTATTAATAAAAAGTGTACGACACACTGAATCGCATCATTGCATAACGAATCTCCTTATGTGCCTTCTATCAAAGCTTAGCCTAAATATGAATTTCAAAAAATGGTCGAAAAACCATTCTTTCAAAAAAAAAAAAAAAAAAAAAATGCGGGGCTGTCTTTGGGGACTACCGATAGAAGTGAAAACTAAGTAACATGTCAATTGTATCGTCGAGCTATTAGATTATTATTTTTGAATTATTTTTGGTTTGTAAAGAAGTGTTAATGAACAATTTAAACTTTAATCATTTAAACTTTAAATTTAAATTGAAAGCAAAAGAATAATGTAACAGTCTGTATAAAAACATGTGCCTGTACTTTGTGAACTATGTCTATACTGTGGAAAAAGTACATACATACATAAAGTATAGAACTAGAAAGAGACATATGCTAGTATACTACTTGTATACATATATATATATGTATATGAAGCATGCCGCGCTGTGCGCTACATATATGGATATATATGTTGAGAGATATACTCTTTGTATATCTATAATGTATAGTGATAACGCACGGAAGTACATCTATGTACATATATACACAGTATAAATATAGCTCATGGAAAGCGTTCGGTGACGATGACGCGGGTTCCATGATTTTTGTTCACCCAAAAGTGCTCAACCCGCCTAAATAAGTTTTCGCTTCAAATGGAAAGCGTTCGGTGACGATGACGCGAGTTCAATGATTTTTGTTTACCCAAGAGTGCTCAACGCGCCTAAAGAACTTATCACTTCAAAAATAAAAAGTCTTTCTATCCCATTCCAATTCGATAAATATACATGAGTGGCCGATGGGAAACAAAGTTCTAAAACGTGAAAATAAAGTTCCGGTACGACAAAGTTACCAGTTTAAATGTGTTGATACATTGAATCGCATCAACCTGCTACGTTCTAAGTTCGTTGAAACAAAGCAAAAACAAATGAAACGGATGAACGTGTGTAATGACCAGAATGTTTTTTATATATATATATATATATATATATATATATATATATATATATATATATATATATATATTATTATTAATTTCTTTTATAGACAAGGAAATGTCCTTTTTTTACTTTTTTCTCTGATCCATTATTTAAACTATCAGTACAGTTAATTGGTAAGTTATTTTGTGGTTAAAGGAGGGTGGGAACTGGGGTATATTTTGCAGGCGTGATTTTTCCGTTTTCGGAAGTGGCTCATATTCGGAAAATTCTGTATACCGGAATCAGCTCGGTCCCGCGATTGTCAGATGATAGATCCTCTACTGTATATGAAGCAGAATGTGTAACTAAATTTTGTAATCGATCTTCTTTTCTTAAAACTCCTCCTTCCTCATTTTTTTTCTTATTTTGTTTTCCTAATACTAATAACTTCAACGACTTTTTTAAAAATGTTTCTAGTTAAATAATAATACTTAGCTATTATTCTACATTTTATCTTATTCTTTTAGTTCTGGTCCCATAACACATAGAGCTAAGTGTTTTCATTTTTTCCTTAACAGCAACCATCTCCAACATAATATTAGTTTTAAGACAATCTCAAAAAGAGCTGGTTAAAAATTCATAACACTGTTTTTCGTTTGCAATAAAATAAAAATTATATCTTTATTATAAAAATTATTTCTTTATTATAAAAATTATATCTTTATTATAAAATAAAAATTATATCTTTATTATATGGATTCATTTATGTGGGGATCTATTTTTTTTTTTTTTTTTTTTTTTTTTTTTTTTTTTAAGAACCATATTTTTAGAATTTGTAAGTCCTAGGGACTCAGGATTTTGAAAGACTTGTGACATCACTGATATATGTAATCATATGTGTGTGTTTATATATGAATATGTGTTTTTGTGAGAAATCCTGATGTTTATATTAAGCTTGTTCATTCCAATTTTTTTTTTCTGAATTTAATCCATAACAAATAAATATGAAAGGACATTTAAGCGAAAAAACTACTGACTTATAAACACTGATTTACACTCAATAATCCGTCTTTTTGTGTTATTCTTTGCATATAAATAAATATATCTATGGACACTAAATTCCATATAGATAAAAATATATTATGTAGTATATTTTTGCTCCGTCCTTCATTTAGCAAGAAAATGTGTATTCACTGCGCATAAAAGTGCAGTGCGTCAATGTTATATTTCTTTATATCATATTAAATGAAAGATGTAAATATAATTTTTCTTAAAGTATCTTGCAAGATTCAATATATAATATGTATTTTTACCAACATGTGTCACTATTTCTGCTATTTGTATGAAGAAAAAAAATCCCTGATATTATCTTTCTTTGCAGAATTGAATCAGCGAAGCGTTTATATCATTCAGGTCTCATTATGTACAAAGAAGGTTGTTTAACTGATTCTTCTACTTGTCCGATCCTTCGATGATTTGTAACAAATTTATTTTCTTGCTTCCACTATATTGTTTTCATGCATGTATAAAAACTATGTATTATCATTTTTATGTTATATGTGAATAATATATGTTTTTAAAGAAACAAATTTAAATGATTAAAATAATAATTCGATGTTATAATTTTTTAAATAAGAATGTAATGTTTTTCACTTTTGTTTGAAGATAATGTGGACATTTGCAATCAATTTTCTAGTTTTAAATCTAAATGTTGAATGTAAGTAATAATTATAAATTATACAACAAAACAACCCATAAAAAAACTGATTTTTGAAGCACATTTTTTAAGAATAAAAACTTATAATATCCATTCATATTTATTTTATTAATAAAACTATTTATTCTTATAGGAAACTAAAATTTAATTCATCATTCTGAAAAACATACACATCCTCTCTCAAACACACACGCACACACACAGGGTGTCCCATAAATATTTAAACATTTTAAACCTTCATAAAATCTGAAGGAATTGGTAGAATTAAGCTCAGTTTGCGAAAACGTTATTCTCGTGAAGGGTGTGGTTTTTTTTTTTTTTTTTTTCTTAATAAATAGTTAAAATTTCCGTCGATAGAGGGTGCTACACGGATTTGCAACAAGAAATATACAAATCTGAGCCCTATAGAAACGTTTTATGATAAACATAGCTTATTTTTTTTTTATTTTGCCTCCTATCTCCGCATACATGAAGTTTTAATTGCTATGCAACTTTGTAGATAAATCGTTTTTGCTGAAGATATTTTCCCGCAGTTAAGGTACTGCCGATTAAAGCTGCAGTTAGTGATACTGTAACTCGTTTGTAAACTATAATTCGTGGTGTTAATGAACACATAGGATTTATATGCCTTTAAACACAGACGTGATACACAGACAAAAATATCGTTACAAATATACAGACACCATGGCACTCACCCACACAGAGACACAAAATTTGCTGAAGTCATTTTTGGAATTTTTCGATGTGTAAAACGTGAAGATATCGGGAAAATGTGTTGATTCTGAGAAGTTTACAGACAAAACTCTGATTTTTTTAATACAGATATAATCGGAAAGTAGCAATCTCAATCGTGCATTCAAAGCCTAATGCTCTCCTTTACTGCTTCCAGTGTGTCTGTTATTTTCCCTGTATTTTGATACTAATGTAAAAATTATGCAAACTGTGTAAATTTATGCAAGCTTCGCAGTGTTTCTAAAATTTTACGGTCATTTTGTTATAGTGTCACCATAATTGTACAGCAATACCTTTTAATATAATATTTCAAAATTTAAACTGTCAAAATTATTTGAGAAAAGTTACTTATTGCTGGGACTTGTAACAATATTATAAAAGAAATGTAAAATTTTAGGAACGCTGCGAAGCCTGTTTATGCGCAAATTTATGTTTTGTATGTGCATATTGCGTAACTTAATTTTAGACAGGTTAACCCTTTCAGTCGTAGTGTCCCCGCTAATGGAACACCTAATTTTAATTCTCAAATGCAAAATCTCATCCCGGAAATTTTTTAGCAAAAATTTACATTTATAGCATAGCAGAAAAGTCCCATTTTTTAACGTGAAAAATTAAAATTTCTTCTATTTTGATTATGTTCGTAAATTCCGGTGGCAGTGTAATTTAAATGATTCGAATTACCTTGCACCGCAAAGGGTTAAAATAATCCGGAATAAACTGAAATGTTGGAATCTATGCAACTTTTACGAGTTTTTGTTGTCGATAATGTTTACTTATAAAGTGATTTATTTATTAAATTAAATATTATTTGAATTTAATAAGGATTACTTACAGGTGTTTCAAACCGGAAATTTCTCGAAAAGGAACAATGCTAATTTTTTATTTTTTAAATATTTATGATCAGCTATGTGTCTAAAAGCTATTTTTTAAATTTGATTAGTAATTTTTAAAATAAATTAAGTAGTGAACATTAAAGGATTAATAATAATAAAAAAAAAAACGCTATATGTTAAATCCTGAAAGATTACGCAATTTAAATAGACCGGCTATTTTATTTCTTATCGTATGCATCCCCTTCGTCGTTTTCTTAATATGTGCACTTTATTATGTGTTTAGTACATAAAACTATGATAAAGAACTTCTTTTACAAATAAAACTCTCAAAATTATTGATTTCCCACCTTACAATATATTTGTTACTTTTATTTATTCTTGTAATGAAAAGAGTGCGCAATTTAAATTGTAGGCAACGATTTAAGGTTCAAGCACACAAATTGTGATAGTTTAGTAATCTAAAAAGAAAAAAGTTTTTATTTGTATCATTTCTGTTTATTGTCAGAATACATTAAAATAATTTAATAATGAGAAATTGTAATAGGTATTTCATGTTGTAAATTAAATAAACATAATCCGTATGACGTAAGAAGTAAAGGCTATGGCTTTTTAAATTCAAATTTATTTTATTGAAATTCCCAGCATATTTTTTTCCCTGGATATACTGTGTCAACATCGTCATTTTATAAATATGTGTAATTAAATATTAGCATGATATATACAATGTTTTTCCATGTGATAAAGCTTTATTACTTCTTCCCATTTGAAATTAAATTTCCCAGAATAATATAATCTCTTACGCATAATATATTTCTTTGCTTGTGTATATTTGTTTATAGAAATGATGCAAAACACATAGTCTATTAAAAGTATTTTTTTATTCAAACATAACAATAGTATTACATAAAAGAGATTTTTACATCATTGGGAAGTGTTCCAAAATTTTCATTAAATGTGTAAATATATCAAAGTGATTCATTTATGAATGTGGAATTGCGTTAAACATTACTTCCTTTAAATAATGTAAAATATATTTATATAAAATATTTAATTAAATTTTATATTTATGTAAAAAATAAATAAATAAATAAAAATACCTAATGCATATTAATTGGAACTTAAAATGACATAAATTTTCATTTTCATTAATATCACCGCTCGGCATGAAAATTGCCCCAACACCATTTTCGCAAATTCTTATGTAAAATGACCTCCTTATTCCGAATATGACGCCCATTTTGCACTGTTACTCAGCGTTTTTTTAGGGACGTTCCCCTAATTTTATCACTTTTCGGTGATTTTATGGGTATAAATTTGGTTTTTAGGAGGGGGAGGATTATTTTAACTGTTAAATATCTTCTGAGGGGCTACAGATTTGCAAAATTCTGAAAATTGAACATTTGCGGCAAGTGGGAAATTTAGGGGAGATTTGCCACTCAAAATATGTATTAGATTTCTTACATTTTGTTTTAATTTGTTATTAAGGTTATTTATTAAACATTATTATTATTATTGTTGTTGTTGTTGTTGTTGTTTTTAGGCGTCAAATTAATTCCCTTTCATTATCCAAATCATATTCTTGGTCATAAAATTACCGAACACTGATAAAAATTGAGGGAGGGAGTGGTGTCCCTAGAAAACGGTGGGTGACTGGGAAATAAGAGAGTAATAGTCGGATTCAGAAGTTCATTTTACATAAGAATCATCAAAAATGGTATCAGAGTTCGATTTTTTTTTTTTTTTTTTTTTTTTTTTCAGCGCAGTGTTTTTGTATGGTATCATAAAACATTTTATTGATTTTGTTTTTGCTTACAACGTAAAAAAACATAAAACTACACTATCTATCAATAATCATTAAAACTTTCGAATTTAGTGGTTTGTTAAATATTTAGAAAAGTTCTTTAGGAAACATTTTGAAACTTTGGCAAAATGTCCAAATTCGAAAGTGTCGAAATACTTATTGTTAGATAGCGTATAGCTGCACATGTGATTTAGTGTATTTAATTTTTACATTTTTTAATTAAATTTAATTTGTTTTAATTGTTTTATAAATATCTAAAAAAATACTTAATAAATTAGTTAATGTAAAATTTTCATATATATATGTGTGTGTGTAGTGAGCGTGTGTGCATGTTTTGTTTTTCTACTGTAAAAATGCAAATTAAAAGAAAAAATAAGACTTTTCAACTATGCAACAGCTTTAAAAATATTCTATAAATAAATGCAAACTGTTAGTGATAACTTTATTAAAAAATAATTATTATTATTATTATTAAAATTTGTAATATGAAATTTTGTCCCATTAAACCTCGGGCCTAGGTATCCTATTGGGCTCAGCGCTCATATATGTTGTAATATACTTAGTAAACAATTATTTTATTGAATTTTGTGTTCATTTATTTGTTTCTCTCATGAAAAATAGAACTTAATGAGTTATTTTTATTTTGTATGATGTATTAATATCAGAAAATTTGTCACATAATGTTCATCGAAGTTAAACATATTCATTTTTAATGCTATTAAAATAGTTTTAATATCAACAATGTCAAATCAAGAACAACTTACATTATTTGGATAAACCAACTTAAAGCAGTAACCTCTCTTAAAGAAAATTGGAGTTAACTTCTGTATTTTATAATTTAACTTCATCAACAGAACCATAAAAAAATGGATTTCGTTTCCTAGCAATTTTATACAAAATCATTTTTTGAATATCTGGTTTCCCTTCCACAGATGAGACTTGCAGAACATTCTCTACCTCTTTTGACACATGTTTTTGTTTTTATGTGATTTATGAAAATGTTTCTTCATCATTTTTGTGAAATAAATTTTATTATTATTATTATTTTTATTTATTATTATTTTATTTTTTTTCAAAATTGTTTGTGAAAATTCCGTTTCAGCATATGGCATAAAAATTTGTTTGTAGCTCTCGGGTAAGTTTCAATAAAGCATGTCTTTGACAGTAGACCACGGGTGTTTGATTTCTGCATTGGTTCTGCGAACGGATGACAGCCAAACAAACTATAGAGAAATAAAGCAACGGTCTTATTAATTTCACAACACAGTCGCTTTACTATTTAAAATGTGTGACCTAGTTCGATTATCAAAAATGTATAATACTAACAGCCAGAACTTAAAATAGAATTTCGCAAAAAATCTTTTTTTTTTTTTCTTCTTTTCCTTTTTTTTTTCTTTTTTTTCTTTTTTTAACAGATTTTTCATATTCCATTAAATTTAGTATTCTACACACAACACAATTCTCGATGAATTTCGATTTTTTTTTTTTTTTTCATTTTCTGCAGCTAGAAATGCGTAATATAGGCGACGTCTATTGGCCATATTTTGATTAATGCATGAAATTTTTAATTTGTGCAATACGATTCACGCTATATATATATATATATATATATATATATATATATCAAAAGA